>JAJLRJ010000002.1:47558251-47583251 GCA_024195265.1 Dendrophyllia cribrosa | reverse complement strand
GCGCACATGAGAAAAATGAAGGCGTACGCGCTCAGTTCACAAGAAATGGAAAGCGCCGAGTTTGAGAAGTTGAACTTGCCACAGTCAGGACAAATCCACACACACAAGAAGAATTTGCCAAATTTTAACAAGTAGAATCATCCGAGTGTGGAGAAACACGATATAGATACAGATACAGATAAAGCCGGGCCAGTGTCCCTAACACTACCACAAAACAGCTGGGTTCTGGCGTTTATTCGAAAAAATACGGCAACGCCCGTGAATTAGGCCAGCTGAAAAACAGATGGAAGCTTGGAGAGCTCAACTGGAGTGGACAGTCATCAACTATATAAATATATAGACAGCGCGTCGATCAAAGGGATAGTATCAGGAGGTCGAAACGTCGGCCCACTTTTCAAATTTGATTCCGCAAATTCAAAAAGGCCGTCGAGAAGTGGAGGTATTTGTTGAATCAAAAAATCCGTTTTGATAGCCAAAAGAAAGAAAAAAATCACTTTTAACAGTGATATGTCCAAAATTCCGGTGCAAGAATAGTGAACAGTGCCCCGCGTGGAACCTCGTGATACTATCCTTTAAGCCTGTCAAGATACTCATTGCCGTCCAAGGCTTATTACAACCGACTATACTAAACGCACGCATAACAGTCAAATAGCTTTAGTACCTTCTCGTTGTACAAAGTTATGCAAGCAGATCTAGACAGAAGTTCTCGTGCTATGCATAGCATTGCAAGGAAAAAGCGCCGACTAGGAAAAAAAATAACGGCAAAGCAAGAGGGCTTTTTAATGTTTTATTAAAGACAAGAATGAAGATTAAATATATTTAACTACAAAAAGTGTCATAACTGTGGTTCATATCGTTAAGACATCTGCAGCTACTTCATGGCTGTGTTGAGTTTGAAGATCACTCAGTTTCTTCTTAAGAACAGAAAGCCCCGACAGTACAATGGTTTCAGGCTTCAACGAGCCACAGGACTGCAACAAGACGTAAACAGTTGTTAGGCGGACTGTGACTTTGACATCAGAAACATGACATAAGCCACTATCCCCGTGACCAGGAAAGAAGGTCACTTATGGGAGATGTCGAGCCATCATGTGCGACAACCTCTCGTATACGACCAATATTCTAACCAAATTTTCTTTAGTCAAATCATTATTCTTTGTTTGCACACGACGGCATAAAAATTCAATGTCTCTAAACTATACATCCTACAAAGCTGTTTCTAACATGATATGTGCATACCAGTGATACAATCTTTCACAAAAGAAGAAATGAAGGAAGAAAACCGCCAAAATATGCTAATTAAGATCGGGTTTCCAAACCACTGTTCTATTCTCTTTCATGAGGTTCGGCCAAAAAGAATATATAGATTACTACATGGGCAGTGCGGGCGTACGGTATTTACGTACGGATTGGTTTGTATCAGAAATCGAACGAGCGAGACTTTGCGAACTAACTCGTGCGTAAATGCCGTACAAAGCACTGCCCATGCTGTAATTTGTTTATCGCGTTCGAAGAACGCAATCCTAATATTTTTTGGTGTGCGGTCTTCCAATTGGCCGCCCCAATTGCTTTATTCAGGGGCTCATTTACGCCGGAAATTCCTTCGAACGCGTCTCCATAATCTCTGATTACTGCTAGTTTTATACATACTGAGATTTGTGATTGGACGAAACGCTTTTTTTCACGTGTGAGAAAGTCGTTTCTCACACGTCGAAAGTTGGGTTTTCACACGCCAAGTTTCAATAAAAATCTCAATGAGTATGAAATAAACATGTCTATGACATGCTAAATGAATACAACTGTATAGTGAGAGGCCGACCAGCCATACAAGCTTTATTTGATTTTATGCGAAATAAAACAATGTTTCATTTTATAATAATTATCATTAACACTTTGTAAAACAAAAAAAACTAGTGAATAAAGTAACCAAAGCGAGTACAAGCCGGACGCGAAAAATCGGACGATGCCCGGAAACATGTTCTCCAAACCAAGTGCGTGTTAGTCAAATAACTTCCCTGGAGGTTAAGGAAGAGCTTCATAAATAATTGATTGATTGATTGAACAGTAGCGCGCAGGGGGCGAGGGGGGAGGAGGGAAGTGAGCTTGTAACTGGTGGCGCCAATGGGTGAACCTCATGGAAACGAGCAATATAACAGTTCGAATTCCCAAAGGGGAATTGCGAATAACATTGCCATGCCGCAATGTCAAGAAATACGATCACGTTTATGATTTTCTTTGTTGAAACTTGATGAATTGCTTTGGTTTTGCATTGCTATGCTTTGTGATTGGCTAAAAAATCTCGCGCTATTTTCTCGACCAATCAGAAGTAAAACCAAAACCAATCGTGACTTGCTCGCACGCGTTTTCCCGCGCTTGGCGCCGCCGACATGTAATTGCTTCGAGCTCTGATTGTTTCATTGGATTGTTTACGATTGCTGTGATTGGCCAGAGTATTGGTTTTACCACACTCAATAGCGTTCCGCCCAGATTCTAAAAATAGAAAACTCGCGCAGCATCATGGGATTGAAATGCGTACAAACATTCAAGAACTATGCAGAAAGCTATGAAAAAAGCAGGTGCTACGAAGCACTGTCCTTGGTACAACTCGACAATTATCCTCAACATGTACAGGAATCGCAAAAACTGGTGTTTTCGAGGCAGCCATTTTGAAATATTTGTCCGCATTTCGATCCCACAATGCAATGCTGCCAAATATGACCTCACCTGGGCGGAACGCTATTGAAAACTGCTCTATACCGTACCTCTACATTGATGTAGAATTTGTCTGCTTTAGCATTTGGGTCAAAAGGTGCTTGGTCTGAAAGGAATAAAAGAAGATGGCATTCAGGACATAACAGGGCACAAAACACAGCATGTAGTGCAATACGTAACTTATAGACAAGTATCACAACTAACCTATGCTAAGTTCACATCAGCACCGAAACATGTTTGGAGTAAACATGTTTCAACCAAACATGTTTCCCATAAACATGTTTGCAATTTCATTGTTCACATAAGAGTTAACATGTTTCTCGCAATGCACCGCCTGATGTGAACAATTTTTACAGTGAACAAAGCAATACATGGAATGGCCCCAGTGTACATTCAAGAATTGACATCACGCAAACGTGACGTGACATTAGAGATATTAACATAATATCAAATTTTAAGCAGAAACTGAAAACACATCTTTTTAATCAGGCTTATTTTTAATATTAGTGCTATTTTTATTATTTAATTAATCTAATTTTATACAGTCAACTCTCCGCTAACGGACACTCTCGTAAGCGGACAGCTCTACTTACGGACGCCTTTTCAAATCCCCGTTTTACCTTCCAGTCAAACTCTGTATTTACACATTCCCTTAAGCGGACACTCTCTCGTATGCGGACGCGGACACTTTTGAAAATGAAAATCGGATTTTTCTTTTGTTAATGCTCCCAACCCATGAAATAACACAAGACAATGAATTATGTGGGGAAATGGGGTAGGGGATGAAGTACTCGAGTTGCCGATACATATCATCTATAAGGATCATACATTTCAGGTCGCTTGGCAACGAGAGTCCTAAGCCTCACATGGGGTCCTAATCCCCAGGCCACTGAGAGGTCCTAATCCTCTATATGGGGTCCTAATCCCCAGGCCACTGAGAGGTCCTAATCCTCTATATGGGGTCCTAATCCCCAGGCTCTGAGAGGTACTAATCCTCTATATGGGGTCCTAATCCCCAGGCCCTGAAAGGTCCTAATCCTCTCAAAAGACTGATCATCAACCGACTATGGACTCATTGTTACCATGGTAACACAGCTATCCTGGGGTCCCAGTCTACCAAGATAGCTGACCATGTGAGTCTATGGGGCAAAGGGTGACCTGTATGGAGCACTTCATCCCCTCCCAAAGTTTATTGAATAAGTAATGCCTCAGCTGAGAAACTTACAACAATCTGGACCTGCTTTAAAATTACAAAAACAGATCCAAAACAGTTCTAGGCAGTAACATTTGTAACCAAGTCTTAATGGGCAGACATGCTGCACAAGTCCATATAACAGCACTAGGCTGAATAACAGTAACAGTTTAAACAAAGTCTTAATGGGCAGACATGCTGCACAAGTCCATATAACAGCACTAGGCTGAATAACAGTAACAGTTTAAACAAAGTCTTAATGGGCAGACATGCTGCACAAGTCCATATAACAGCACTAGGCTGAATAACAGTAACATTTTAAACAAAGTCTTAATGGGCAGACATGCTGCACAAGTCCACAACAGCACTTGGCTGAATGACAGTAACATTTTTAACAAAGTCTTAATGGGCATAAATAATGGCACAAAAATTAATCATTTCTGGTAACGTTGCTGACACTATATAAAAAGTCACAAAATTAATTAATTAATTACTTTGAATAGAATCTGTATGCTATAATTATGTTGCAAATATGCCAACAAGACAAGGGGTTGGTGGGTGGGAATTTCGTGACCAACACTTGGAAAGATCAGAGAATTATGAAGTATACACAGGGAATGTGAATGAAGCCCACCGTCTTGATTGACAATGCAGGGTTGCTGCATTGTGATTGGCCTAGAAATGACATCGCGTGCCAGACGCATGAGGTAGAACTGACCTTTGGATGTAAACACAGGGGCCATTGTCTTGTTAGTGTATTGCGTTACAGATATGTTTACTTAGAGGCCTGAGCTGTTAACTATTGTAATTTCCCTTTCATGGTTGTCACATTAACTTAAATTTATATTATCTATAAATTGGCTTTAATGCTCCCAACCCATGAAATAACACAAGACAATGAATTATGTGGGGAAATGGGGTAGGGGATGAAGTACTCGAGTTGCCGATACATATCATCTATAAGGATCATACATTTCAGGTCGCTTGGCAACGAGAGTCCTAAGCCTCACATGGGGTCCTAATCCCCAGGCCACTGAGAGGTCCTAATCCTCTATATGGGGTCCTAATCCCCAGGCCACTGAGAGGTCCTAATCCTCTATATGGGGTCCTAATCCCCAGGCTCTGAGAGGTACTAATCCTCTATATGGGGTCCTAATCCCCAGGCCCTGAAAGGTCCTAATCCTCTCAAAAGACTGATCATCAACCGACTATGGACTCATTGTTACCATGGTAACACAGCTATCCTGGGGTCCCAGTCTACCAAGATAGCTGACCATGTGAGTCTATGGGGCAAAGGGTGACCTGTATGGAGCACTTCATCCCCACAAATACACAGAGTGTATTCCCCATGACGAACAAAAACAAAATTGAATTTAAATAACCTACTTAGTGGGAATCCCCAATTAGTTTCTGTGAGACTTTGAAAATTAGGGGTTGAGGACATCTGATATATCGCTCGTAGCAATCAGAAGACCAGCGACCTAGTATTTTAATAAGCCACGGAGGAAGGCCCACAGCAGCCGCTGTTGTAGCCGCCCCAATCCTATAACTATGGCCTGCATATTCAGATGGGTTAAAGCCCGACTGTGAAAGAAGCTGCCTTGTTTCTGAGGTCAGAGCATCCTTTGTTAGTGGTTGCCCAGATGAGTATATGAACAGGGGCCCAGGTGTGGAATTCCGAATTGATATATAGGCCTTCATTGCCTTGACTGGACACACTGGTTGGTTTGTTTTCCCTACCAGAATAGTCTGGCCAGATCGAAATGGGTCGGTCTTGGAAACCTTAATACGGACAGACATGGAATCAGGATTGTCCCAAAAGGGGAGGAAAGTGACATCACCCAGGGACAGATGGGTGTCTGGGGAGAATTTACCGGTACATGTTAACTCCCCGAGGCGCAGAAAACCAAAGAATGCGAGAGTCATTGCGGCCCAGGTCATGACTGAATCATGATTAGAGGTGTAAGAGATGGCTAAAAGACTATAGAAAAGCCGCAGGTGTTGGATATTAATGGGCAACCGAACTCTAGTTAAGCTTGTACCCTGTGAACGTTTGATGCCTCTGCAGACAAGTTGTAAGCGTAGAAACTTGTTTAGATCAAGCACAAAACCAGAACGAATGTGGAAATGGCGAACAGCGGCGAGATAGCCCTTGATTGACGAGTGTTTGATGGACTTAGCCAGGTAAGCAACATACTGGATAAGGGTATCTTCATCTGCTGGTAGGCAACTCCCAGACCGGGGGCGATATAGGGAGCAAAAATCTACAAACCGTTTTTCAGCAGAGGTGTAAGTTTGTCGAGTTGAGGAGGCAATGGATAATTCAAAGTAGTGGTTAATATCTTCATCTAAATCTCCCAGAGTGCCTCTGGTACTGGACAAGGAGTCAGGTCTGCATGTGGGGCCAGCATGCGGAACCTTTCCACCTGAAAGCGAGAAATTGAGTCAGCGACTTCGTTCCGTTTGCCCTCAATATGTCTGACTTTCAGGTAAAAATTATACCTTAGTGTCAGAAGAGTCAGGTGGCGAACCAAGTCCATTACCCGAGGGATGCGAGACCGCTTAGAATTCACAATGTCTACGACTGACTGGTTGTCGCAGAAAAACAGGATACGCTTATTACAAAAAGATGCGCCCCACAAATGGCATGCAACTACCAAGGCAAAAAGCTCTTGCCAGGCAATGCTGATGCCAGGTTGCCCAAGTTGCTGAGGAGCTCTCCAGCGACCATGGAACCACTGGGGGCCAAAGATACCGCCGAAACCTAAAGAACCGGAGGCATCAGTATGCAATTGCAGGGAATCCGAGTTAACCCAACCCTTTGATAAGAAAAAATTAGCTCCATTCCAACTGGAAATAAAATCTTGCCACATACTAAGATCCTTGAAAAACCCGGAGCTTAACTTGATATGGTGATGGGGTTGAGAAACCCGGCGGGTCAACTCGATCATGCGCTGCAAGAAAGGTCGTCCGGGGGGGACCACCTTACATGCAAAGTTTAGGGTACCAATGAGCGCCTGTAATTCCTTCAAAGTACATGACTTCTTAGACTCAAAAAGGGTCAAAGAAGTTTGGATGCGCCCAACCTTGTCAGGAGGAAGACGGGCCTCCATCCTAGCAGAGTCCAAAATAATGCCCATAAATTCTAGGGAGGTACATGGCCCCTGTGTCTTATCCACAGCAATAGGGATACCAAAATTTCTAAAAGCAATCAACATGCTGGACAGGCTCTGCATGCATCCCTGGCTGGGTGTAGGCGAGTCTAAGGCAGGCTCGATAATTAGGAAATCATCCAGAATGTGACAGACAAAAGAAATAGAGCACTTATTGAGAAGGATCCACTCAAGCGCCTCAGAAAGCTGATTAAAGAGAAATGGGGCACTCCGCAATCCGAAGGGAAGAACTTTGTCGTAGTAATAAGAGCCCTCCCAGTACATACCAAAAAGCTCATAGTCAGAAGGGCGAAGTGGAATAAGGCGGAAGGCAGACTCAATGTCTGTCTTGGCCAAATATGACCCTTGGCCTAGGCTTAAGATCCCTTCAATGGCATTGTCAATGGTGATGTACTGCAAACTATAGTCCTCTTTAGAAATGGAGGAGTTAATGCTGGTTGTGCCCGATTTTGGGAAAGATAGATGGAAGATGGTCCTGAATTTATCGGAATGTTTCTTTGGAACTAACCCAATTGGGGATACCTGAAAGTTAGGGAACGGGGGAGAAGGGAACGGACCAGCCACACGACCCAAGGCAACTTCTTTCATTAAATTAGCAGTGACCACCTGCGGCTGCTCTAGTGCAGTTGGTAAATTACGGGAAAATCTTGGAACTCGGGGCCCAGTGTATCCTACATTGGCACCGTGCTTAAGACTATTACACAGGTCGGAGACAAATGAGTGATCAGGGTGGTCGAAAAGTGCCCTTTCTAGGTTATGTACATTAATAGGGGTAGGGAGAGCCCCAGAAAACCCTCTACTTCCTTCGGGGGAGGCCTGAGTGGGGGGTCCCCTTGTCTCCGTCCCTATCCCTGAGGTCCACTGGTTTTCTAGGTGCTGTGGGGCAATGGTATCCTGGGTGGGACCCGGAGCAGCGGTTACACGCGTGTCTAAAGCTACATGGATCCCTGATGCACTGTCCGCCACGGTTGAAGGCGTGACATGTGCCTCGCAGTTCGCCCCCGGGCGAGACACTATTGGTCTGGGGTCCTTTGGGAAAAAGGGGGTACTCCTCCTTTAGCACAGAAGGTGCCACCGTAAATATCTTGAGCCAGAGTTGCATGTCGATATCTGACCAAACAAGGGTTTTATCTAGGCTGGCCTTTTGGCGAAATTTGTAATCATAAATTGCCCACCCTAAACCCTTGTGTACCCGGGCGGCATATCGAATCAGGCTTAGGTACTGCAGCAACTCCTGGGAACGCTGGGGAAACTTGTGCGTGAATATGCTCATGTATGTTGTAAATGCCGTCGTCCACTGTTCGATATCTGTAATAGTGGAGGAGGCAGTTTTGGACTTCTTAGAAACCCGAACGACAGAATTGTCGAGGGTAAGCACTAAATTATCCTCCTCCTCCAAGGTTGAAAGGTTCTTGGGTAAGAGTTTTGACAATTCAAAAAACTCACCAGATTGTATGTCCTTGACGTACGTGGCAGGGGCATCCTGAAATGGGCTGGCATTGCGGCACGCCTCCGTTTGGCTTTGAACTTGTAGTGTGGTCATGGCGTTTTGTTGACCCGTGACAAGCGGCGGGCGATTTGTGGCTGAATTAGACGATTGCAAGGCCTGAACTGCGGCCGAGGCTGCCTCGCTGGCAATCTCCCTGGAGGCGGGTAGCGATTGATTCCTGGATTAGGCGGCGAATACTGTTTAATTGCCCCTCGGTAAAGTTGTTATCGTGAGCCTCGTGGTCCTGGCGGGGTGGCGTTTCATTGGATTCTGCACGGGTCTGAGTTCTCTGGTCGTTTGGAGCCAGGATTACAAAACCCGAAGCACGTAACCGGGTCACCAGAGTGTTCTTGTTCCCCGTTGAAGAAAGTTTCCTCTCTCGGCAAAGACTGCGAATCTCCGCAACTGGTAGGGCGTCCAATATTGCTGGATCGATGCTACCATTGTTTTTGGCACGAGACCGTCGAGTTGGCGGCATAATCCTTGCGAAACCGAGCGGATTTCGATTAAATTCTGGGCACAGCTCAGAGCTGACCGGTAAACGGCGTTTACGCAGAGAATTTGTAGAACAATCCACGTAAAATTTCGTGACCAACACTTGGAAAGATCAGAGAATTATGAAGTATACACAGGGAATGTGAATGAAGCCCACCGTCTTGATTGACAATGCAGGGTTGCTGCATTGTGATTGGCCTAGAAATGACATCGCGTGCCAGACGCATGAGGTAGAACTGACCTTTGGATGTAAACACAGGGGCCATTGTCTTGTTAGTGTATTGCGTTACAGATATGTTTACTTAGAGGCCTGAGCTGTTAACTATTGTAATTTCCCTTTCATGGTTGTCACATTAACTTAAATTTATATTATCTATAAATTGGCTTTTACGCTCTCTCTTAAGCGGACACCCCATGTATAATAATTGACTCTTTAATTTGCAATAAATCAACAAAAATATGACCTTGACAGAACAACAGAACAGTGGGATCGGTTTTGTCAAATCTCCATTAGTCCGCGGGAAAGCAATCTGTCCGTTCGTTTGACATAAACAATAGTCTGACGTAACATTTGTAGAGTGAGGTTATGGCCACGTTTGTCATGGTCTTCTTTTCCTTCTTGTTTCTGTTTTCAATCACTAACTGTACCAAACACTGTATCCCAGATAATCAAGCTTGGACTTGAGCCACGGTCACGAAAGATTTTTAACATCACCATAAAAAAGTATTTACAAGAAATATCCAGGCCGTACCCAACTCCTCTGTTGACACCTTACCTATTATGATGGCTTCCCCTTTGTTTGTTCCGCGCTTTAAAAACTTGGTGACAAATACAGCCATCCTCAAAGGAATGTGACCAAGTATCTCATCTAATCCAGTAACTGTGTTAGCGTGTTTCTTGGATGTGGTTTCAAAAGTGTAATCTTCTAAATTAGGCAGCAGACGCATAACTCTCCCGTAAGCGGACATCCACCCTATTTTTCTTTGGTGTCCGCTTATGGGAATAATTCTCGCAAGCGGACAGCTCTACTAACGGACACTTTTTCCAATTCCCGAGGGTGTCCGCTTACGAGAGAGTTGACTGTATATTTTTATCGTAATCATTTTATCAAATTTTACGAGTTAAGTGACAGTTTTTATTTTTAATTTTCTCATATAATGTTAGGTGCATTAGATTATTCTTATAGTAATGCGCCATATAAATTACTAAATTATTATTATTATTATTACAACCATGTTTCATTTGTGATCAGACAAAACATGTTCCGCCCTAGTGTGAACACAGCATTAGAGATAAAAGCATACATGTACTGTCAGTCAAACCCTGTTGTAAAATTCATTAATAATTCATAAGGGTACTAACAAATAGAAATGAGCCATTCCAATCACATCAGATGGTTACCCTGTAAATCAGATACAACTCACTAGCGAGTTGTATCTGAAATGTAAATCAGATACAACTCACTAGTGAGTGTAATGTGAAATGTAAATTAGATACAACCACTAGTGAGTTGTATCTGGAATGTAAATTAGATACAACCACAGGTGAGAACTGTATCTAGAATGTGAATTTCACAAGTTGCTTACTACATTCGCGTCCGTGTTGTATCGGCACTATCATTCACTCGGCTGCGGCGATACAACACGGACGCGAATGTACATTGTAGTAAACATTACTTACAGTGTAATAGGGACACCGAAGGGACCACGGAAACTGTAACCATAATAACAGGGTGTTCGTATTAACCGGGTCACATGAATGACGTAACTAAAGCGTTCTGTTGTTCTTATGGAAACCTGCAGTAAATTATCACATCTAACCCCACCACAGCTGTGTTCACACCAGGGCGAAACATGTTTAATCTGATCACAAATGAAACATGTTTTACAATAAAAAGTGTTCACATGTTTACTCTGAGCATGATTGAAACTGTCTAACGAGGCAATTTCGATCGAAGCCAGACGAAACACGGTAGTGCAATTATCGTCTCCTTATTAAACAGTGAATTACTCTTCGTTCCCGAAGAGCTTGACAAGTGAGATAACCCACCAAAATCATACAACAGGAAGTTCGAGTTATATTTGTTTCGGTTAATGTGTAATATGTGAGCTTATGCCTTCTTTGTAAAACAGTACAGTGGGACCCCGCCTTACCGTCACCTCGTTAATACGGTCACCTCGTTATTATGGTCACTTTTTTTTGTCCGGGCGAAATGCGCGCCCATACATTTTCTTATAATGAAACCCCGTTAATGCGGCCACCCCGTTAATAGGGCCAAATTTTCATGGCCCGTTGGTGACCGTATTAACGGGGTTCCACTGTATAAATATTAGTATAAATATTCAATGTGTACAATGAAATTGCAAACATGTTTACCGGAAACGTGTTACTAGATACATGTTTACTCTAAACATGTTTCGGTCCTGATGTGAACAGAGCATTAGATACCAAATAATTATGACCAGAGAAAAGCAGTACACTGTATGTTTAGCTATATGTTTATTATATGCTTAGGTATTTGAGAATATTTAACCCTTAGAATAGACCATTTTACAGTTGTGCTTAGTACCTTGGCCTTTGTGTAAAAGTCAGGCGGAGTTGACTTTGTTTTTGATACAAACCTTCCTGCTTTTCATATGTAAATCATGTTAGTTAGCATAAGAACAACATGATTTACATCTGAAAAGAAGGAAGGTTTCTATCAAAACAAGGTCAACTTCAGCCTCATTTCCACACGAAGACCAGGTTACTAAGTAGAAACTGTAAAATGGTCTATTGCCAATTTGTCCGTTTCAATGACGAGGTTAACTTTGTATGAGATAGTTTTAGTCTGGACGGGAAAAACTGTCTGTCGTCTGTATTAATGGGTGTCTGTATTTAGCGAGCAAATTTGAGAGAAAATGTATGGGCTTTCGGCCGGGAACAAGAAAACTATCCCCGATAATGGGGTGTCCGTATTAAGCAGGTGCCCATAAACAGGGGCTCGACTGTAGGAGATTAAAAACGTAAAAACAGCTTTTTACAAACGAGTCACTTGTCTTTACTTACAGGTGTCTTCATCAAGTTCTGTGTATTCACTTTTAGGCCTGCAAAATTTTAACAAATAAATCAAGCATTTAACTGAAAACACAGACATTGTTTATGCCAAGTCTAATGTATCTTGCCAACATGCCTAATTGAAGCAAACACAAGAGGGAGAATTTGGGGAAATTAAAACGTTTACATGTATGTTAACCTAAGTTGCAGGGAGGAAAAAAAAATTTTTTTGTGTAGTTGTCTGTGGGGCAACCGTATTTGTTGGTTTGTTTTTCTCAATAATGTACTGGATGTCCAGGCCCTTATTCCTGAATGGAAATGCGTGTGCGGCCCTATTTCGAAATTGTCCGAGAAGGTGAAGGAACATCGTCCGCGGTTGGCGGGACACTGTCATCGGCACCCTGAACTGCCCGCCAGCAAGGTAGTAGTATGGGAACCAACGCATGGCAGACGAGATCCTGGACAGCCTGCAAAGACATTGCTTAGAATTGTAATGGAGGATGCAGAAGTGGAGTCTAGGGAAGAGCTTGCTAGCCTGTTGGTCGATCTGGACGTGTGGCATGTCAGACACAGGGCCCGTCTCAAATACCGTGTTTGAGTCGACGGATGAGTGATGAGTATACGTTTTTCAGTTGCTCATAAACATTGAAACAAACAAATTACCTTAATTTTTGTAGGACTAATTGTCTAAAGTACGAAAACCACAGACAAACATGCTTGCCTGCACTACTGTACATGAAATGCATTATATATCCCATGTATCGTGATGTTGCTGGTAACGTAGAATCATTAAGCAAAGTCATACCCACGTTTTGATAAGATGATCTACAAAAGCTACACATACAATCAGAGTTCATGTTACTTGATAAAAAATGTAAAAAAAAAAAGCTTTATCACAAACCATTCCTCAGGTCTTGGGTATGTGGTATGCCTTAAGGCATTATCGGGGTCATACTCAAAGGCCACGCCTGCTGTGGGATTCCATTTTGCATGTTCCTTAGCAAAGCCCTGTAATACAAAAAGAGCCATTCTTGGTCCTAACATTCTCAAAGTGTGAAATGTGCTTCAAGTACTAACTAGGAAAATAGTAAATACTGGTAATTACCTTTTTAGCATAGGCCCGAAGTTTGAGTTCCTATTGTTGATAAAATAAAAATGCATAATTTATAGTATTTATTATGTACATGTACACACCAATGACAGAATTGACTGGGACTCTGCTGTATGCATTACCTACAGTACAGGCTACTACAAAAAAGACTCACTCTAGAAAGTAAGAGCAAACAGCACCGAACCGATGCCAACAGCTACCTGAAGTTCACAAATAACTTGTCAACAAAACTGGCAAACAATAGACTGAACTCACTGACAAATTTGACTTATAGTAGACTGACAAAAATTACACTAACGATGCACAGATCGAAACGCGCCAATCACTAACTTGAGTCTCAACAGCCAATAACAACATGGCTAAACTGACCAATGACGGCAACAACCAGACATTAATACCATCAACTGACGGTTTACAATTCACATGACTCTGAAGATGACTTCTGCTCAGGTTGTTGAAACATCAGTCATTGTCAACAAGAACAATTATTTTCAGAACTACACTAACCTGGTCGATCACACTCGACAGACTAAAGGTAATTGAAGGGCTCCCTGCAATAACGTCCTCAGTGCATTTTTGGAAAATTTTCACAGAAATCTTGGATTTTTGGCCTCCAAAGGGACTCACTTGCCAAAACTATGACTGGATCATGTACATATGACTGAAAGGATTTAATCCAGGTCAACAAATCTTCTATCTTCGAACAGAATAATTTTTTTATTTTGAAAAGATACATAGGGTGTCCTGGGAGCCATAGGGTGTCATAGGGGCCCAAAACATTTTCTCAAAGATGTGGATTTTCTTCCCCATTTTGGAGCTGTTTTGAGTACCTTAACAATAATAAATCATTAATTTGACAAAACTGTGCTTTTAAAGGCCTAAAACATACAATTTTAGTGAAAGTTACCAAAAACACACTCAGGACGTTGTTGCAGGGAGCCCTTCAATTATTGGCCACTGTTAAGAGATTCAAAACATGAAGCTGAGGTTTCAAGTGTTACATGTAGGTCTTCGTCAGAAACGTCAGCTTATGAATCTTAATTATCACAGTGGCCAATTTACCTTAATCAAGTCAGTTGATAAAACTAATTTTTTATGTTTCAAAACATATTGATTTGGTTGGAAGAGATTTGGTGATCAAAGCAAAAACATTCTATGTTATGCATGTACATTGTATGACACGTAAAAGATGAAGTTAACAAAGTAAGAAAATAACCATATTTACACATCTTTGCCAAGGTAAAAGCGATTTCCTGCTAGAATTATCTTAATTGTCGTCGTACATTGTACACATGAATTGGTAAAAGCCCTTTTTCTATGTAAAAAGAGCTAAGTAAACCTCTACTCAAAGCTTTTTTTACCTGATTTTTACGAAGCTTTACAATCAAGATGTCTGCAAAAAGATTTGAGGAACAAAGAAAAAAAAATCAAGAAACGTTCTATCACAAGCAATAAAAGACAAAATATTACCATGTCCATTGATCAGGCAAGAAGTGTATTCAAATTAAATTACTCAAAAGGAAAGATAAAAAAGCTTACCATCTTGTTCACCATATTCACTGTTTTCGTCATCGTGTTGTCGTGAAGTTACCTACAGTACAGTGGAAACAAAATTAACAATATTGAAGGGTTTACGCAAGACTTAATATATACCGGTAAGTGACTTTTTTGCCTTAAAATTGAAATTGCTCTCAATAAGAAATTTGTGTACGTGTATGTGCTCAAATTTTTCTTCAGTTTTGTTTGTCTCAGATTAATTTCCATATAAGAGACAAAAGGAAAACAAAAATCCAATTGGTTTGAAAAATTTTAAGTTACCAAAGAAAAATTTGAGCCATGACATATTAGCTTGAACTACAACAAAATAAATCAATCAAGCATAGGCTCCTCGTTTTCTCATTTGCAAGTTCTGTGTTGTCATTTTTGGTGAAATGACCATTTCCACAGGTGAAAAACAAGCAACATAAGCACACACAGTGTTGTTGGGTTCTTGTGCTTGTGCTTCTGCTAATTTCATGCCAGTTCACATTAGTCTAGAGAAATAAACACAAGCAGAAGAAATGGAAAAAGTTTCTTTCTTGTGCCTGTGCTTATCTCAGGTCGGTTCACACACACTTTTTCTCATGCTCATGCTTATCACACAAGTGAGAACCTGGGTTTCAAGACACATGTGCAGTCTTTAACTTGTTTTACTTACAGGAATAACTCTTGGATCTGAGGAGATGAGGTCTCTTGTTGTGACATGTCTGGTTTGATCATCTGTACATTTGACATCAAGAGTGAGCTCCACAGAACAGTCAGGACAAAACTCATCACAAGTGCAATCCTTCAAAAAAAATGCAAAGAAGTTAGCAAGGGCTGCTAAGTCTTTCACTCCCAGCATCATGTAGCGTAGTTCTGAATTTTGAGTCTGTCAATGAAATGAAACCGCTTCTGTCTTTTTCATGGTACCCACCCCCTTTTTATTTTGTGAATATGCGAAGCATTGAAGGAGATATAGTATATACACAGGGCTTCTGATATTACGCGATAAAAAAATGGAAATTATGCGATTTTTTCGTGGCAAATTATGCGATAAGCAAGGACTATTATGCGGAAAATTATGCAAATTATGCGATTTTTTCTGGAACTTTTTTATGCATGTTTTACTAGGTTTCAGAGGAAGAAAACCAAAATACTGTACCTGTTTAAAACGGTGTTCGCTATCTTTGTGGGACATTTTGAAGCTTTTAGCTATAAAGGAACATCCAAAACAAACGACAGAATCCAAGAAAAGAGTGTAAACGAGCGGCCATCTTGGTTAACCTTAGTAACCAGGCTAAATAAAACATGTGCTCAAGAAATTTACGCGGTTACCAAGCTTGTTGTGGCCAAGAACAAACGCAGTTTCGATCGAAAGTGGCGGTTTGTTTACATGTATTTGATACAGGATAATTCAATAGAAAAAAACAAATTTTAGCTTAAGTTTCTTAGCTAAAGCGATAGTGTATCGTGTGGTTTGTTCACATTATGCGATTTTGTGTGATTTTTTACGAATTATGCGATTTTTCGTGAATTATGCGATCGGATGCGATTTGAGGCCGATTATGCGAAATCGCACCATCGCGTAATATCAGAGGCCCTGTATACATGTATACGGGGATATTATGTGCCTATTTTCACTCGTTCCATCATCTGTAAACTTTTTTAATTCCCCAGTGTATGACGTGTTACAAGATGATTGCTGTAGTAAACTTTTTTTTAATTCCCCAGTGAAAATTATTTCATTCAGTTGTCTAGACAGTCTTGTTTCACACAATGCATATTAGTGTCACGCTAAGATGTTTTAGTCGTTTTAAATGTGTTTTACTCTTCAATTCTTTGACTTCAAACGCAGTATGGAAAATTAAAACTGATCTGTGGATTTAACCTTACATTGTTTCGTATTTACAAGATGGCTCTTAAGAGCCCTTTGATATACTTTGTAACTTACCCTGGAATATCCCAGGCGATCAACAACTTCATCACTAGTCAATGGAATAAGACCTATAGTGTAAATATATATATATATATATAAATCAATTTAGTTTAGCACACTTTACCTTAATTTCATGACCAACATTTATGTAGTGTCCAATCTCTTAGTGAATACCTACATGTATTAACTAAAGGGCACTCACTGTCAGAAGTTTGCTTCATGTATGTCATCATTTATATGCGTATTCAGGACACAACATTGCACCTGATACAGTCGCCAATGCACCTACATGTAAGTTTTCCATGCTGGCGACCAAGATTCGAAACTTAGTTGCCACATTGGCGACCAGAACTCTTTGCTTCATCCTACCTTTATGTATTGTGCAATTAAATAAAGCTTGAAGGTGGGTTAACCGGTGCGAATGACGAGGTTTGAAGCAAAACAGTCACAAACTCTACAAAGTGAAACGTCAACATCCGCCATCTTGGATATTTCAGAGGCTATGTTGTATATTGTGCATTCAAATGTCTCTTTTGCTAACAGTGCATATTGCGGGCTCAGAATATTCCCAAAAAAGAATGGTTACTAACGTTTTGGTGACCACTTTGGAATATTTCGGAGCCAAATATCTCCTTGAGAAAAAAGTTAATTTCATGCCCTGCTATTTTAATAATAGAATTTTGGAATATTGAAATTGGCCTATTAGCAAGTGCACTGTTTCTGATCATTGTGCCAAGGTTCATGTACATTGCATGTATTTGCAAAATAAATGAGATACTCTGTACATGTACTGTAGGTGTCTGGTTGTTTGAAACCCATTTACCATTATTTACCACATACCTGGGTGCATAGCATGTGGGGTAAGTCAAAGATCTACATGCATCTCTGCCTGGACATGGACCTTGAGCCATACAGTATAAGCTTAATGCATTTTTTAATTTACCTAGTCTGTGTGCAATAAACTCATCATGTAACACTGAAGTATTGTTCTCAATCTGTACCCAATCTACAGCTACAAAGGAAACAAAAGAGGTAAGGTTAAATGAGATGCATGTAAGGCCCAGCACTAAACATTTATAAAAATTAATAAGCTGCTTACTCTACAAAACTGCAATTAAGTCTTACATGTACATATAAGCTTACACATTTACACATGTAATTAACTAATATTATATAGGTTAAAAGTGCTGACCTACATGCACATCTAGCTGGTAAAACTGAAAATTACCTATGGTTGCAGTTTCGGCGATGAATATTCTTCGGAGGCCATTAGCCATACTGCAAGTTTACACAAGAGATCAAAAAACATCGTGATGTCATGAGCATTGAAGGACCACATGTTGTGAATTGCAAACAATTGATCTGTCAATGTAAGGATCATATTATACCTTAGATCTGTATTCTCGATGACAAACTTCACATTTTCCTCCGTAAGTTCAAGAATTTTGACACTAGGTTGGTTTGCGTAGGGCATTTTGGAACAACTTTAAGTAGAAGGATGCAAACACAAAAATCCAATATGGCAATTTGTCAGACCAAATTGATTTGTGGGAATGGACGTTTGGAATTTGGGAACTAAAATAGAACAACAATTGTGATTGGCTAGTCGATTGGCTGAAGATGTGTGAGAAGCGCTCTGATTGGTCAATTCAAATCATGCCGGTTTTAAAAAAATCCTTCATATGCGATCTTCCATTGCCGTTCCAATTCACTGTGACGAGAAATTTGAAGTTTTACTGTTGATTTTAGCGAGCTTTTACGTAAATTATGGCCGTCGAAACAGAGTGTGTTAAGAGGTAAGCATTTCAAAAAGTTCCTGACCTGTTTTTTTGGTTGATATGTTTTCTTGGAACAGCAAATTTCTCACTGATTTTGTTGAAATTCTTCGCAGGTTGAAATTGGATTTTTTCGAGCTGATACGTGAAACGACGGTGAGGAAAGCAAATTGTGTCGAAGCTTTCTGCCAGTTACATTTAACATTTTACTTCTATCTAGGCTTGTTAAAGGTAATTCAAAGCTGTTTTTTTATTTCATTTTTCGTTGTGAACTCCCTTTTCATTCACAGAAACCAGGGGCAGACAGCGTTGTATCGGCATGTCCACTCGATAACATGTTGGAATGGGTTGGAACAATACGAGGAGGAAAAGGAACGGTAAAATTAACATTTCATGTATATTTTCTTGTCGATCGTTTTGTCAGCGCATGAAACCAACTTCAAACCGTATCGATCGGGACGTACACTGTACATACATTGTACCAAACATTTTCCTTGTCTCCCAATGAAAGGGCAGATTACCGACAGGACTCACGACCGCCACTCACACTTTAGGATTTTTTCCACTGTGTATCCCGGGGATTTGGTGTCATTTTAAAAAGCAAAAAATGTTATTGTATGATCAGAAACCGAAAAATAAGGCTCCAATGGTGTGATAAATTATCAAAAATATATATATCAAAACTGTGGATGAGTGTCTCTGGTCATAGACGGACTGGGTCTCAGTGAATTACAACTTGAAAAAAATTAGCCTAATCTTTTCCAAGTTACCACATTTTCGTCTCCAAATGGGCTAAAACAGACCATAATCTGTCACTCTTTCAAGAATTGGTTGATTTCACTCTCTTGGTGTTTTAGTATTACTTCGTAAATAAGTAAAGGTATTGTAAAATGGCTTTGACCAAAAAACATTAAAATTCCCATGATACTTCCCCTTTAACCATATGAAATGAACTACAGTGTTAAGATGCAGTGGAACCCCACATAATTTACAGACACCCGCTTATTACAGACAGTTTTGTATGTCCCGACGAAACGCTCATATATTTTCTGTTTAATTAGCCCGCTTATACGGCCCACTTATACATATAACAACTGGTTATCTGTGCACTGTATAACTGTATAATTCCATTGTCATGATTATGTGTTTATTGTACCCCCCCCCCCCTTACATGTATATACGCTATATAGGTATGTGCTGCCTGATAGGGTGGGGTTTTTTAGGTGTTCAATCCTCAACTCATTGTCATTTGTTTTGGCCAAAATCGTTCACTGAAGAACAATAAGACTCCACTGCTTTAAAAAATTGCACCTTTCTCAATCGTGCGAACATTGCAGTTGTGAAAAGCATAGAAAATTGCACATAGAACAAGTCCAAAGTTTTTATTGCTTTTCACGTGATTTTAAATACTTATTGTTATTATAATTTCAACCCGTGAGATATGTTTGAGTCTTTGACGTCACTTTCTCCCATTTATAGCAACCAAGCCTTGGAACAAGGTTGATTAATGGTGGCAGTAAATTCTCAGAAATAAATGTTGAAATAAAATGACTTCTGATGTTCGTAATGAATTGGAATTTGGCAAGATGAGTAAGAAAGTCTAATTGTACACGAAAATGTAAAAAAATGAAAATCAAAAATTTGATCACAGGGGCACTTTAAAAAGGGTATCAAATCTCGATTTTCTACCCTTGAATAGGGTCAGGATTTGAGAACCTTGGCAACACACACCTATCCTACATTGTCGGAGGATAAAACATGTGTCCCTCGCATTTTTTTTTTCTGGAAGCCCTAGACCTCTTAATATGGACACCTGGATAATACGGACACTTTCATGTGTCCATATTAACTGGGTTCCACTGTATGTATGGTCAAGATGGAAGGGTTATTAAGTAATGATCCGCATAAGAAGGATAGCGCTGAACGGCAATGGACTGTCAAACACAATGGAATGTCAAGATTTTTCATTGTTACAACTGGTGATCTCATTGGCCTAGACTCAAAAACCGCTAAAAAGTTAAGGTTCAAGGTGCATTTTGTCTAATTTTTTTAAGGTTTCAAGTAATTTGAGACCCAATCGCACAACATACAATTTTGAAAAGAAATTGTATTTGGGGAACTTCATCAAAGAAGCAAAATTATTAGCTATTGTCATCTGCTATTCTGATTGGTTAAGCACGAACATTTCCTAAAATTTATTTGACGCAAATGGATTTTCTTTATTTTTATAATGAAATATAATTATTAACCATCAGCTCCTCCTCTATTCTTGAAATCAAAGATATTCTATGTGGGAAAGAGCTAATGCCACAGAACAATGAAGTTTGCTATCGTTCTTATGTGGAACAATACTTAAATGATGTTTGGAGTTCTGCTACAGTACATGTACATTTATGCAGTTGTAATTTGCTTGTTGAAATGTAGGTATATGATGGAAAAGAGTACAAACTAACATTACAATTTCCAAGTACATATCCTCTGAAACCGCCCGTAGTAAAGTTCACGACGCCATGCTACCACCCTAATGTCGACCAGCAAGGAAACATCTGTTTAGACATTCTAAAGGTATTTTACAATTTTTTAAATTAACATACTGTTTGTTAGAAATGACCTTGATCATAGAAAATATTATTAATGTACTTGCATCTGTTTTGTTTTTCCAAGGAAAATTGGTCATCAACGTATAACGTTAGAACCATATTGCAATCCATACAAATCTTATTGGGAGGTATGTTTACTTTACTTATAAGCACCGATTACTTACATGTATTATGTAACACTTCGTCCTCTTTTAAAACAGAATTTAGGAGCCGATCACACGAGTTGGACTGGCTCAGTTGGCCACGATCCCAGCATTAGACAGTAGAGTACACCAAAAATCATCTTTGCGAATTGATAGACTGGTTATTAGCTGCAGAGTGAGTCCCTTGATATCAGCAATGTTTTAGCTAGAACAGTATCTCAGGGACATCCTTACACAACATACATGTACATGTAGATGCCCACTTTTTAAAACAGTTTATGAAAGGTTCACTAGTGGAACTAGAGAGCAGCATGTGCTAAAGAGAGCTGGAATTCTTTGAGCCCTATCAACATTATCTAAACACACTAATCTGCTAATCTAATTATTTAAAGTCATTATTATTCATAACAGCAATCCCGAAACCGCAAGTTATTCGCTTCACTGCTTTTAATCAACTCAAGTTGTTCGTTTCACTTGAAAAATTCACAAGATGTTTGTTTTACTGCCTCTAAACAGCCAAGTTTCTCGCAAAAAGCATAAGTTGTTTGTTTCGCTGCTTTTAAACCTCTCCAGTTGTTCATTTCACTGCGGCTGAACCGCTTTAGTTGCTTGTTTCACTTAATAGAAACTCGCGAAACTCGCAAAAATCGCAAGTTTTTCGCTTTACTGCTTTTAAAGCACTCAGGTTGTTCGTTTCACTGCTTTTAAACCGCTCATGACAAGTTGTTCCTTTCAAACAAACCCTGCAGCATTTTGTCTTTGCCGTACTAGATGCCCCTTGGGATTTCTTTTATGAATAACAATAACTTTAGATAATTAGATTAGCAGATTAGTGTGCTTAGATATGAAGGGCCGAGAGCATGTCCAGCCTATATGACTTTTTAGGCCTTTTTTATTTTTTCTTGCTCAGATTTGTCCAATTTTGGCATGTGAACTAGAAATTAGTTGCAAAACATTGTTCCGAATTTTTTTCCGTTGTTTTTTCCGTCGTTTTCGAGAAATACCGTATTCAAAAAAAAAAATCAATCAATCAAAGGCTCCTATTGTAACGCAATATTGCGGTTAGCTTCTGTTTTCGCACTGACACGGTTCGATATTTTTGTAAAATTAAACGTTAGAAATTTTGACGAACGCAAAAAAAGTAAATCACTTTCATAATGTCCAGTTCGAAGAAAGAAAGAAAGAAAGAAAAAAAAAAAAAAAAAAAAAAGAGGCCGAGCGTGATTCGAACCCGGAGCCGTCCGAGCGCAAATCCCCGACCAAACCACTAGACCACAGACGAACACATGCTCACTTCAGCCTAAGTTTTATTATTAAAAGGTTGATACGCATCAAAACGCGTATCTCGATTTCAAAATCCTTTTAGATCGAATTTAATGTTGCATTAAAGACTCCAAATGCGAAACGTCTTCCCGCCGGCCAGCAACAACTCACTTCGAGCTGCCCAAAGCTGTATTTCAAGTGCCCGACCACGCACAGCGGACCCATCTACCACTGTCGCAAAGCATGTCGGGAAATCCTACAACAAAACCGAAATGGAGTTCCCACCCGAAAGTTATTGCAAAATACTATAAGTCTCAAAGCACTTCGGATATCGGGCATTTCGACCACGGCACGGGATGGGAAATGGCCCACAACTCTCAACGCTGCCCCTTTTCTGATCCGAAGTGATTCCAGACTTTCCCGCCGGCTCGTCTTCCCGACCAAGGTCCGTTTTTCACCTCGAGCGCTAAATGGCGCTTCAGACACAAGGAAGGACAAGAAACACGACTCGTTTCTTTGAGAAGTGCTAGAGACTCAAGGATTTCCGGACTTAATGATGTCTTTCAATCACCGGACGGGCCTCATACACGTTGGCTTACACACACGCTACGTTGCCGCAGTGAGCTCACGATAGATAAGCGAGCCAGGCGTGCGTAAATAACGGTATTTTCGTTTAGTTGTTGGCACTGGTCAGAAGTATTGCAGTCGCGTATTCTCACGGCCAAACTGCTTTCAAATGGCTTCGAAATTACGCTCTGAATGTACCGTCAAAGCACTGGAGGGCCAGAACTCTGCTTTTTTCAGGTAAATTGGTCAAATTCCTTAGGGTTAGTGCAAATTCGACAAGGGCTTGTGATATTATTCGTTGTACGATAAAATAAGGCTATTCTGAGCTATTCTGAGCGAGAAAAAATAGAAAAAGGCCTAAAAAGTCATATAGGCTGGACATGCTCTCGGCCCTTCAACTGTTACTGAGTGGACTTGATAAGTCAACTCTCTTAAATCAATGGACACCTAAAGCAAGTCCCTACTGTACTTCATGAGTCACTCAATCCGATCTTTTACTGTTACATGTATAACTGAACTCTATTAGACAAACACCTCTAAGATGGACACCTACAGTAAAGTGTCTCTACCGCACTTCCAGGGATGTAGAGCATAAGAGCTGGCTACCGGCTAATATCACCAGCTGAAAGAGAACTTATTGACACTGGCTGAAATTTCACTAGTAAACAAAGACTTGGGGTGATTTTGAAGGTACACAAGCGAGAAAAACCTGCCGGGCTTGTTTATGAGCCTGCTAAGTTTTTTCTTGGCTACACCCCTGCACTTCAGTCACTCATTTTACCGTAAATGAACTCTCTATTAACAATAAGACAAACACCTCTTTAAGACGGACACCTCTTCAGTCACTCGTTTTACTGTAAATGAACTTTCTATAAGACAAAAGTTGGTCTCTACTGCACTTCAGTCACTCATTTTACTGTAACTGAACTCTCTATAAGACAAACACCTCTAAGATGGACACCTAAAGTCGGTCTCTACTGCACTTCAGTCACTCATTTTACTGTAACTGAACTCTCTATAAGACAAACACCTCTCTTAGATAGACACCTAAAGTTTACTGTAACTGAACTCTCTAAGATGGAAAGCTGGTTCTGGTCCCGACGGTGTCAGTCAAGATTACAGAGAGTTGACTGTATACAAGTATGTACTGGGTATTAATTTATGATTAAGCTGACAAACTGAATTATTTTCAGATCCAAATAATGATAGCCCTCTTAATGCTCAAGCTGCAAAATTGTGGAAGAGCGAAGAAGGTAAACATATCTAGTGAATCATTTCAATAATTTATTTACTTTTTTTCCTGGCATGTAACTGCAGAAACACTTTGTAGTCAACATGCATTACATAATTTTATTTGTACTGTACAGCTGTATTTTAATAATTATGGCTTAGGTATACTGGTTCACAATGATTCGATTCGGCCTTCAGAAATAGGAGATGTCTTCTTGGCCTGGCTCTGGCTGGTCCATATTTTCTTTGTATGCATGACGATTAATGCTCACAAATTTATTTCACGGAATTACATTTTCAAACTAAGACAATTTAAAATAAATCTTATTTGTGTAAAAAAGCGACCTTTACCTTGGCATTAAATGTTGGTGCATCTAACAATTTTGGCAAAATTACTATCAAAATGAAATATTATTTTAAATAATATACAATCATGTGGTTTGACTTGCTCTAATTTACTTTTTTTGTCTATAATTCCAGTTTACAAGAAGGCATTGGAGAAATTTGAGAGGGAAATGGCTGGGAAAAAGTAACTGTCAATTCAAAATTAATTTTAGACAAAAAAAACTTAAATTATGCTAAAATAATGTACAGTTTTATGTTGTTACAATATAATTTTGTTTCCTTTATTTTTAGTTATGAAAAATTAAAATCTTTTTATTAATATTGATAGCCTCATTAGGGAAATCAGTAAGTCTACTTTCACTGCAAACAAGAATATAAATATTCCTCAGATGTTGTTTTGAAGAGTACTTT
>JAJLRJ010000002.1:47245751-47553251 GCA_024195265.1 Dendrophyllia cribrosa | reverse complement strand
TCTTCCTGCATCCACACTTCACCCACCTCTTTACTATAGAGGTTTTGCACGGCAGCCATGTTGCATGGCAGGAACAATGAAAATGTTTTGCATTAGAAAGACCATTCTTTCCCACAGGGAAAAAATCTATTGTTCCTGCCATGCAACATGGCTGCCGTGCAAAACCTCTATACCCCTGGATTTGCCTCTATTGTATCACAGCCTGACCAATTGATGGAAATCAATAATTATAAATCAATTTTCATCGGTTCCGTTGATTGGTTTTTTTGTTGTGTTGACTGACAAATGATTAAGAAGTTGTTAGTGTTGTAGTGTAGGTTGGGGTATTGGCGTATATATCATTCTATTAACAACATGCCATGGATATTTGTATTCTCGGTATTGCACTGGAACTAGATTGCAGTCAGGGCACATGCGGAACAATTAATTTTTTCACATGCAAATATTTTTAATGAGTATTCCCCCGTATGCACCTACATTGCAAGCTAGTCCCAGTTCAACACAGAGCAGCCGGCTTATGGCAAAAATCACCACCTACATTATTGTACTCTGTCTTACCAACCAGCTACTTTGCTTGTCAGTTCTTGAGAAGCAATGACATTGAAAAAAATATATCTGGCTACTTTCCAAAGCAAAACATCTTTTTTGACAACCCTGGTCTATTTGTCCAAGTTGCCTATAGTACACAGACAATTTAGTTGTGACAAAGAACAAGAGTTTTCAGTAAATGGTTACTTTATTTACATTGTCATGTACAATATGAAAAATAACAGAAATGGAAAACCTTACCCCTGCATTTTAATAGAAACTTCCACAAATATATATTACTTTGCTTGCTTGATAATCGCATAAGTTTTGTTTTGTTTTGGTTATAGGTACTCTCCGCAGTCAGGTGAAAACCCTTGTTTTCAATGTGTCATTTTGCTAAACTGCTACTGATCATCTGAACAGCACTAGAAAATCAGTCTGAATGAAGGTTAGGTTGGTCATTATATATGCTGCTATAGCTGGAAAGTCGTGGAATTTAAACACGAAGTTCCCGTATGAAAAGAGCCTGGCCTGGCCATTCTCACCTCCAGTCGTCAATCAACCACTGAATCATTAACAACTGACAAAAAACATGCGTCATTACTAAGACCATTGCAAACACAATTTGGAAAAAACTTTATGAAAGTTATATCAGAAGTCTTTATGAACTTCTATTTCTTTTTTTGCCGAGGTAAAATCTTGGTTTAATTAGATTTTTTAAGCAAATTATATTTAAAGGACGCGCAAGTTAACCACGTTTTGTGACTATAAGACAACTTCATTTGCATTTCACACCCAAAAGGTGTGAAATGGGGGAGGAGCTAAGCCGGAACTGCGTGTTTAAGTGTGGGTCATGAAAAGTCATGCAAAATTATGTTCACGTTACAAAATCACTAAGGCAGCATACATTGTGGGAATAATAAAGCAAGATGTATGCAAATTCCAAGTAAAGACAAAGAAAAAAGAAAATACACTATAAGGTGTCATTACTAAAACAAGCCTCGAGGAACTTTAAGCCAAGTTAGAGACCTGATGTTATTTCTGACTTACAATCAGCACTAATGTAAGGACCCTATATGACTGTTTTGAAGGTCAAAACATTTTTTTCAAGAATGTAGGATGTTTTGGTCTAATTGAATCTCTTTTACTGTTTACTTTAGCTAGAATGTTAGTGTAACCAGCCATTATCTAAGCAACAGAATACTTTTTTGGCTCAAATTTCATGTTGTGCCTTTTATATTATTACTATTACTTTTGACAGCCAGTGGATTTTACTAACTTGTTAAATAAAATAATTTAGAAGCAGAAACACAATACATTTTCGAGTGCAAAATATCAAAATTTGACATGGGCTCTTTATGCACCTAGCCCTTCTAAGCAAATCACAAGCTTATTTTATGGCTAAATTTTGGCAACTAATTGAATGAAAAAATTGAATACATTTTACAATAAATTTATTTAACTCAAATGCTAACTTAACAAACTCAAACAAAAACCATCATTAAACATCCAATAAGTGCACTCACCCAGTGCGAAAAAACCAAGAAGGCAAAACAAGATGAGAAAAATACATGACAAGTAGCATGTTGGAGATACCCATGACCCTTAACCACGTCACTAACAATCTTTTTTCAGAACCTTTTTTATAAGAACATCAAGGCAGGGATTGGCCAAAATGTTAAGAACATACATGTACTACCTTAAAGGGAAGGGCAGTGTCCCACCGAAATAAAAAAATCATGTAACTTTATTGCCATGTTATATTCCCAAAATGCCACCAAACACACAATCCTTAATTGGTTCAAAATTACAGAATAGACTGACTGAATTACAGTCCGTACTGCGCAATCTCGGGGTTCGTTTTCATTTTTTGTTTTGAATTTGTTGATATGTTACACTTCGGTAATAGCATACATGGAGTAAATGGGAGTAAACCGTCGGTCCGCCATTACGGACGTTGTGTGAGTCTTACAAACATTGCCGAGCTGACTAGATTGCGCAGTACGGACTGTAATTCATCTTTAAACAGAAGCTGTAGTTTCAGTGGAGATAAAGTGCAGGATTACAAGGATGGAAGTGGATTACAGTTCACGAAATTTGATTTCGTGAACGGCGGGCAAGAAATCAAAATTGCTATTCTTGTAGAATTTTGACCTTTTCTAGCTGTTACTTTCAATTATTGTCTCTTTAGTTGATATATATTTTGCCTTCATCATTTTTGGGATTTTTGTCTTCCTATTTTAAGACAATAAAGTCAGCTTAAAGCGAGCTCCTGGCAATAATCAAGAAAACATGATAATATTATTATATCAGCTGGGACAATGTCCCTTTAAGAACATACGCAGGTTGAAGTTTTGTTAAAAACGTCTAAGTCATTAATAATATTTTTTTTGTATTACGTTTTAAGTCCAACTGAGCCCAAAATGGTAGAATGTTTTCAAGGTTGCAGGTCATTTTCCATTTTCAAGAGTGAGCATGTGATAATATTAGTTACAATAAGCGGCTTAGTTTTTTTTATAACAAGGCATTAAGTAAAATAACGTCAACAATGTGGGATTAGTCATGTCCAAAGTAACTTGCAGGTTTAAACAGTTCATAAATCATTAAAACTAAAAATTACTTTGGACATTCCTAACTCAACGTCAAAAATAATAGGCAGTGTTTACACAGACACTGAGTTTCAGATTAAAAACATTCAAGGGGTGGCAAATGATCTTGCAACTACTATGGATCTCGCAAAATTTTAGTTGCATTTTACGAGTCTTGCAGCCTTGTGGAGACTCAAGGTTTTCTTTTTTTTTGCAAAGCCATTTGAAAGTCTCAGTCTCCATCTTGCATTTTAAAAAGTCAAACATCTCGGGCTCACAGTCGAAGATGATAATACTAACTAGTTTCGCCATTTGCTAAGTCTGAGTTTACCATTTGCCATCTGTCATCAAGGACCTTGAAACTGCATTGAAAATGATACAGTTGTTTCAAGGTGTTTGAAAACATGGAGTGTTTTTGCTGACAAAAAAAAAAAGAATTAAAAGTTGTGGTCTGAAACAGCTTAACTATAGTTAAAAGAAAAACAACCTGGTTTTTATTGTTGTTTACAAATTTGTGCACGGTTACAGGAAATATCCCTACTCCCCCATGGAAGGTTATTGGAAATTCCGGGGGGGGGGGGGAAGCCAAACTGGAACTTTCAGAGGGGTGGTGGGGGGAGGTTGAAACCAAACAATCTTTGTGGGGGAGGTACATGTATGGATATTTTCTGGAACACCACATTACAGATCCAACTCAACTGCTTTCAAACTTCTCTGGACACTATGGCAGCATTTTGAGTAATGACCTCAATTAACAAAACCATGTGAAAGGAAACTGAAAGTGTAATGGCAATAAAAGCCATGAAGTTACAAATGAAACTACAGTGTACAGTGTATGTCGATGTAAACACTGCCATTGAATAGTATTTTACAATCCCCTAATTAATGTATGTACTACATAAGTTTAACCAGTCCATGTTTATATAAAATGTCATGCTTATCTACAAAGTATATATTATAATACCCGAGTCGCTTCAATGTTACATGTACTCTTCTACACTAGCGAATGCACAAGCTCCTAATCCTTTTTTTGACATAAATTTCAAACATTCCTGAGCCTGTCCCAAAATTAAATCCAGAGGCGGTTTTCTTGGCAAGTGATGAGAATCTAAAACCAAATAAAATATAATGCATATATAATGTTTATAATAGCCAAGCAAGTTTGCAACAAATCAAATGTTCAAATGTTTCAGTCTATGAATTTGAGATGTGAGGTCTTTCTTTAGGTAGGGCATAGAAAATTAATGAAATTGGGATCGCAGTTGAAATCTGCCTTGCTACCATTAATTCAAAATGAAAGTGGAATGATCAGGGGGGTGGGAGGGGAGCAACTTTCCATACATTCTCTTAAATGAAATCTAAATGATGCTCTCACAACTTGCAAAGCAATCACGGAGACTTGTCAGTGGATTCTGTTCTTGCACGTGCGCATTTGTTCAAAAAACCACATGACAAAGATTTGCCACCATTATATATGTTCGTTCTAGAGAAAAACAAAAAGATTAGCCTTCATCTCTCATGTCGTTTTGGCCATTTAAAATTCTGTAAACACCGCTGGCCAGGATGTAAGGAGACAGACTTGCAAGTTGTGATTAAGAAATGTGTTTTTTTTTGTGGAAGGAGGAAAACCGGAGTTCATGGAGACCAAAACAAAATTGAAGCAAGGATGGGAACCAACAACAAACTCTACCAGCACTTAATGTGATGACTCTGGGATGTGTGTTTGAAACCAAACTACAGTGGCCACAGTGCTGATGCTCTCCATCGTGCAGCACAAAAGCAGTCCTTTTATACAGGCAAGGGGCGACCGCAATGGTGAGTGCTTTTACCATTGCACCATCCCAGACTTTCTTTTGTTTCGTTCCAGAGGTCACAAATTGGTCATCTGTTTTCACTCACCTAAAATAGCACTATTTAAAGTAGAGCATATTGGTTCCCTTTGAACAGGATCGAGAATATAACCAACAGGACTACTCCAGGGATCCGTGTATGCCAGAAGACTAAAAGCTTCCTGAAGAAAAACAGTACATGTACATGTACATTATTTTGTATTATCTTAGCTAGCATGATGGTTCAATGGTTAGTGCATCAAACTTTCAATGTGAAGGGTCAGTACACTAAACTACAATCTTGGACTCAAGTGTTGGAAAATAATCCCCATCCCCATTTTCCATGTTGTTGTAGAAATTATTGTCCGATCAACTGAGTTGGCATTTCCAACTTTGAGAACAGGGGAAGCGGGAGTTTCAAGAAAGTTTTTCATACATAAACATTGAAGTGTATGCAACAAGACCAAAAGCTGGTTGTGAAGAAGCAGTCCATGCTTTGAATAATAACAATAATTACAGTATAATGACAAAGTAACATGAAAGGAATGGTTTCCAAAGGTTCTTTGTTTTTGTGTTTTTAAAATGAGTAAACACAAGCTATCAAAAGAAACTTATAAACACAAGTACTTGCCTGTAAAGACTTCTTATTTGTTTCGTTCTTGCCATGTTCTCTCCTCAGTTGGACACTCATATTTTGCAGATCCCTTCCAAATGTCAATATCTTTTCTAGTACAGTTCTATTGTGACAGCATGTTTGCCTGGATTCCACTGCAACAGAAAACGACAGTGAGATGCCACTTCCCCAAATAACAGAGGTACATGTATCTACTTGCATTATCATAATTATTGGCATGTAACCACTGCCAACAACCTACATTGAACATGTAACCTGGCTCATTTTCTGGTTGCTTCAGGGCTAAAAATTGGCAGTCGCTCAATTGCCAGTGGCGCTTTAAGACTTACCAGGGCCACCAAACATTTAGGTTTGATCGCCCGATGTGCGACTATGACATAGAATTTTGAAAAGTTGTAATATAAATTATGTAAAGTACAAAGTTAAAATAAAACTAAATAAATTATGTAGTTTAAAATTAATGGACTACCTTTCTCTTCTTTTCTTTTCCTTAACTCTAAGTTCATTAATTTTAGTGAATTTTTTTGTTCTGAAGTGGAACAGTCTGAGCCGTTTTAATGGTAGTTTCACGAGTGATCACCCACATTCACAACATCTAGACGCCAATTTTGTTTTTGTGATTGCCATGTGACTCTAGACTTACCCAGAGTTCTGTGTGGGACGATTTCGAAGTCGCACATGTTTTCGCTTTGGGAACAGACTGAGGAATTTAAGGGCTACTTTATTTTTGGATTGGCCACTAAGAATTCACTCAACAAAGAAACTGGTCTGATTGGCCACCAAGCACTGGAGTTACTTTTCAGCCCTGTTGGTTGCTCTGGATGTGAAAGTTAGTGACCTTGGACTGTCTGAGAGTCATTAGGTTCTACATGCATGTGCATTTTTGTACCTTCAGGAGCCATAATGGCAGAGGTTACTTGGCCGACCATGTGCTTCTGACTGAGGAATTCATAACCCGAATGATATTGACTGACTTTAAAGTCTTCACCGGAAAATAACAGCCCTGCTTTTGCTTGCACGTAGTAGCTGCAATACTCATGAAAACAAGACTAACCTGATTTTGCATGCAGTAGATTTACTAAAACCAGTGACTCAAATTAATCAATCTACTGTACATGTTAATACCTCTACTAGGACTATGATCATCCTCGTCCGCTTTTGCTGTTCCGTTTAACACTCCATGACTGGATGATTCATCAAACTCTTCCTCTACTTCCATTGGCATATTATCGGCTTCAAAGCCATTGTCTATACATGTACCATTCGTAACAAATCCATTGGTAGCGGACGATGAGCTACTTCCAACACTACCTACTGAATTAGCACTGTATGAATGTGTTGGACTAACATTAGGGCTTGAACGTGGACTGTGTGCTGCTGGGCGCACATCACTATCGCATCCACTGACCATTTCCACAAACTGCCGGCATTTTAGAAGGAAAAGTAAGTTTGGATTCCTTTCTAAGAGTCCTGGATACAATGTCTGTGTTGTTTCAATTGCTTCTCCTATTCTACCAGCAAGAACAAGTTTTTGTATCCCTGAAAGGAAAATAAACTCAACTAAGTGAAAATAAACTGAAGTATTCTATCATGTGATACACAATGAAGTGGCATTTTTGCTGGTTAATTCCAGCAATATGCAGTCATGTTTGTTTTCTGGTAATCCGAATCTGATGTTTTTCGGAGATATTAGCATATCTATGCTACTCGGTAAATCCAAATTTAAATAAAGTCTATGTAACTATGTATGTATTTATGTATGTAAGTATGTATACTGGAGTATTCTATCATGTGACACAAAATGAAGTGGCATTTTTGGTGGGTAAATCCAGCAATTAATATGCAATCATGTTTGTTTTCTGGTAATCTGAATCATTTGTTCAAATGACACAAAGACATCTCATCATGTTTATGCAACAACACGGAGTATTTTGGCAGTCTTGCCCAGGGGTTTCTCCGTTGCCATTTTGAACATGAAGAAGGTCCTGGGGACAAGGTTATACAGAAAAATCATTTTGTTTTGTTTTCAAAAACAATTATCTAGAAAGCAAACTTTATGGCAGCGAATAACAATAGCGAAAATGCGTAGGAGAAATGCGTTTTCTAACGCGTTTTCAAAAATGCGTTAACGCAAAAAAAACGTGAGCATGTTTTGCGTTTGTGTTGGACGGATATCTCTGGACCTGTACTGTACATGTATATATAGTCATGTAGTACAGTTGCAAGTGAAGGGATTTTAATGCAGTTTGGTTTCACATAAACTTTAAAAATTGTTCAATACTCTGTCCTGTTGGTAAATTATTTGGATCAAAGCATGTAGATGTAGGCAATTTAGGCCATTTTCTATTCTGTCATTTTTTCTAGCATAATATTATGTTAAAAGTGCTCGACTCACTTTGTCTGTTTTTAATGGAAGCCATCTCCTCTGTGAAAGACTGTCCAGTGCTCTTAGCAAAGGCCTCAGCAGTAGCACAGTAGCCATGGTGGACCAAGTATGTTGAAACAATTCTATGATTCAACAAAAATACAAATCAAAAACATTATTTAAGAGCTGTAAGAGCCATCTCGTGAATACGAAACAACGTTAGGTTACATGTAAGTCCACCGATCGGTTTTAATTTTCCATACTGAGTTTGAAGTCAAAGTATTGAAGAGTAAAACAGATTTACAATGTAAAACCACCAAAACATCTTAGCACGATATAAATATGTGTTGTGGTTCAATTTTATCCTTGGTTCAAATTTTATTTTCCTTTGTTTTTTGGAATGGTAATGTATGATAATGAGTTTTAAACATAGGAAAATAAAATTTGAACCAAGGATAAAGTTGAACCACAACATATGCATTGTGTGAAACAAGACTGTCTAGACAACTGGATGACGTAATTACACTGGGGAATAAAAAACCTTCACTACAGAAATAAACTTTTAACACGTACCAAAGATGATGAAACAAGTGAACATTTGCATATCTGTCCCCATATACTGTATCTCACTCAACGCTTTGCATATTCACAAGATAAAAATGAATGCAAAATAAATGCTTCATTTCACAGGAAAAAAAATAACAAGAGCATTATTTAAAAGTTAGTCACTTACTTTTGTAGCGTTGTTTGCCAGAGTCCTTCTTTGTCTGTAAATGGAAATGTCTGTATTGTGTGTCTTGTCCTAGCATGAACCTCCTAAAAAATAAGAATTGAAGGAAAAAGTTATTAATGATGTTGACTGTTCCTTGGCATTTTGTAGACTGCCTTCTTTAAGTGTTTTGCGTTTTTAATTAACCCGTGTATACGCGCAAGCGTAATGAACGGGTTATCGGTAACTGTGGCTAATTCCCTCACTCGCTTGCTCGCTCTCTCCTTCCATCAGCTGTAAACTTATTGATGTAATGCTTTGTTACAAATGCATTTCGTAACAAGAACAATAGCTAATTTGTTGTAAACGAATATAAACAGCAATAAGCTTAAAAAGGGTGTTTCACATTTGGAGTCTTTAATGCAACATTAAAATCAACCTAAAAGGATTTTTTAACCGAGACAGGCGTTTTGATGCGTATCTTCCTTGAAAAAATTAAATTTAGCCTTATCTAAGTATGTGTTCCTTGATGGACTAGTGGTCTAGCACCAGGAATGACAGTCGGGAAGCGAGAGTTCAAGTCCCGCTCAGGACCTTCTTTCTTCGGACTGGACATTATGAAAGTGATGTACATGTACTGTTTTTTTTTGTGTGTGTGTTCATCAAAAATCCTTACGTTTAAATCCTTACGTTTAATTTAAAAAAAATATATTAAACCGTGGCAGTGTGAAAATATAAGCTTACCGCAACATTACATTACGTGTTAGCATTTCTTATTCATGGTTGGCTCTTATAGGAGCCTTTGATTTTTTTTTCTATGGTAATTCAGTTTCTTTACAAAACATGAATAAACCCATAGAAGAGAAAATAAATTCAAGGGCTTTTCAAAGTAATAGGTAATATTGTTGTTTCAATATTCATTAGTATTTCAATCTTTCAATGTGTACTGTACACACCTTCATAACTTCCTCTATATCATAAACAAAAGGCTTTTGTCCAAAGTTAGCATCTACCACTTCACCAGGAGTTTGGAGTCCAACAGTTGGATACAAATTTGACTGTGAAAAAATAGTCACACACAAATAAGGTATACATGTAAGCTTGGGACAAAGAAAGGTTGGATATAAGGCACTTTTTTTAATCATGTTTGCTAAAAAACTCAACAATGCACTTGGTCACATTTACTATTCCATTAATAAAATATAATGCACGCAACTAACACCAGAAGTTTGAGTGTCGTCCATAACTTACAGGGAGCAATTTAACTATTTCCTAACCAACAATAATATTATTGATTCTAGCTTAAGTTAGACAGTGAAACAAAAAGTGTGCAACTTACTGGTAAATCTGGGAAGGCAATTCCTGAAAAAAGTTAAACAACACAAAACATGTCAGCTAGTAAACAAAGAAATATTGTATATACAGTCAGGTAACTTCTACACAAGCCCTTTCTCCCTCAGAGCTTGAAAGAAAACCAATTTAACTTTGAAAACAAACGAACGAAAAGCAGCTTGAAGAAATGCAGTATTGATCAATTGCTTTCAGCTAAATGGCAAATGTTGGGATTAATTCATCACAGACTCAAAGACAGACAATAACCCTTTGACTCCCAGAGTCAATCATGGACCGAGACATGTAGTGTAGTTCTAACTTTTGAGTCTGTGGACAAAAATCCTATGGTGTGACCATTTAAATGAAACCTCTTCAGTAGTAATTTTGTATGGTACCATTAGGTTTTCACTATTCTACAAAATGAAATTTGGAATTTGTCTTGCCCTATTTATACATGGTTTTCAAAGGGGGTACTGAAACATGATTAACATACCATACACAATTGAATACAGTGCAAAAGGTTGAAGGCTTGAAGTAAAAGTCAAGAGTTATGTCAGCTTACAGGGTTGCCACTCATTAGAACATAAAAATTCCCTGACTTTTCCCTGACCTCAAAACAATTTTCACTGACTTTGCATTAGGCGAATTATCAAATAAGCCACAACCACTATTACATTTGAAGGGGCAATTGGAATACTATGCTAAGTGGGATAAATTGGAAAAAAAAATAAAATTTGCTCCTAATTAGCTGTTTTTGTCACACAGACTTGTTTTCATGTGGTAAATATTGCCCTGTATGTTTTTCGCTGGTTTTGTACTTCTTTTTCTAGAAAAAAAAAACGGTCCAAAAATGCTGTCGGCTAATAAAACTCGAACACTGCAGCACTTTGTCTTTGTGTACTTGATTCCTCTTGGGATTACTGTTTTCACTGCTTTTTAACCGCTCAAGTTGTTGGTTTCACTGCTTTTAATGTTCGTTTCACTTGAAAAATGCGCGAGTCGGCCAGGGTTAGGGTTAAGTTTTGGCTTAGGGTTAGTGTTTGGAAAAGCACGGAAAAAGCACAAGTTCAGATGGCCAAGTTTGGGTCTGTGCCGCTAAATCCCGCTCAAGAAAAAAAAAACAACCCGAACCGAAGTTCGTTCCCTCAAAACCGCTTCATTTTATCGCCAATAGTCAGCCACTTAGTTTCGCACTATCTCCTTTGCGGACCTCCTAGGAAGCGCTCCCGATTCTCTGCTGCCGGCTCATAGCCTTTGCTTGCCTTGCAAGGACTCACTTCGAGCTGCCCAAAGCTGTATTTTAAGTGCCCGAACACGCATAGCGGGCCTCTCTGCCACTGTCGCTGAGCATGTCGGGAAATTCTATGGCAAATCCGAAATGGAGTTCCCGCTCCAAAAATTATAGCAAAATATTATAAGTCTGGAAGCACTTCGGATATCGGGCATTTCGACCACGGCACGGGATGGCAAATGGGCCACAACTCACAATGTTGTCCCTTTTTTATCCAAAATGATTGCAGACTTTCCCGCCGGCTTGTACTTGTCCACCAACGTCCATTTTTCACCACGAACGCTGAATGGCACTTTGGACACAAGGTATGACAAGAAACACGACTCGTTTCTTTGAGAGGTGCTAGAGACTTAAGGATTTCCGGACTTCATGATGTCCTTCCATCGCCGAGCGGGCTTTAAACATGGCTTAAACCAGCGCTCAACCACTGAGCTGTTCGCTGTTCAGCCATGTTGTTGCAAGTGGTGAACGCCATCGATACACCTACGTTAAATAACGTTATGTTCATTCAGGTCGTTGGCGCGGGTCAGGAGTATTGCGGTCGCATATTCTCACGGCCAATCTGCTTTTTGCAATGGCGTCATTAAACTTCTAGCTGCAGTTTTTGAAGGAACTACAGTCGGATTGTACAGTCAGAGCACTAGAGGGCCAGAACTCTGCTGTTTCAGGTGGTTTATTTTAGTTAGTTTTCCTTTTCCATGCGTTATTTCTCTAAAATGATGGAAAAACTAGCACAAAAATATTACGCACGATGTCTTGCAGTTAACTTGTAGGTCACATGCCTAAAATGAGGCAGACCAGAGCGAGAGAAACAAAACAAGGCATAAAATTTGACATGGAATGGTTCGACTCCAACCCTTGTTTTGGAATTTTCCACTTAGCATAGTATTCCATTTGGCCCTTCATTTGCTTCAGCTTCTTTTGCAGACCACCAATATTCTTCTCTTCATTTTCGATCTCTTTACGTTTTTCACGGGATTTTGAACGCATGGCATTTGACTTCACCAAAATTCAAAAAAAATTCCCTGACTTTTCACTGACTTTTACAAGAACTAAGATTTTCCCTGACCTTTTGCAAAATTCCCTGACTTTTCCCTGATCTTGAAAAATTTTTGTTTTTCCCTGACTTTTCCCTGACCGTGGCAACCCTGAGCTTAGGACCAGTAAAGTCTGTTAGTAATTAAAAATAAAACCATTACTTTGCAATTTATTAAATTACCAAGATTAACTCCATTCTTAGTGTAAAAACAAGTGTTGTCAATAAGATTGATGCCGCAGCCAATAACATCTCCTGTTGTAAAGGTAGGGCCATAGGGCATTCCATTTCCTGATGAACAGAATGAGTGACCATCATCTCCATGATAACCATAAGAATTCTTCTCCCAACCTGAAAATAAGAGCAAAATAATTTATTATGAATAGACAATCACTAAGACTTTGAAGAAGCTCGCAAATACAGATTTACATTTTGAAGCTTTTGCTCTTGGGAGATTCTTTAAAAAGTGGTGAATTTATTACACGCTTCTTTGGCATGTGACATTTCTCGATCAAGCAACTAGACGTTCTTAAGACAACTAGAAGATTGAATCCGACGACCCTGTCCAGCTCTACTCTAGTAGTCATTTTCTTCTGATGTGGATAGCCTCCTTTAAATCAACAATAATTTTCATTATGCACTCTTTGATTGGCTATTTACAAATTTTATTTTGTAAGACAATGCAGAGGTAAGTCTTAACAACCCTAATGACTCACAACTGCTGGAGCTTAACCCGGTTTCTGTAGCATGAAGAAACTGTGAGTATTACTTCTGCCCCTCCGGGATGGGATGCTGGTCCATCACAAGGTTACCCTCCAGCATTGATGATTACAGTGTATGTTGCCGGTACCCATTTTTACACCTGGGTGGAGAGAGACAACCCGGAGCAAAGTTTCCTTTCTAAGGAAACAACATGAGAGCAGAGACCAGGCTTGAGAACCACAGTCCTATAGGTTGAAAGTCTGACTAGACCACTTGTTATGCCTCCATATTAAATTTTTGTAAGGCTATGCAATTATTATTCTTGGTTTTCACATGACGTCATAAAAATTAAAAAATCTAAAGTATACGTCCTACAAAGCTGTTTCTAACAAGGTATGTGGATACAAGTGTTATAATCTTTCACAAAAAGTTTCCGGTTTTAACGATGTTTTGCTTCCGATTTACAAAGGTTTTAAATGTGTCACGCAATTCGTCACGCTGTTTCAGATACGCCGCGAAAATAAACAAAATTGAATCAGCTGAAAGTTATTGTTTGCACTATAAGTGCTTATAAGCCGAGTTAATGGAGCTTATAGCAAATACAATATTTTTGGATGTGATTTTTGGTGTAATTAAGACTTTGAATTTTTGGCCGCCATCTTTGTGCCCCTGAGTGGGGCACAAAGATGGCCGCTCCATACATTTCTTACTAAAAATGTCTAATACTCGTTCGCCTATAACTCTTAAACGAAATGCTTTTGCGCTTCAAAATTTGTCCAAGATGTGTACTTTTATAAGTCTCTACAATTCCGTAAACATTTGGGATTCGAAATCTATTTTTTAATGCTTCTGGATTTTGATATGACGTAAGTGAAAACCAAGAATAGTCGAGGTGTGACAGTCTAGATTAGTGTCAGTAGCAGATCCTGAGTACTGAGTAGGGGCCAAGGGAGGGGAAGAGGCCCAGGGAAGCAGTCCAGGGTAGTCTCATCCCCATCTCACCAAAAAACAAAGACAGAAAGACCAAAAAATACTCTCACTCTCTCTACTACTGCACTTGGCCATCTTGGATGACGTCATAGACCCCCAGTAGCGCCACAACCCATAATATTTACATGTACCTTATCTTGTAGAGCACATCACAGGCTATCTATTAGATGTAAAACATTTCTGAAATATTGCAACATTGCAAAAACCCATGGGGGGCTGCAACACCCCCCCCCCCCCCCCCCCCCCCCCCCCCCCACACTGGTGGGGGTTTAAGTTTGCGTGTATGTCCGAGGGTGAAGTTACCAGTTTCATTTTGTTTTCCTTCGTGTCGGATTATGATAATGAATCTGGGACAAAGGAAAATAAAAATTAAGGTGGCTTACTACAGTTTTGAGAGAGAATAAATTTCCTTACATGCGCGTGTCACGCAAGTAATACCGCAGGAGCAAAAATCACGCAAGCTCTGACCTTGTGCACACAGTCAGTAATGTGCGTGCAGGAAAGTGAATGGCCATGGTGTATGCAGCAGTGCACATGTTCAAAATGGAGATTGAAACGTTTTTTGGTCATAAATTTCTTGAAATCTAGCCGCTCAACTTTTTATATTTTATATCGATCAGCAGACAATTTTTTTTTTCAAAATCTGTAAGACAGCTTTTAAAATATTTTTTGAAATTCCTATTTTTTATATTTTCGTTGATATGCAAAAAACTCTCTCTTACAGATTTTTGTTTAACTTGTAAGAATGTTTATTTTTATCCAAAGTTTAAATGTTAAGGTTTTGAGGTAGGGTCGTACGGACGGTTTTTTAATAAAATGTCTTCATAGATTCAGAACCCAGTCTTCTAACAACCACTCGGTTGTTTGTTTTAAGCCACTTCGAACAAGAAGATGGTAAAATTACAAACACCCATTGTCTTGTATGATGGTTTTGACTTTGCTTGTTCCCACAAATGGTCACCTGTGATCGATATTATTGAAAGCATCTGGTGACCCCCATAAACTGTAGTAAGCCAAAGAAAGCCAAAGAAAAATTTGAACCACAACATACTGTATGTCTTCACTCTTGAGTGAACTAGTCCTAGTCATGAGTGTATTAGTGGAAATAGACATACATTGTAGAGCTCCAGCAGTACTTGCCTGGTAATCTATTCATGTTTACTCCCTGAGCAGACAATCCAATACCCATGTACCTAAATAGGGAAATGACATAAGGTCCATTACAGAACAGAAATTTTTTGGCATGGTTTGGATAAAAATGGAAAGTTCAAGATGCTATGTGTAAATTCCATCAGGGCTCGGAATTGTGACTAATATGGTCACTTGTAACAATAGTTACTGCTCCAGTCCACTGTACAACAGCCATGATAACTTGTCGCAACAACCCTCCTTCCATTCATTCAAAATCCTCTTGTTGAGAACTTTCCATGATTGCTACATGATATGTACATGTACATGTACCTCTCTATAATGGATAGAAAATAATGTCTGAAAGTGACCATGGTAGAGACGTTTGACTGTACATGTTTCTTGTTTCCCAAACAGATAATAACCAAATAAAAAGGAAATAGAGGTCAATGGCTCTTAATCACACAGCGGCCATGTTGACTCCTCAGAGAATAAAATGCTTTGTTTTTGGGTAGGGAAGAAGAGGGTGCGGGAAGATTGGAATTTTCAACATTACAATATTAAAAGTAAATTTGGCCCTTCATATACATGTATGTGAAATTATACTAGTTTTCAACATTCTCCAACGAATCCTAGGCAAGTAAAATAAATGGAGTATGCATTGTTTTCAATTAATGGAGAGAAACGTTGTTTATCAAAAGCAATGCTATTTCTTTGTGTGTCAAGAAAACAGGAAAGCAGATCAGTGAATTCTTAACTTCACATGATAGACAAATTTGGCTAACGCATTGATGTACCCAATTCAAACCTTTTGGGATTAGAACTCTTTGTTCGTCATATTTCCATATCAATGAAGCATTGACATGGAAATTATATGGAAATAATGTGAGCAAAGAATCTAATTTCCAGAAGGTTTGAATTGGGTACAACAATGCGTTAGCCGAATTTTGGGTGTTTCTTGGTGTTGCGGAAGCCATTGTTGGTTAGCTTTTGTGTTGTGGTGTGGGTAGTGTTCAGTGTCTTTTGAATCTTTTGTTTTACCTCATTTGGTGATCACACCATCCGCAACACCAAGAAACTACACAAATTTTCTATTGACTGGACTTAACAAGCTTAAATTATTATGTTTATTGTTTAAGAACCTCTGTCACTGAAAAATTTAATAATAAACATTTACACGAAAATTTCACTGTCTAATGATTTTGTATCCTAAAAATTAAACAAGAACTTGTTTTTACATTTTTGTGTAAGCTGTCACACATTTTTTCAGTACCAGCTAAACAATCAACAGAAAACTGGTGTGAACGTTAAAATTTTACATATAGGTAATTTTGATGTTGTTTTGTTCATTATTTCATTTAAAATAATTAAAGTTATAACTTACCCATCGCGTCCCTTGCTTACTATTCGTACTTCAAAATAATAAATACCACAAGCTGCTGGGATAGGATGCGTGGCTCTAACCGAAGCCGCGTCCTTGTGTGTTTTTCCAACACCTGTAATAAATTTGCGCGAACATAATAAAGGTTTTAGTTTACAGCTCAAAAGTACATCTAAATTATAGCTTTTATATTGGGAGCTGAACTTTTCCTCAAAAATGCAATAATTTTATTACTCTAATATTTATTTCCAGAATAAAGCGTAGTTATCAAGCGCTATCCGTGTTCAATAATTGACTTTATGCATTTCGTAGCTTTCCACCAAAGATAACATTCGATTTCTGATAAACGCACGCAACAAAAAAATTTCAAACGGTCATTTCCTTGCACTGCGATGCTTGCCAAAATATAAACGTCATAACATATTTGCTTGCTTGTAAAACATATCTATACAAGATTAAAAATGATTACTAATAGCATTCAGCTAAAATCGCAAACGGTAAAAAATTCTGCGCTCGAGAAGATCGAAGAAGAGAAAAATGCTCAAGCTCGCTTACCTTTGTAATGCACTTTGAGATTGTTCTGTGAAAGCCCTATAAAAGTAAATTTGTCTTTAGGAGACCAAGATCTTGGTAGAGGAGTTTCAGATTCATCTACTTTGGGATATAATAAAGCTATTCGATCAACTTGTTGACTTGTATCAGAGTTTGAAGACGAAGAGCTACTGCCTGCCGCCATGTTGCTGTTCGCGCTATCCATTGCGTCATCAGGGTCTGTAAAGGAGTCTGGGACACCTCTGTACCACAGGATAACCAATATTTTTTGTTCTGATTTTTTTGGTTTAAATTTATTTTTTCACTAAACATTTTTTTTTAGAAAACATGAAAGATTACTTCTTTCTTTTGGTATCATAAAATTTTCTGACAGTGTATTTCTTGATATGTCTAAGTAAAGGTCTTCCCTCTCCACTCTAGTCTCCCACGCAGAGGTTATTTGTCTCGTCACGCAACGCTCTTCCCCACTCCAAAAAAAAAAAAATACAAAGATACAAATGGTTAAAATACATGACAATAAATCCTTTATTATTTTTACCATTATTTCACTTGAAATAAATTATTGGTATTTTCAAGTGATGGCCTGGGGCTGTGGTGCCAGGGCTATTTTACATGAAGTTTAAGACGTTTTCATTTAGGTTTACATGACATCCCTACCGAAAACAAAGCGGAAAATCAATATGGACGGCAAATAGTCATTCTTGTAGTTATACGTACGTGTATTTAGAAACAATCTGACGTTTATTTTTTCCCTCCATCATGAGTTTTGTTTCTACAATAGTTTTTATGCTGTTCGGATTGTACGTAGCTAACAGCATCTATGTGATTTATCACCTTTTCCACGTGCCTGGATGCCAGGGAAATTCTAGAAAATGTCTTCATCCACATGGTGTTATTGACAAAAAGTTGGAGGTACAGCTCTAGTTAAGCTTCAAATTTTTTTTTCTCCGTGTACCTGAACTTGGTATTGCGAAAATGTAACATTAAATCACTCTTTTCAAGTTTCAAAATAACATTACAGCCATGCTCCGTCACGCGTGACCAGTATTTTTGAAAATTGAATGGAGTTTTCAATATTACGCGTCGGTTTTGAAAATTCATTCCGAGATTCGGAATTCCCGTGAGAATTTTACCGCATTTTCGGAAACAAAGAGCAACAAAATATCATTTTGTTTGAAATGTTACATATCCTAACAATATTAGGTTTTTTTATGCGTGCAGCGAAGTTATTTTCCGTTAATTTGTGACTTTCAAAGTGTTTTCCACAGAGATCTTCAAGGTTTCATTCAAATCTCGGACGTTACAAAGAAATATTCAAATGTTCATTTCATTCTCTAGATTACTGGTCACGCGTGACGGAGCATGGCTGTAAATCAAACAGTCAATCAATCAATTAACAAATCAAACAGGTACCTGGTCAGCTAGATAGATAAAATATTCGCGTCTGATTTGTATAGGAATTTACAATGGCTCGCCATTGTAAACGCCCCATACAGATCTCCCGCTTATATTTTATCTACTAATGTACTTTTCGATTGATATCGATTGGTCGATTGGTTTTCCGATCATCGATTTCCATCGATTGGATACCCCGGGAATTTTAATTCTAACAATAAATACTTAGGGCAGATTTTCTAAACAAGATCTAGCTGCTGTAATTATTTTTCAAAGTTGTTAAAAACAGCTTCAAAGATCTTGTCAAAAAAAATAAGCCCTTTTCATATCACAAAGTAATTCTTTGCTAATAGACACACAAGCCTCTCAATCAGTGCCTACAGACTTCATTTTGGACCCTTGTTTTGATCCTCAAGGATCTTTCAAAGATTTTCACTGAGTCAGTCATTCCCAGTAGTTTTCTTTCACAATGAGGACAGGGAAAACACTCAAGGTAGGAAATGTCTGCTTTAAAAGAGATTCCAAATACAGTATATTAATGTGCTGATAACAAATTTTTTAGATGGGATTTCAAAAAAGATAGTTGCTTTTAAAAGGAACAGTACGTTGCTGGTCAGAGAGATTTAATTTAAATACTGCCTCATATTTTTCAGATATCAATTTGCACATCCCTTCAGCAACACAAGATTAACAGCAGAAACTGTCACTTACTTTGGAAAAGTGAGAATTTTAGTTTGTCTGAGCAATTTACAATGTAAGTCCCTACAGTAAATTGAAATCTTAAATTATTTTGATCCTTTGAGGTATTTGGTGCAGGAAAAAAAATGTTTGTCCGTTTTCGCATACTCTGAGATATTTTTTGTGATTTATATGTGACTCAGTGTATCAAGGTCTGAATCAACTTTTGGGCCTAAATAATAATAATTATTTGGGCCAAAATCATCATTAACAGTGTTCCCCTCTTGCTCTCTAAGTCTTCCAGCGGTGGTACATGTACACTACTTATTAAGTGATTAGCATTTTGGACTTTTGATATGAGTCCTGGTTGCTATTATTACATGTATGTTGTTTCCTTAAATACATGTAAGAGCTGACTGAAAATAAAAATGTATCTCAAATATAATGCTGCCAGGGTCAGCCTTGTTCCTTAAGTCTTCCTTGCACATAATCAAAATGTTATTTTACCGTATGAGCTGATTGGGCAGATTTGCCCAGAGTGACTGCAAATATGAGCATGACCTCCGATCCAGCATTATGTTTAGAATATGCTATCACATTGGAACCCAAGCCCCCTTGTTTCGCTCGCTAAGCGCATTTAGTCCTGGGGACAATGCTGGCTATGGGTAATCCTATCTGATGTGGCATTCAATTCAGAAGAAGTAGCATTCCTAGTTGATTTCACTGGAGACTTAGTACGGAAACTTGGTGGGTTAAGCTCCAGAAGAGTGGGCTCCCTGTGGCTTGTATGCATCTTAACCTAAAAAAACCAAAGCTTTCTATTGGATGATTGACTTTATAATGAACTTTTCTTTCTCACAGATCAGTAAATGCTAGCTTACCACAGCAAACAAGAGACAATGGATCATTGTACGGTCACATATTTATTTATCCAACTGGAGTGTCTCCTTTTGACAGTCCATACGCATCACATGCTGTTGCTCCATTGACAGTCTACTCATTACCTCAAGATGAATCAATTAATCTTCTGAGTTCTGATAAAAAAACAAAAGAGGTGAGGATTTAACACCGTCTACAATTCTTCTGGGTGTACATGTACATGTACCTGTAGTGGTTACATGTAGCACATTGGACTTTAGATCCAAAATTTAGTGGTTCAATTATGCCCTTGGCCATTGTATTACTTTGTTTCCTTAGACAAGAAACTAATTAACTCCACATTGTCTCTCTCCACCTATAAATGGGTACTGTTGACAAAATACTGTGGTAACCCAGCAAGCAGTGTTTAATTTCTCATTTCTTAATATTAAAACCAAAGTTGTCTATTGTAACTACTGTACTAAAAAAATAAAATTAAATAAATCTAAATAATTTTTTTTGTTTTTATTATTTTATACAGAAAACTAGTTCACCTTCTAGTGATATTCCAGTAACACATTGGAAGCCAAGACTAAATTTTCATGTTTTAAATGAAAAAGTTGATTTTGAGCATCAGGCCATTCCTGGGGAAATCTACCCATTTATCAGGTAGATCAATGATTGAATGATATGACTGTATGAAACAGTTGATACACTCAGTCTGTTAAACTGCTATATTTATTGAGCCAACAGCAATGTTATTCATTTTTAAAGTACAGTGTAACTGTAAAACAGATTGCATATTTTATGCATGCAGGGAAGGGGGTGGGGGGGGGGGGGGGGGGGGGGGGGGGGGGGTCTGTAATGAGTGCCATAAGGCAATGTTTAATAGCCCTTAATCTTATGCATGTTTACCTCAGACTAGCTAATTTCAGCCCCAAGCCTTGCTTTCAAAGTGTAAACCCATGACAATCACATCAATATATTCTCAAAGAAGCAAAGTTGAAAAGAATCCCACACAAAAACAATGTGAACTTGTCAAAGGTTTGTAAGGAATGTAGTACAAACGAGGCTTGGTAGTGAATTTTAAGCTGGTGACTTCATCATGCATATAAGAGGATTTAAAAAAATAATTATATGAGCGTGTGTTGTTCTTTTTATCAGCTTAGCTCCAAATAATGAATACCTTCCTGTGTTGTACATTGACCAACTTGGAGTTATTTATAGATATCTCAAGGTAAGAACAGACTTCAGGGTAGTTTCTTGGTGTTTGAGATGGTGTGATCACCAAATGACGTAAAACAAAAGATTCAAAAGACACTGAACAATACCCACACCACAACACAAAAGCTAACCAACAATGGCTTCCGCAACACCAAGAAACACCCGACTTCAGTGTCGCAACCTAGTTAAAAATAATATTAATGGAAGTCCTAGCCTTGTTGGCATGCTCTGATTGGCTTCTGAAACTCGGGATAGCAAGTGCTTATTCACCTCCAAGCAATTTGTGCGTGAAAATTGTAATCGTCGACAGGAAATCATCACTTTTGTGCTATATTATCTCACTGTTTTAGTTTATTAATATGCTAAAACAACTATTCACCTCGATCAGTGAAGGGTACAAATAAATGTTGAGCCACGTAGCATTGGTGATACAAACAAGGAATCTGAGAATTAACTCTGTGTATAAATTATAGTCTGCTAAGTTCAACCTATAATTTACTCACAGAGTTAATTATTCTCTGATTCCTTGTTTGTATTACTAGTGCTACATGGCTCAACATTTATTTGTTCCCTTCACATTCTCATTGCCACAAATTACCACCTTATTACCCATGATCTGCTCCCGTACAGCCTCGTGGCTCAAGCGGTAGAGTGACGGAAGATCTAATCCGGAGGTCGTGGGTTCGAATCCCACCGAGGTCAAAGATTTTTTTCTTTCCCTCGTGTGGTCCCTCATTTCCTTACTAGGGCTAACGCTCAGTACAGGGAAATTTTTTGGTTGACCTTAGCACTATAATAAAATAGTAAATTATTTACACACAGAGTTAATTCTCTGATTCCTTGTTTATTCACCTCAGTGTCGGTGACCAGTGGTGGATATTTACTTCGCCGCTTTGTGGCTCGGTAAATATCCACCACTGTACTATTAAGCCACCTCCACTTCGCTGAATAGTTGTTAAATACATGTACTGTAAGTCAGAATCTTATGGGTGGTTATTAATTGTCATTTTTAGTCAATCAAGAGCTTTATCATTCTGTTAGCTAGTTTTGTGGAAGCATGGTTGTATCATAGTGATTACACATTGAACTTTCAACCTGAAGGTTGGTGGTTCAAGTCTAGCTGAACTCCACTGTTGTGTTGTTTTCTTAGACAAGAGACTTTGTTTCACATTGGCTATCTTTACCCAGGTACACTACATTAAATTGGTAGCAGCAACATAATGATGGGAGTAACCCTGCAAAGGGCTAAGATCCCATCTAGGGGGGAGTAGCATTACTCCGAGTTGTTTAATGCCACAGAAACCAGGATAAGCATCCAGCTGTGTGGGCTTCCTGTGGCACATGTTGGTTTTTACCTTACCTTTACACACAGAACACGTCATGAACGACAGAAGAGGCACCTGCCTGGATGTAATCAAGGCCCTACTTTTTTGAACATTTTTTCATGCTCATGGAACTACCTGTATTCATATTATTAAAAATGTGGTTATTGTTCAATGTGGTTTGAACACAGATGAATGCTTAATATTCATTTGTCTCATGATGGAGTCACTTTGAGATGTTGATTGCGACATTTTGACTGCTATTACTTCTAGTCTTCATCGATGAGGTGATGAGGTCGATTGATAAATGTCTATTCATTGTCCATGATACTTAGTTTAAGAAGTACGTGTATTTTTGTTTTCATGCAGCCTGTGAATAAAAATAGCACAGAGATGGCACTTAATATAAACTATTCACCCATATCCCTTGGGAAACTTCGCATCTGGGCATCTGTCTATCATTCGTTCAAGACTATGAAGAACTTAGGTGAGAAATAAAATAACGATAAAAAGATTTAAGAGACAGTGGACATCCTGCCAAGATAAAAAAGCAAAAAGGCAGTGTTTTTCTACTCACTATTTTTTAGCATTCCATGACATAGACTTACGAATTCAATGATCATGTACACTGTACATGTACTTGACAAAACACATGGGAAAATAGTGAACTGTGAACATGCCACTCTATTCCTGTAATACTTTGGGAGTATGTATCCATTTATCCACCTGAAGAACCAACTTCATGAAGACCCTAGACTGGAATCACAGTCTATCTGATTGAATACATGTCCACCTTGCTATTAATCGGCACCAGATCACTGTACCTTTGAACTTTAAAATCCATGATATGCTTTCGACTGGAGTGCAGAAGGTCATACATGTAGGTTTGAATCCTGTCAGGGACTCAGATTTTTTTCTTTATCCCATGCTCGTGACATGATAAACATTACATCTTTTTTGTTCCATTATTGCTGTCATAATTATCAAACCCATTTACAGTGTATTTCACCTCGATTTTCTGAAATAAAATTTGAAACCTTTATTTTTTATCCACTTTTAGGATTCTCAGACAAGGACTTGGATGAAATAAGAGGAATCTTTACAGACACCAATCTTTTGTTACTGGGTCTCACTTTTGGAATAACAGTACTTCATGTAAGTTATATGTCTGTACCAGTATAATTTATTCAGTATTTATAAATCAAGAATGTACTGTAGCTATTAAAGATTTCCAAAAGGTGAAATTTTGTCCGTCACAGGTGGAACATTTTGGTCACATTACAAAAAAAGACGAGTTAAGCAGACACAGTTTTTAAGGAGGAAAAATCAAGAAAAGACAAGCCTGCAGCTGGTTTACATCCCTATTGTTGCTCGGAAATAAGGAGTGAATTTTGAAGATAGGATGTTGTCACAACGTTGACATCTTGAAAAGGTCAAAACAAACCAATGTCTATAATAATGTACATTGTACTCACAAATTGCAACAGGAAATAGATGGCTGAACACATTGTTGTACAGTGTAAGATCTTGTTTTTTTTTTTTAAGAGACCAGCTTACCTTAAAATTGTCGTAAGAAGCTACGACTATACCGTTGCGATTTATTAACTGCCGAGTGGACTTTTTCTTAGTTTTTATAAGCTTTTGTAAATGTTCTTTCTTAGAGAATTTATGAGGTCAAAGCTGCTCCAAATTAAAACAAAGTACCTTTGCCGTACACTAAGAGGAAGATATCGAGTCAATTTTCGAAGAGTGAACCAACCATTGCAAGTTTTCTAAGCGAGTTTTCCAAGACGCAAAGATATCAACTTAAACATATTGGCCCATTTTTCATGTTGCAATCTGCAATCCATTTCCATCCTGGTCATCTGCAGCCCAAGACACTTACTTTAACTCTAAGAGCACGAGTAGGGTTATTTAAAACAAAAATGGACAGTTTTTTTTTGGAAGGGGGGGGGGATGTCCATTGATATAAGTCTTTTGGGCTTTTTTGAAGTAGAATTGAAATATATGACAGATATTTTTTTATTTGCTTGATGGAATCTACATGGCGTTCTGATAAGAAAATCGAAAAGAGTTTTTTCGATATCGATTTTCTTTTCCGTGTTTTAGCCGTCTAAAAACGTGAAATTTCACTTCCTGTGGGTTACAAAACCGCGCAAGAAGAAAGACTGGAAATTGTCCGCTGTGACGTCAATACAAGAATGCCGGTGTCGCGGTTTCTCGGTTTCTCGGTTCCTCACATTTTTTGGTGCGCCCTGAGGAAGAAACATGGTTCTATTTAGGTGTGTTGTCTATGATTGTAGCAACACGCACCAAAAAACGGAGGAACTGAGAAACTGCGACACTGGCATTCTTGTATTGACGTCACAGCGGACTATTTCCAGTCTTTCTTCTTGCGCGGTTTTGTAACCCACCGGAAGTGAAATTTCACGTTCACGTTTTTAGATGGCTAAATCACGGACAAGAAAAATCGATATCGAAAAACTTTTTTCGACTTTCTTATCAGAACGCCATGTAGATTCCATCAAGCAAATAAAAAAATATCTGTCATATACGCTTTAACGGCATTCTTTAACAGCTGTAGTTGGTTGGGTTGTTCAGAAACAGTTTTAATAACAAGGAGGATAAAAGGGCCATCTCTTGAATACAAAACAACGTAAGGCTAAGTCCACAGATCGGTTTTAATATTTTTTACAGAGTTTGAAGTCAAAGAATTGAAGAGTAAAACAGATTTAAAACGACCAAAACATCTTAGCGTGACATAAATATGCATTGTGTAAAACAAGACTGTCTTGACAACTGAATGACGTAATACGCTGGGGAATTAAGATACAGCAACCATCTTTTAACATGTAATACACTGGGAAATTGAAAAAGGTTTACAGATGATGGGACGAGTGAAAATTTTCATATCTGTTTCCGTATACTATTTCGCTTGACGCTTCGCGTATTCACGAGATATTAAAAAAAGATGTACCCTTTTCGGTATCGGTTACTTATCAAATTTATTCTTATAAGCAACTTGCTCTGGTTACAATATATGTCTACTTTTTCCAAATCCTCAAGGTCAGCTTCAATTGTAGTTTATTTTTGTTGCAGCTTTTGTTTGACTTCCTAGCATTTAAGAATGATATTAATTACTGGAAGAGCAGGAACAGCATGGTTGGACTATCGATGAGAACAGGTACCACCGTGCAGTGAAACCTCTATTAAGCAGTCCTTTGTTAAGCGGTCACCCTCTATTAAGCGGTCACTTATTAAATCCCCGGAAATCGCTACCCATATTTGCTGTAAATTTGACCTCTTTTAGGCGGTCACCTCTATTATTTGACTGTACTATAAGCGGCCCCGAGGTGCCGCTACTCCTTAAGTCAAACTACTAAAATACGCGAACAATTCATTCAATGAAACTTATCCTACAAGGCAAATAACATGCGTTCTAACGTAACGTACTTTGGTAGTCAACGCTACAATTGTAAAGCTTTAATTTGCTGCATTAGAGTTGCTATTGAGGGAATATACGTTCTCTACCAAAGTTTTTATAGCAAGGTCTTAAAATTAACGCTACTTTCGGGTAGCTTTTGCATCTAGGGAGGGGAGATTATTTTCGGATTTTTTCGGCAAATAACAAGGCTGCAACTGGCAATGAACAACTTTTATTCATGGAACTGGAACTGAGAGCGAAATATGTCTTCCTTAAAAAAGGGGGGGGGGGGGGGGGGGGGGTAAAAATGATACACAATGTAGCAAATAACGCGAACCAGAAGCTAATTTTTCCTGACGAAGGAAATAAACGCGGATGGGACAAAAAAGACACTTTTTGTGACGAGAGGAGAGCAAAATTTTACAAGCAAAAGCATAATGTAACGGGTTAAGGGACGGAAATTTTGCCATCCCCGGCGCCGGTCATGCTTTATTGCAACGATAAAGCGAACTGATCTCCAGCCCGATAAGGGTTCAAATATCATAGATCAGTGACGCAGAAATTAACGCTTTACTTAGTTAAGTTTCAGTGATTTCAGTAACGTCATATCGCATTAATTTTTGTATTTGTACTTAATTCATGTCATGAAAAAATAGCGCTCGAAGAAATTAACGCAACTTAGGCCCTGTTCAAACGTCGAACTTCACATGTGCCGAATCTACTGCAAATGAGCAAGAACAATAGATTTTGCTCATTTGCATTAGATTCGGCACATGTGAATTTCGACGTTTGAACCAGGCCTTAGGGCTGTACTGGTTCTCATTAGCGACGGACACGGAATCGGAAACGGAAGAAAAAGGGAACATTCTGATCTTTTGATTTCTTCTGACTCAGATTGCGATTCGTTTTTTTTTTTAATTTACACTAGAACGTAAGGCTCCTTACGCTTTCGACTCCGACTCCTCTTCCGTTTATGTCGCTATAGTTGGGGAACCAGTCGGAGTCGTAAGAATCTAGATTGTCAGAGCATAGTTAATAGAACAAACTGGTTATAAAGCTCAACAAATTTCAAAACGAGTGTACAAAGCTGCTTTGATTTATGTTGAACGAACCGTGACCCTACATTAACGTGTGAGCCCAAATGTTTCTACTGGTCAGTTGCTCATATGCATTTCAATACCTTTTGTGTTTTGTGCAGGGTCAAGGCAAGCGAACAAAAGAAATGGCGAACAAAAACATATAACAAAGGACTGACTGAGTTTCATAATCAGTTTGTTCTATTAACTATGGTCAGAGTCGTAAGCAGAAACGGAAGAATAAACAAATCGCGTTGCCCATTCCCAGGCCCTCCGAGTGCAGATTTCTGCTTACTACTCTAACCACAGGCTTACCATCCTCTGTTTGTGTGGTGTACTGTGCCATCTGTAATGGCCGTATCGGTTTATCAAACTAGCCTCACTTACGGCCAACGTAGGGCTCTTAAAACTGAAATAAAAACTCTCAAAATTACGGTTCGACTCGCTCTATTCATGAAAATACGTTGTTTTCTGTGTTTAGTTTGGTGATTTGTGGTTTCTGAAAGCGGTAGTTTCATGAATAGAGCGAGTCGAACCGTGATTTTGAAAGTTTTTATTTCATTATCATCAGTTTTATGAGCCCTACATTTGGCCGTTAGTGAGGCCAGTTTTATAAACAGGTACAGCCATTACAGATGCACAGGACACCACACAAACAGAGGATGGTAAACCTGTGCTCTGACAATCTGGAGTCAATTCAATAAAACTTTTACAAGTGTAATCGCGTTCGAAGAACGCAATCCTAATTTCGTGTTGGTTGTCCTGTGGTTTATGTGCAGTAAAATTTGAGATTTTTTGGTACACTTATAAGACGGTCTTCCAAATGGCCGCCCATATTAGTTTTTTTCAGGGGCTCATTTCCGCCGGAAATTCCTTCGAACGTGTCTCCATAATCTGTGATTACTGCTAGTTTACAAGTGTAGCCATTGTTTCAGAGGTTGAAAACAATAGCTATACTTGTAAATTACACTTGTAAAAGTTTTATTGAATTGACCCCTGGTTTACGTTAGATCGTAAGCAAAGGAATCATCAGCGCAACCCGCGAAAACTCTGCTTATAACTTCACTGTTTAATGCCGGTGCTCTATGCTTCTGATTACGACTCTTACTTCGTCGCTGGTGAAAACCAGCTTTTAATTTCCAATATTAAAACCGTGATGACAATGGTTGTAAATACAGCTACAAGTGTAAATAGCAATGATGTACATGTTTTGTGTTTATTGTTACTTTACAGTTATTTGGAGATGTGTGAGCACTTTCATAATCTTTTTATATCTGATGGATGAAAAAACTAGTCTTCTTGTTCTTATCCCTGCTGGGATTGGCTCATTGATTGAAGTAAGTTATTTTATTGTAACTTTCTTTCAATATAGGGAAATAAAACACAATTAAGGCCCGTTTTAAACGTCGAATTTCACGTGTGCCGAACTTAATGCAAATGAGCGAGGACAATAGTTTTTTCTCATTAGCATTAGATTCGGCACATGTGAAATTCGACGTTTAAAACGGGCCTAACACTCACCTTAATTGCTTTGCAACTGTTGCGAGTTGTTAACTTTGTCCAATGTGACTGAATTGTCCAGGAGCTAAATTCGTAGGAATGACTTACAAGTTCAAATATTGAAAGGAAAATTAACCGTTGTGTGTTTACGTGCTGTACAAAACCCGAAATTTGATCATTTGTCGTTCTTGCTTTGCAAAGTAGGGAAAATGTACCAAAATGTAAAACGCACGTGCAGAGGCATTGTTTTTACCGATTAAACCGATTGTTTTGCGCCGTTGTCGCTGCCGTCGCCGTCGCCGTCGCCGTCGCCGTCGCCGTCGCCGTCGCCGTCGCCGTCGCCGTCGCCGTCGCCGTCGCTGTTGCTTAAGCTCCGTAAAGATACTGTTACACTGTTACTTACTGTTGCAAGTCAACCCTGGCGAGAGCTGTTGTGAGACAAGTTGCGGATAAAATAGCGCGTGTAAACACCCCTCTTCGCAACTTGTGTCGTAATTAAGAATTGCGTTGCGGGTTGCAGAAAAGGGTTGAACAGTTCTCTACTTATCGCAGCAGCGTTGCGATAGAAGTTGCACGCGTGTAACATGTCTCGCAATGCTTTCGTCAGCGTTGCTTTGTAAGTCGTGCAACAACACCTTTAGACAACGTAAGGCTATGTTCGACGAAAAAGAGATGTTATCACAGTCTACATCATCTGAAGGCTTAGGTTTGTAACTTTTGTTGGAAAACAACAAACAACTGCAAAGTCATGTTTTCATACAACAGACTTGTTGTCAAAATGGTGTCTCCGAGTGTCAGAGAGGCATCTAAAGAGAACTTCAGCTGCCAGTTTTTTTACACACTGCCAGCTACCCCTCTCTGGATAGTCGAGCGGGCGAGTAAATCACGTGATCGGCGAGCGAGCGAAAGTAAGACGAGCCGAGAGGCGCTGGGGAAGAGCTCGTTCGCTCGCTCCAGTCTCGTCGAGCTTGGTTTTGTGACTTGCTCGCTTGCTGGACTGAAACGCCTGTTACAACATCGTAAACAAAGCGGTGGTGATTTTCAGAGTGTGCGCAGCTTCCCATCTATATTATATTGTGCTCAACTCGGACAGTAACGTTCCATTATACCTTTTTACTCAATGTACTCTTTTAAGTTTTACTTATTATTTCTTTTTTTTATGATTCGCAGATGTGGAAAGTTACAAAGGCGTTTAAAGTAACCATAAAATGGGAAAATGGCTCAAGGCCTACAATACAGGTGGAAAACCAACCAATACCTAAATACATGTACACTTTATTCGATGGTTTAACAGATAATACTCGCGGATATCGAATTGCGTGGTATTATTTCGAGCCCTGCGAGAAAAAATGTGGGCAATGAGTAAAATGTCCGCACGGATTTATTACTCGACTGAAGTTCTTGTTGCTGCGGAACGAGCGCAGCGAGTGAGCAGCAACATAATCAGGATTTAAGAGAAATATATGAGAAAAAAATATAAGCTACGAAAAATCTCGAATTGATCGCTTTTTACCAGAATTCACTGCGCCACGAACACATTTTGGGCCAGAATGCACTGCGCCACGAACAATAGCCTCGCTTTCATAAGCTTAAGATTTGCTTTCCATGGTGATTCAAGCTGTTGGCTGCGAGATTTGTAATATTTTGGTCCAACATGTCCCAGTCGAAATCGGAACTCAATTGTCGAAGGCTACCGCGAGTTGAGCGAATAATATGAGGCATGGCGATAGGACCTTTGGATAGCAAAGATTTTCGAAGATTGTACGGGATAAAAGACATTTATGTTGAAATCACTCCGACAGCGGTCGATGAGACTAACTGAGCTGAGCGCGTGGGGACGCGAAACCTGAGCTGAGCGCGTGAAGACGCGAACACGATACGGCTAGCTAGTAACGCAACATACTTAACTCAATAGTTAACCTAAATTTTCACACCTACCTCGTGGTGAGCGCGTCCTTAGCTCAACAATATTCTACAGACATTGCAAGAACTTGATGCGTGAATTGACAAAATTAGTCTTAATATCAGTTGGAATTTTCGTCGATTCATCCGTTTACATTTGCTTTGCTTCCCCTCAAAAAACGAAAGACAAAATTCTGTAATACCAATGAGACGATAAAACAGCATTATTACAACAAATTTACCGCAGCAATTACTATCTTTTGGATACACTAGTATAATATCTTGTGTCTTGAAACCGGAATGCTAAGGTGTAATACGGCAATCTACTGTGTAATACGCTCGGATATTTTGCGTGTTCTCTTTTTCTTTACGCTTATGAGGTAAAATGACGTCACATCGAATAATAATCGCAATAATCTCGTTTTCATCCTTCCGGATTGTTATTTTTTTATAATTTATAAGCTGTTAAGAATTATACATAAGAATAGAGAACTTACTTGCATGAGAGAAATGCTGGCCTTGTCTTTTATCAGGCAAAACGGGTCATTGCATTCAAATACTTGTCCTGGGGCCATTGAACTTATTTTTTTTTTAATTGACATTTGGTGGTTAGGAAAAGTAGTCTATTGAGTAAGCATAATTTTCTTAAAATACGTTGATAAAAATACTGATATTTTGAGCGTGACACTGTCTTTTTCTGCTTGTTGACTAATCTATGTTTGTCATAAAGTTTGGACAGCGAACAAGCAAGGAAAAGGAGACAGAAGAGTTTGACAGCGAGGTAGGAGGACAATGAAAAAACGACACCGAATTATTTTAGTGGACGTTTCACCTTTGTTGGTTTCATTTTGTTAATTGTTCTTAAAAAAAAAAAACAGAACCCACACTGTGGGGATCAGAGAAAGTGCCCGTATTAAGGGAGCCAATTTTAAAGAAAATGTATCATGGGCTTTAATTCTGGCCGGACAGAGAAGAACGAAAAAAAAAAACTGTCCGTAATATTAACGAGGTATCTATATCGGGTGGGGGTTTGTAAGGTGGGGCTTTCTTTATAAGTAAATATTCTAGTGGTGTTCAGTTGATTGGTGTGATGTAACCATATGATAACTAACACCACGCTACAATAACGACAAACAGGAGCCGCTCCTGCGAGAAAGAAATCGAATTGCGGCGGTTTCGCGTACGAGTCGTTTCGCGTATGTCCAGTTCGCTAACGTCTTAGGTCAGAAAAGTAAACAAAAAAACGTTAGCGAACTGACAAATAGGACGTTAGCGAACTGACAAATAGGACGTTAGCGACGACGACGGATGTTGCAGTTCAAATTTACAATGCTTTAATATTACCACATTTTGATTACTGAGCCCGGTTTGGGATAGTATGAGTGGCTGTTTGAGTGATAAATTACAAAAATTACAAAATCGCGCTGCCAGAGTAATTACTCAATCACCTTTTGATACGAGCTCCAACCTCCTTCTCGCGATGCTTAAGTGGGAGAAGCTGTCTCTTCGTCGTAAAAAGCAGAAAGCTTTAATTATGTATAAAACATTGAATGAACTTGCCCCAGACTATCTTCAATGTCTCTTCACTCAACGCCACGTTAATGATTATAACCTAAGAAATCTTGAAGGAAAGCTTTCGCTGCCCAAGCCAAATACTAATTACCTAAAACGAAGTTTTTGATACAGCGGGGCCTGTTTGTGGAACAACTTGCCCCAAGATTTAAAAAGCGTTTGTTCTATTGGGCAGTTTAAACGGGGTATTAAGAAAGTATCTGAGATATCGGATTCCCACACGGCAATCATGTAAAGCAGTTGTACAAGCATTACATTACATTACATTACATTACATAACATTACATTACATTACATTACATTACATTACATTTACATTTACATTTACATTTACATTTACATTTACATTTACATTTACATTTACATTTACATTTACATTTACATTTACATTTACATTTACATTTACATTTACATTTACATTTACATTTACATTTACATTTACATTTACATTTACATTTACATTTACATTTACATTTACATTTACATTTACATTTACATTTACATTTACATTTACATTTACATTTACATTACATTACATTACATATAGGGCGTTAGCGAACTGACATATAGGACGTTAGCGAACTGACAAATAGGACGTTAGCGAACTGACATATAGGGCGTTAGCGAACTGACAAATAGGACGTTAGCGAACTGACATATAGGGCGTTAGCGAACTGACAAATAGGACGTTAGCGAACTGACATATAGGACGTTAGCGAACTGACATATAGGACGTTAGCGAACTGACATATAGGATGTTAGCGAACTGACATATAGGGCGTTAGCGAACTGACATATAGGACGTTAGCGAACTGACAAATAGGACGTTAGCGAACTGACATATAGGGCGTTAGCGAACTGACAAATAAGACGTTAGCGAACTGACATATAGGGCGTTAGCGAACTGACAAATAGGACGTTAGCGAACTGACATATAGGACGTTAGCGAACTGACATATAGGACGTTAGCGAACTGACATATAGGACGTTAGCGAACTGACAAATAGGACGTTAGCGAACTGACATATAGGGCGTTAGCGAACTGACATATAGGGCGTTAGCGAACTGACAAATAGGACGTTAGCGAACTGACAAATAGGACGTTAGCGAACTGACAAATAGGACGTTAGCGAACTGACATATAGGACGTTAGCGAACTGACATATAGGGCGTTAGCGAACTGACAAATAGGACGTTAGCGAACTGACATATAGGGCGTTAGCGATCTGACATATAGGGCGTTAGCGAACTGACATATAGGGCGTTAGCGAACTGACATATAGGGTGTTAGCGAACTGACATATAAGACGTTAGCGAACTGACATATAGGGCGTTAGCGAACTGACAAATAGGACGTTAGCGAACTGACATATAGGGTGTTAGCGAACTGACATATAAGACGTTAGCGAACTGACAAATAGGACGTTAGCGAACTGACATATAGGGTGTTAGCGAACTGACATATAAGACGTTAGCGAACTGACATATAGGGCGTTAGCGAACTGACAAATAGGACGTTAGCGAACTGACATATAGGACGTTAGCGAACTGACAAATAGGACGTTAGCGCACTGACATATAGGGCGTTAGCGAACTGACAAATAAGACGTTAGCGAACTGACATATAGGGCGTTAGCGAACTGACATATAGGGCGTTAGCGAACTGACATATAGGGCGTTAGCGAACTGACAAATAAGACGTTAGCGAACTGACATATAGGGCGTTAGCAAACTGACATATAGGACGTTAGCGAACTGACAAATAGGACGTTAGCGCACTGACATATAGGGCGTTAGCGAACTGACAAATAAGACGTTAGCGAACTGACATATAGGGCGTTAGCGAACTGACAAATAGGACGTTAGCGAACTGACATATAGGGCGTTAGCCAACTGACATATAGGACGTTAGCCAACTGACATATAGGACGTTAGCGAACTGACAAATAGGACGTTAGCAAACTGGCATATAGGACGTTAGCGAACTGACAAATAGGACGTTAGCCAACTGACATATAGGACGTTAGCGAACTGACATATAGGGCGTTAGCGAACTGACAAATAGGACGTTAGCGAACTGACATATAGGGCGTTAGCGAACTGACATATAGGGCGTTAACGAACTGACAAATAGGACGTTAGCGAACTGACATATAGGGCGTTAGCGAACTGACATATAGGGCGTTAGCGAACTGACATATAGGGCGTTAGCGAACTGACATATAGGGCGTTAGCGAACTGACAAATAGGACGTTAGCGAACTGACAAATAGGACGTTAGCGAACTGACAAATAGGGCGTTAGCGAACTGACAAATAGGACGTTAGCGAACTGACATATAGGGCGTTAGCGAACTGACATATAGGGCGTTAGCGAACTGACATAGGGTGTTAGCGAACTGACATAGGGCGTTAGCGAACTGACATATAGGGCGTTAGCGAACTGACATATAGGGCGTTAGCGAACTGACATATAGGGCGTTAGCGAACTGACATATAGGGCGTTAGCGAACTGACATATAGGACGTTAGCGAACTGACATATAGGGCGTTAGCGAACTGACATATAGGACGTTAGCGAACTGACATATAGGAAGTTAGCGAACTGGCATATCACACGTTAGCGAACTGAACGTAGGCAAAACGACCGGTTTCCGTTTGTGGACGAAATCCTATGGTGTGACCATTCAAATGAAACCTCTTCGGCAGTAATTGTGCATGGTACCGTTTGTTTTCAATATTTTATCAAATGAAATTTGCATTATTTCCTGAATTTTGATTTTTTGCACTCTTGGGGGTTAAAGTGTGAAAGCTTCTATTTTTTCCACTTTTGAATTTTATTTTAGGCCATGCGTTATCTATCCTATGCCTTGTACCCTCTGTTGTTAGCTGGTGCAGTGTACTCCCTTGTATATTATCCACATAAAAGGTTTGTATAGCGTTGATCGTGGAAGCTTGATTCTTAGATGGTCCTAGGTCGTTCACTCTCACATGGAAATACGAAATGTATTAGCGTTTAAAGCTATAGCAGGTAAACGATACGACACAATCGAATTCTGGGCACCAGGCAAATAAGGCTTTTTGACATTCCATCTATTAATGTTTAAGATCTGTTCCTTCCTAAACATTTTTCAGATATTGATTTTGGGCAGTTCTTGTTATAATAATGTGTTAGTCATCTGATAACACAAATTTGTTTCCGATTCACAGAAAACCATTCGTTCGTATCGTTCGTGGTTAAAAATTTACACAACAACGCTTTTTTAATCAGGTGTATAGAACTTATTTATACAGTTACTACATATTTTAGAGCAGTTTTCAATTGAGTGTTGTAAAACCAAAACCAAAGTAATTACTCTGACCAATCACAGCAGTCGTAAACAATCCAATGAACCAATCAGAGCTCGAAGCAATTACATGTCGGCGGCGCCAAGCGCGGGAAAACGCGTGCGAGCAAGTTACGATTGGTTTTGGTTTTACTTCTGATTGGTCGAGAAAGTGGCGCGAGATTTTTTAGCCAATCACAAAGCGTAGCAATGCAAAACCAAAGTACACTCAATTGAAAACTGTTCTATCTCCTTTATTTCTTTGCAGTTGGTATTCCTGGATTGTTCGCAGCCTAGTGAATGGTAAGTTGTCAAAACACCCTAAATGAATACTGATTCGTGGCATTTAATTTACATTGAGCATTTTGTCCACTTCAGGTGTGTACGCGTTTGGTTTTCTGTTCATGTTGCCTCAACTGTTTGTTAACTACAAGGTGAGTTATTAGGACAATTAAGAAATGGCAAACATGCAGCATGCGCACATCAAGTTTTATAATTCAACACATTGATACACTGCCCAAATATGGTCAAAAAGTTATCGATATACGCTATGTCTACATGACGTATATCCAACGATGGAGGTAAATTCCGCATTTTGACAAGAGAATGCAAAAATGACGGACCGGCCTCGATATTTTTTCTTCAAACTGTGCTTTGTTATCAATGTGTTGAATTATAAAACTATTATTGCGCTCAAGCTTGCATGATATTGCCTAATTCTTAGCCGACGAGGCCGGATGCATGCGAGAGGTTGCTAAGCACGAAAGAAGCGTAACGCCGAGAGCGCCTCTTGCTTCTTGGGTGCTTAGCAAACCTCCCAAGTGTATCCTTAACTCGATGTACGCACAGCTGCGATGTTTACCACTTTTTTATAACATATCATGAAGACAAATATCAAAATTACCGCAAAACAAGCTGAGTGACGTGAGCAAATGGATGTCGTGAATCAACCAATCAGAGTGCGCGCTTTTCTTGAGGAATGTTATCAAGCGGTATTGCTGAATGTCTGGCCGTTTGCCATTTGCACGAAAAGACCGGTCGTAGTGGAATGCTGTCAGTCGTGTACTGTCAAAAAAGCGCCCGAAAATGGACCAGGAGGTGTGAAGCAAACATGACTGACAAATGGTACACGAATTTTCCGGTCACTTCAGTTGGAATGAAAAGAGAGGAATGCGTCTGAAGATTTCCATCGTTTCCGGAAACTTTTCAATGGATTGAGCTGTATCATTGAATTTCCGACCTAAAATTCCGGTTTCTCTTGACAAATGGTGAACGGCCCGGGTAAAGTCATATTCAAACGCGGGAAAAGTTCCATTGCAAGGGCGGGAAATGTAACAGTTGCGAGCGCGGGAAAAGTTCCAGAGCGAAGGCGGGAAAAGTCGCAGTTGCGAGCTCGGGATTGGCTACAAGTGCGAGCGTGGGGAAAGGTCACAGGTCCTATCCATCCATGCTATCCATTCAGCAATTGATCCGATTCCGAATACTCTATCAATTATGATAAAGGAAAATTCGGTTCCAATTCTCGATGTTTCCTCAACACAAATCTACAAGTTGTTCCTGGAAAAAAAAAAACAAATCCCGCCCACTGCTAAACAGAAATTAATGTCCAAGTACCCAAACACATCAATAGACTGGGAAAAGGTCTATTCGTTAGCGTTTATTACTACCATAGAATCTATTTAGTGTTAGAGTTTCGACGGTACTTGACACGCACCATTGAAATTGTGTCGTTCTTTGTTTTCAGCTCAAATCAGTCGCCCACTTACCCTGGAGAGCGTTTATGTACAAGGTAAGCTGAATTTGGCCCTATGATGAACTTGCAAATGTTATTGTGGATATCAGTACTCATGGATAATAGATATGCTAAACCTGAGTCAATAATTGCCGAGCTAGAAATCCACAAGCCCACATTTAAACCTTTCAAAAGTGATGAAAGTAAAGAAATGTAAAGTTCAGAGACAAAATAACGACCAAAGAAACCCTCAACGTTTCACCAGTTTTTTTTTGACGGCCTGTCACGAAATCAAATTTGATGAACTGTAACCCGCTTTCATCCTTGTAATCCCGCATTTTTTGCCCAAACTAAGTGTTCTGTTTTGCTCTGTAGAATCTTAGGGGGTGTTACATGACACCGGGGCGACTTTCGCGCCGGGGCGAGTTCATTCCGGCTCCCTCTTATGGCTCTACATTTGTTTACATGATACCACCACATTTTGTGGTGGTATCATGTAAACAAATGTAGAGCCATAAGAGGGAACCGGAGTGAACTCGCCCCGGCGCGAAAGTCGCCCCGGTGTCATGTAAACACCCCCTTATACAATTCAGTTCTATATTTGTTAGCATTTGGCAATATAACATGGAAATTAGCTGAGCGAGACACTTTCTCATCTGATTTTCATTTTACTAGCCTTGTATCACCGCTTTACCAAGCAATTCAAGTATCTGTTGGAGATGTTTCTTCTGAACGAAAAAGAATCATTAATTTTAGCTGTGCATTTGCAGGCGTTCAACACCTTCATCGACGATGTGTTTGCGTTCATTATAATCATGCCGACCGCTCACCGCCTGGCCTGCTTCAGGGACGATGTGGTGTTCGTTATTTATCTTTATCAAAGATGGTAAGCCATTTAATTTTAATTGCTCCGATTGAGTGTCCAATAGAGCGGTTTTCAAATGAGTATCGAAAGTAATTTAGCTTTGGTTTTACATTGCTACACTTTGTGATTGGTTAAAATATCTCGCGCCACTTTCTCAACCAATCAGAGGTAAAACCACATCCAATCGTGACTCGCTCGCACGCGTTTTCCCGCGCTTGGCGCCGGCTAGCATGTATTTGCTTCGAGTTCTGATTGGTTCCTTGGATTGTCTGCGTCTGTTTTGATTGGCCAGAGTAATTACTTTGGTTTTGGTTTTACGACATTCAAATGAAAACCGCTCTAAGCCTGATTGTTGACTTTGTACACTAAACAAAATGTTTTTTTTTTATTTCTTACTTTACTGAACCATCAGTCAGAAATCTTGCACGATAACGGTAAACAATTTCGAAGAGGAAAGAACAGGAGGTAGAAAAGGAACCATTTGTACTCATATCAACTGTCTCAAAGGTTGAAAAGAGCAGGCAAAGCGCATCACCCCAACCTGTGACCCGTATTTCTCGAAACTTTCCAACCGAAAAAACACGAACCAAGCTATTGCATGGTACTTGAACGTCATTCGATTCACGCAATCGTTTTCCATAGAGCTGTTTTCACATAAAACCAAAACCAAAGCAATTACTGTGGCTAATCACAACAAAACAGACAATCCAATGAACCAATTAGAGTTCGAAGTAAATACATGTCGCCAGCGCCAAGCGCAGGAAAAAGTGTGCAAGTAAGTCACGTCAAGATTTTTTTTTTTGGCCAATCACAAAGTGTAGCAATGCAAAACCAAAGCAGTAGCAAAATTACTTTCGATACTCAATTGAAAACTACTCTATAAAAGGGATATTTAACAATTAGATCATGAGCTGGAGATTTCTATCGCGTGATAGTTGATGCCGAGGGCGAAGCCCGAATCAACTATCACGGATAGAAATCAAGAGCGAATTGAATAATCTAATTGTTTTAGTATAAATCTGCTAGACGTTGAAAACTTAACAACAAATACTCTTCACAGACACTTCGAAAACGCGAAGAAGCGGCCGCCATTAGGCTACTCACTCTACTCACTTTCTACAACAGAATAGATAGTGAGTAGTGTAGCCAATAAGACAACAGCATTCGTGATAGAACGCTAGTAGATTGATACTGAAGCAGGGTAGCACCAGGTTGGGTATCACTCAAGGCAGACACGTCCAGTCTGTTTCCTGTTATGAACATCTAGTGCTAGGTAGCCTGAGCACAAATGTCTCCGATTCCTTTTCCTTGTCTGCTCGTTATGTGAGGGATTAAGGGTTTCACGGTCAGTGAAACTGAGACTCTATGAACGGGCTAGACGTGGACGAAAGCGAAAGAGGGCTTTGCTTCTGCTTTTCTAAACTCCAAAGAGAAGGGCAAGTGAGATACATTTTAGTTTTTTCATAGAACTTCCAAAACCTGCGGGGATTGAGCGAGCGCAAACACCAGTGGTTGGGAGACTAGAATACGAGTGGTCTCTTATTTCTTCCAGGGATAGCAGGGCAAAATTTCGAGGACGCACGCGCGAAGAGCATGCGCTAATCGGGTTAGCGTGAAAATTGCCTGCCACGTAGAGACGCGACGCGCGTGTATCGCTCGCTTGACGATCCCTAACAGAAATAGGAGACTTCTCGTAGTCTACTAGGAGGTGGGGTAAGGAGACGCACACCGCGCTTTCGAACTCCCCCCTTCCCCGACACCTTTTGATTTGATGCGTTTGTCTCCACAGGCTGTACCCGGTGGACATGAAACGAGTGAACGAGTTCGGCGTGTCCTACGAAGATCAGGAGGAGCAAGACAAACTACACAAGGATTAATCATGTTATTCATTATTAAATTATGTAGTAAGTTAGATCTAATAGAACGAAAGTAAAAATAGAACGTTTACACGATTCCGCTTGTTAATCGATGTTCAAATGTCTTTTTTTTCTTCCTTTCTTTTACTTATTCTAATGATTCTCTCTATGGCCTGCTTGGTAGCCTGAAACAGCTGACGTCTGCCTGCTCCCCTTCGCTTTCTGCGCCACGCAATGAATGACGTCGCGCGGTGGCCCCGTTACAGTTCGTACTCTTGCACTGCTCATCATAACATCAAATTAAATAGGCAGGTATTTCACAAAGAAAATTATTAATGAGGAAAGAAAGAAAACTTGACAAAATCCCCCACCCCTGGGCAGATGACAAATGCCCCGGTCTCTTGACAAATACACAATGTAAATGAGCCATAAAAACTAGGGAAAGCACAAAATTGCGGTATCCTCATTTTCACCTGTCCCCTGAGCAGTTTTTGGTACTTTCTACCCCCTGGTTTTGAAAAAGGTGCCCGTTCAGAATTTTGCTCAGGTTCGTCAATCGATCAGTCTTTTCGGCCAATTGAAAGAGAGCACGATGAGCAGTTCTAAAAATCCGTCATTTATTTTCTTATTTGCGTAGATAAAAGTGGACAGTGGCAAATTTTGTAGACATTTATTGGGCAATATTTTTACTAAGGATAATCCAGCCTCGTACATATTCCAGAAAAATAACAACATTGAATGCTTATTTTAAAATTTCACGTGTATGATCGATAACATGTCAACGTTACTTTTTCATGACAGAAATTATAACACTTGTTCCTGGCGAAGCATTAGCCGCATGATTGAAAAGAAGCAGGTTTTTCTCCGGATTAGACCATGTGACAGAGGATGGCGTGACAGTCACGCTGTAACCAGACGGGTAATGTACGTCTTCATTCAAATAAACCTTGGATTCCGTCGAATGACAAGTCTGGGACACTTCGTAAACTAACGTGAATTCCTTCGTAGACGAATCAAAACTGAATTTTACAGTGTTGCCTGCAACGGCCTGAGGATAGGTACGTGTGGTATTCTGTACGTAAGGTTGGTTGAGGCCCGTTCCATTCCATAGCGTACAACACTTGTCCCGTTTTAAAGAGGAGTGGGGTGGGTGGTAAGCTTTGTAGATCCATCCTATCCACGACTGTTGGTAGATGTCGGCAGCAGTCATCGTTTCGAATATAGGCGCAAATGTCCCAGCGCTCGTCAGAAATTCTGTCAGCATTCCTCCGCATTTTAATCTCTCCAGATCCTTTTTGCGCGCCTCGAAATTCTCGATTAATTCCAGTGAGGGTGGGACGTAAAAATGATAGCTTAAAACACTCCTGTTGCGGTACAGGTCACCGCCTGGTACGTTCTTGAATCCGACTCCAAAATCATCCCAAGTGACGCCCTCAAAGAAGATGCAATGTTGGTCATCGTGCTGCCGGATTGCTTTGCTCAGAACCTCATAAGCGGGGCCCAGGTTCATTTTATCCGCTACACCTGGAACAAAAAGAAGTGGATCTGCATAAACATCACCTGCCCAAGGCTCGTTGATAAGCTCATAGCCAATAACATTGGAAAAATTCTTAAAACCCGAGGCAGTCTTTGCCCAGAAAGCCGCCCAGCTGTCTAACAAGCCATCGGTGTTGTTGTACAAGTGCTGAAATGCCACGCTTGTCGCTTCGGTTAGGTAATAATCCGACCACACAAACTTGGCACAGTCCTGGTCCGTCGGCATGCCTGTTTTGGGATCGTTTACAAACGGCTCGTGTAGCGGTTCAGGAAAGCCTTTAGCGTTTCCAGTGTTTACTGCCCAGGTAGGCAAACCTTCAACGCACAGCACCCTGGAGAAGGCATCTTGGTGCATGTCGAGCAGGACATAAATGCCGTATTCCGCGGAGAGTGCGACAATATTCTGCATAACCTGCATGTATGTCTCGTTGTATTTCCCTCTCGTCGGTTCCAGCCCAGGCCACATGAATCCAAGCCGTACCACATTTAAGCCAAGCGATTTCAAAAGTTGCATGTCTTGCTCCGAGAAAGTTCCATCAGAGAAACCTTCGGTTTCTGGGTGCCAGGGGAAGCTCTTCACCACCACATTCGTCCCGTGGAAGTACACCTCGCGCCCAAGGCTGTCTACCAACTTCTGTCGATCTGGGTTCACCGAGATCGGCAGAAGATTTACAGCTGAAGACAAGGTGAAAAAGCCTAGTGCTATAAATACCGATAGCATCGTGAGAAGAGTGCTGCTTGTCAGTGACTTGTACAACGTTGGATTTTCTTAGGTATTGAGATCACCGAGTCACGAGATCGTGGTTTCATTTTACACCAATTGCGTTACTCCCAGAGGCCATGGATCCCTACCAACTGTAACTGAAATTTCTTTACCAGCAATTTAGGCCATGGTGCTGTTAGTTTGTTTTTCAGTTTTCAATGAAGTGAATTTTGTAATTTTTGTGCGGTTTTGATTTTGGAATCTCTTTGAGTGAAAAGGTCTGGTCAACGAGGAATCGAGGCAAAGCTAAAACAGGATGTTTATGTTAAATCGTTAGTTGCAAAAGCAACAATTATTTTCTAAACATTTTTTTCTAGTAAACGCCTTTTTTAATGTGGCCCTAGCTTGCACTGCGTGTGAATACAGCCATCTCTCGTCGCCGTCACGCATCGGAGGATCCAGCCATCTCGCCACGCATCGGAGTAGCGTAACGTGACGACCCAAATAACGGCTTTGTAGGGTCTCCCCTCAGGCGATGGTAAAGCGTATAAAAGCAGAGAGCGCAGTACGTCGTAGAAAGTAATCAAAATGCGTCTTTCGCCCTCTTCAGGGCATCCATCCCATTCAGGTGTGCATTTAAACAAATATGCTGTTGTCTTTGCAAGCTCTGAAGAATATTCTTTCGGTTCACAGGGACCCCAGGCTCTCAATCCTCTACGACAAAAATATAAGGATTTGTATGGGATTTTATCGCGAATTTGATAAAATATTTAAGTGTTCATACCTCGTTAAATGATGTCTATCTGTTATTTCTTGGCGCCTTTATGGCTACCTAGCGAGTTTTTTTTTCTGGTTTGACTACACCTAAAATCATTTGTATTTTAATGACTGTTTATTTATAATTTTGATGTTTTATCGAACTCACGATAAAATCTCATAAAAATCCTTGTATTTTTGTCGCTGAGGATTCCTGTTGTTAGCTTGGATTCCTTTGGTAAGAGATACGTTATTAACTGTTATCAGTATAACATCATAGCTCTAGTACGCGAAGATCAGGGTGCAGATTTAGGGAAGGGGCCGCGGGAGCCTTCCCCCCCTCCCCCCCCCCCCCCCCCCCCCCTCCCCTCCCTTCCCACTCTCTTTTGTCTGGGATTTGGTATTTCCTTTTGAAAACAACGTCTATCCGATGGTATTTTTAGATGGATGACTCTAGTTTATACCATTCCACACCACTCCGGTTTCTTGGATTTGGTTTGTTAAAAAGTTCGAGTTGATTCAAGTCATGTTTGACCACGACCACAACTGCTTTTTATTAAAATAGAACTTAAAACTGTAAAAGACCGCAAACGATAATGCTGTTCACGATACGTAGGATCTACGAAAGACCTAATCAGCCAAAAAATGGACAAACATAACTGACAAACTGCAAGGCTGATCTGACTACGTAAAAAAGTAGATTTTGCGAGACACCAATACTACAGAAACCGATAAAGCAGGGTAGCAACCGCGGACAGCTGTTTCGCCCTGTTGGGGCTCGTCAGCGCGGTGTAGCTTGTAGCAAAATAAGAACGACTACAAGAATGCAGTCGTACATAGATTGCACAATGACCCGCCGTACACAAGTTGACAAGTTGGTTCCAAGGTACGGAACACGATATGGTGTACGGGTCATTGTGCAATCTATGTTCGACTGCATTCTTGTAGTCGTTCTTATTTTGCTACAAGCTACACCGCGCTGACGAGCCCCAACAGGGCGAAGCAGCTGTCCGCGGCTGCTACCCTGCTTTATCGGTTTCTGTCGTATTAGTGTCTCGCAAAATCTACTTTTTTATTAAACATTCTAACATTTCTTGGACAATATAGGATCCTGGCGTTTGCCAAATTTGAGCGTCCAAAGTGCACCAGATTGCATCTCAGAGGATTTAAATTATCAAAATTCTCTAGAGGCATACCTCCGGACCACTCTAGAAAGGCGCCCACAACCGTGCTAAATGAGCGCTGACGCGCCCATTCTACGGCCCCCTCTTTCTAAAATTCCTGGATCCGCCCTAAAAATAAAACATCAGTCTCCTAAAAAAAAACATCAGATCTCCTAAAAAAACATCAGTCTTTCCCTATTGCAATAATTTGCCCGTAGCTGGGACAGTTGTGCCAAATTTGGCTCCTCGAAACCTCAGTGTCCGACCGTAGGGACCTAGACCTGCATGGTTATATAAAGCAAAGATAAGTTTGAGTTTCTGAAACCATTCCCTGCGTTCTGCAAGATTATTTTTTACACGTACGTCATCACGACGAACCCGGCCGAAAGCGGATTAACTAATATAGAAAACTCAAAGAGAGAGGGAGAGAATCATTCAGAACGCAGAGAATGGTTGCAGAAAACATCCGCTTTATCTTGAGTTACCTTGTGCAACTTGGCTCTGAACGAAGCTCAAAAACGCCACATGATTTAACAACTATTCAAATAACCTGTTGTTTCTGGTTGAACATGCATTTATCCAGGTGGCTAAGACAGTATTCAAGCATAAAGTCTCTGCAGCTTTTGTCATTATAGATGTGTGTGTATGGCCATGCATTCCGAGGTAGTTGAGTAGTTTGACGGCTGTCCAGGCTCGATTTTAGTTGGAAAATCAAGCCATGAAATTTGGTATGGCAGCGACAGGTGAGCGCACAGTAAATGTGCTATTTACCGTTAACACTCTATTAAGCCACCCCGGGGCTTATTTTCAGGCCTTCTAGATGGGGGAGGGGGGCTTACTAGAGGGTTGGGGAGGGGGCGGGGTGTCATTTAAAACTTGAAGATGGGCTTGTTGTTCCAGGAACGTATAATGCGATATGCAAGTTAAAAACTATCATCGATATACTGAAAACAAAACCTGAGAAGAAAGTATTCAAACTGTCCCATATAAAATTGGAAGTTGGAAATGTTGAGATTAAGAATATAAGTCTAATATAATGCGTTTCTTACCCGACCGAAGTGGCTGTGTCTTCCGTGGTTTTGTGGGGAGAGGGGGGTGGAGGGTGGAGGGTGGGGATGTAACAGAGAGAGGACCTTAATAAAGCAGAGGTGGGTGGAGAGAAGGGTCCTTTTCGAGTCCCTAGTGAGTGGCAGCCCCGGGCGAGGCACCCCCTAGGTGCCGTGGGCCCATATTTGCCCTGTACCAGCCAACATAGAGTTTGGTCAGGTTTCAACTGAAAAAAGCTCATCATTTTGAGAAAAATTAAAAGATAGTAACCTGAACTAATATTTTTTTTTATACATCCTTGCCCATATTTGCATTTAATATTAAGTAAAATCCCACTAAATAAAACGAAAAAACACCTCGGACGTTTGACCGCGGTGGACCTTTAAGGTGGTTTGCAGCCATTCCCTGAAGATTTAAAAGACAACAGCCCAGCGGCCATGCTGGTGAACGGAACAAAAGAAAGTAATAGATGTTAATGAGAGATCTTTTGTTTCGTACACCAGCGTGACGTCAGGTGAAAACGTCCTATAGTTACAAAATACGAAGATTTTATTCACTTTATTGCCTCACACATATCCGCAGTTACGAAAATGATTATAAGAACTAGCTGGTGATATCTCGGGAAACTTGTAAAAAAGTTCAATGACTGGTGCTGGCGGTAAGGAGCGTCGCACTGTAAAGATGGTTGTTGGAATACGTGGGTCATCACTAAACAATTAATGTACTCCAGTCAATTAAACATCCACCTAGTAAGCAGTAAACAGACATCCATTTATTTGATTAATAAACATTTCATTTATTACCCGTCGCCTCCGGGGGCGGGGGGGGGGGGGGGGGGGGGGGGGGGGGGATTAACCACACATATCTCAGGATTAATAGTGTAGTGCAAACTATTTAGGGACCCGAATACTGTGCAATGAACACGCTTAATAAATCCGAATGATGTAATTATGCGAGGAATCCTGCAGGGGCATTTACGAATCCGGATCCTTTTGCTCTAGTGTAAACGGACCGATCACTGACTTAAGTCCTTATCCCCAGCATTGTATTGCAGGTACCCATTTATACAACTGGGTGGAGCGAGACAATATGCACGGAGCAAGGATTTTTTTCAAAGGAAACAACACGATGGAAGAGACCAGGGGTCAATTCAATAAAACTTTTACAAGTGTAATTTACAAGTGTAGCCATTGTTTCAGAGGTTGAAGACAATTAATAGCTACACTTGTAAATTACACTTGTAAAAGTTTTATTGAATTGACCCCAGGCTTTCAACCGCGCCACTACAACAACCGCACGTGCACAAATATACTTTAATTCACTGAACCAGGGACGGCGGAACTAGGAGAAGGGTGGGGTGGGGGACACTTTCTTCAAGCAAAGTAAAAAAAGAGAACATTAAAAATAAAACATTAAAAAGAAGAAAAGAAGAGACACCCAAGAGAAATAAAAAACGCCCTTCACCGATTTCTCGAATCTTTGCAAATTATTTTAAGGTTGAAATTTGTCATGATTCTGTCAAGAATTTTGCATCTTGATATAAACGCGTCTTATTTTTATTTATTTCATTAAAAACATTTTCCCAGCGCTAGCTAGCATGCTTCTCCTTGCTGCACAGGTCGCGTTTTTCAAAAAAAAAAAAACTATAGTGTGTAGTAACAGGGGCACCCAACGAACAATCTTTGGTAAAGTGTATTATATTACACAAATAAATTAAAATAAATGATATAAAAGCATTTCCAGGTGTTGTTCTACATTGCTGGGAAAAATATATATGTTCCTTTTACCCAGCATAAAATCTAGGGATAAAAAAATGTGTTAATTCCCAGCCAGCAATTTAAATAAAATGAATAAATAAATAAAAACAAAAAAACAAACAATAATAATAAGTTATTAAAAGGGGCTTGGGTAGTAATGAATCATTAATGAAAAACTAGTTAAAACTTCTGTTTATTGTTTTGTACATGCACTGCCGTCTCGAACTTAAACCTGTTCGGGTGTCTCTAAGTACTGCTTAAGTTTGTTACTACGTATACGAAGCTGAACCCTTTTAAACCCCAAAGTGACCAACATCAAACTTCTCCTCACAAAATCCAGACATAATCAAGAGAAAAGGTCATAAGAATCGGTGCAGTGATCAGCAAAGAGATCTGTGAGAAATGTATAAAAACTTGTATGTTGACGTCGGGTTGGTTGAAAGCCGTTCTTTGCCAGTCTCTCTCCTTTCCGATTTTCTTTGATCCAGTCTCTTTTCGATCTGCTCAAGTTAGCCAACATAGTTTGCTCTTGCGACTTCTTCCTCAAGTCAACCAGCGCAAAAATTGTGATTAAAAATTACATGTAGAATATCTTTCCAGCCAGCAAGAATTCCGCTGGGGAACAGATAAAGTGATGAACAGATTCGTTGGGTGCCCCTGCCGGGATAGATGTAAAGCCGGGATATATTTCAAGTTACATGAATCAAGTTAAACATCAGTCTCGGCAATATTGATGTAAGCGCTTAAAACACCTGTCATTATGTATTTAAATCAGGTTGAATTTTGACGAAATATCTTGTGGAGAATGCTGAAAATTGCATTTCCGAGCCTCAAGATTTCACAATTTACTTGGGGGAATGTCCCCACACCACTTAGCGACTCGCGCCTTCGGTGCTCGCCACACCGTCCCTGTGAGCTTTTATTTCAGTTCCAACAAGTTTACGTTGACTATGTCACATAAAATCACCAATCATGAGCTATAGAATAAATGTTTTGTCACTCATGCAATTATGAATCAGAGGAAATTAAAGACATTAAACACTACAAGAACAACCAATAGACCTTATTCGCCGTCTACGTCATAACGCTGTCACGTGATCTCTATTGGGTAAACAAACACTGAACTTTCGCAGAAATCTTACGCGGCTCGTGGCTTTCTGGTATGAAATTCTGATCTTGCGCGGCTATGGTTCATTACTGTTGTGTTTTTGATTGTTGCAATAGTTCTGCTGATAAGGAATTATCATTTCATGACTTTCCCAAGGATGAAAACCTCGTAAAGGTGAAAAATATAGCTAAATTTGACGGCGAGTCGAGTATCCGTTTGTCGCACGTGTTTCAGGTGTTTACTCTGCAGGTTCAAATTATAAGCTTTATGTTTTTTTTATTATTGTTATTATTTCAAGGTTTGGATTACGCGAATTAAAAGGGATCCGAATAAATATTTCAAAGTGACGAAAATATGCTTTCCCTCTCAGCATTTTACAACGGAAAGAAAGGAATCTGTCCATCCGTATTTTTGTGGACCGTAAAAAAACAAGAAGGGTGAATTTGTGAGAATTTTCATTTTCTTCTGACTTCCTAAACACAATGATTTAACATTGCACGCTGAAGCGCTTGACTACTGGCAGATCATGGCCCACGTAAACATCATGAATATAATTTTCGGTAAAAAAATATCCTTTGGAGCCAATGTCCTTTTTGCCACATCCTTCCAGGTGCTTTTGTATTTGTTGATTAATAAACTTTGGCAAAATGCGAAGACTTTTAGTCCAAATTATAGCGTTATTCTCTCCGCGCTGGAGTAGTCACTCAGTCAAAGACACCATTTTGTTCAGTTTGTTTACCCAATACAGATCACGTGACCATAGCGCGAATAAGGTCTGTTATTAAAATTTTTCAAACCCTATTTAGCCTAGGGGGAGGGGGGTGGGGGTACAAAGTACCCGCGCTGAGTTTCAACATTCATAACGTTTCTAATGTTAAAGCAAACGCCACCAAATTTAGTGACTTTTTTTAAAGTTTATCTGGCAACAATTTGGTATGGCATTTTCATGTTCACGTGACTTGATATTTCCATGGCAACGCGATTTAGACAGTCATGTTTTTAAGAAATTTAACCGAATTTTTTTTACCTTTTAATGGAAAGAAACAAGTTTACTTGTATTCCAATATAAATAATAAACCACCAAATTACTCTTCCAAAAAGGTTGCGTGATCTGCAACATTATTCAAACAAATGAGTCGTTACTTCAGATTCAGTTGAGGCCTTGTAGATACTTTATTCAACTTCAGTTGTAACTAGTTATAGGCTCTACCGGTTACTATACTTAGTTATAACATCAATGATGCTTAGAACCGACAAAGCTTTTCTTTTTCTTCAGGAGTACAATACGGTCGCTTGCTTTTTTGCCAGGAATATCTGGGACATCGACTTGTGTAAATGGAGTTTCGATGTTCATATTTTTGCCATTTACATCGAGTAATCTTTCCTTCTTCTGAATTGAATTGCAATAATTTGGGTCAAAGCTTCCCTTTTTCACGTTCTCTGGAAATGAGCCCATCATGTTTCCTGCCGGTTTATATCTGCCAACGATATACGCACACTTCATGCTTCCTCTGGTCGATTCGGCTCTTCCAATACCAAGCACGTTGCTTCCTTTCCACACGACTTGCGTGAAATGACCTGTTCCGCCTGAAAATCCTCCTGCACTGAAGTCATAGCCAGGTTTGCAAACCTCATTGTACCTAAAATAATGTTATTTTAAAATATGAATATATATATATATATATATATATATATATTTTAGAGAAAGAAACAAAAGTTTCAAGAACAATTATACACCAGTTTTGTGTAGCTATGTCGGCCAACGTTGCCATACTGCAGCGCAAGCAGTCAAATCCCGTTAACGGACCTGTTTTAATAAACGGACGCCAAACTGCAGCCCCAACAATGTCTCGTCACTAAAACCCTACATCTTTTAAGCGGATTCGGACGAAGAGAGACGATTCCACCCCAAAGGTGTTCTTTTTCTATTTTCTTTTTTGCAAGGGACTTTTTGTTGGGACCTGTAAATGTTAGTAGCCGCCAACACATTTTGGTAAACGTCTGGCGAGAATCACATAAAATAAGACACGTTTTAAAAACCTACATTCAGCCTTTTTAGTGCAAGTTTTAAAAAGGCTTACAAAAGGCATCGAGTCGTTTGATTAAATCATCAGAGATGGCATGCAACTTCTGCACTTTTCGGTTAAAAAGTCTTCCAAAGTATTGCAGAACAGGGAAGCTCCAAGGGATGGGGAATTCCCACTTGGATCATGTTGACGCCTCAAAAGAGCTAAATTCAGGGCTTTAGTGGAGCCCATTCTACGCTACGGCTCAGAGGCATGGACGATGGACGCGCACAGTAGAGCAAGAGGCTCGGTTTGACGGTTGCTACATTCGCATGCCCAGGATGGTCCTCAATGTTTCATGGAAGGATAGGGTCAGACACAATGTCGTCTATGGCGATCTGCCTAGACTCTCCGTCAACATCGGGAGAAGGAGACTCCGACTGGCTGCTGGACACTGCATTTGACACCCTGAGCTAGTTGCAAGTGATTGCTCTGGGAACCCACCCAGGGAGAAACCTCACGACGGTGACAGGCCCTTACATAAATAGATCTGCTTCGGCGGAACACGGGACCGTTCTTAAAACCGTGGCTGTAGAGATCAAGACTTGCATGGAAAACCGTATAGCAATGCAAAGCCAAGGCAGTTTCAAAATTATATTCCACACTCAAATGAAATCCGCCTATAGCCCTAGGATACTCTACTTGATGGATTTGCTTGAACGTTTGAAGGTTAAACAATAACTGCAGGAAAGCTTAGATCACTCAGGTATGATCTACATTCAAATTGAACTTTATAGACTCTTCCTACCAGTTTGTCACAGCTTGTTCCATACTCTGTGCAGCGTTAGTGGAGCATCCCATGGAAAGGTTTTCTCCTTGTCCTTTCCTGTCGGCCTTAGGCGAGTGCATCAATGTTCCCATATTGGCGAGTTTCTCTGCATATGCCTTAGCGTCGTCACACATCTGTCTGTCTAGTGTCATCGGTGGAGCTTGGTGTACTTTGCGGAATTTGTTATGCTCTGTCAAACCATTTTTCTCTTCTTCAGTAAACGCTGAAAAAGGGAAAAAAAAGGACATTTTGGAATTTGCTCCGCTTTAATCGGAGTGTTGCCTTGTAAAGGACCATTCATATGGAAATACATTATATTTCCAGGTGAATAAAATGTTTTGCAGCAATCCTGGTTCTCAAAGCCAGGCTTAAAGGTGATGTTACACGGGACGATTCGCAACGACGATTTTTAGCGCAACGATGTTGCGCGAAAAATTTGCACTAAAAGTTGACGCCGTGCAACATGGCTGCGCGGACGGTTTTCTTCCAAATTTTTACGTTGCGAGTTTTTGAAGCTGATTTAAAATCTCGCAACGCAAAAATTGCGAAGAAAATCGTCGTGCACCCTGCTACATGGCGTCAATTTTTAGCGCAACATTTTGGCGCTTAAAATCGTCGTTGCGAATCGTCCCGTGTAACATCACCTTAAGGCAATTCGTAGGTGGTCTATATTCTATTTGTGACTTGCATGAACCATCCTTTTTGGCCAGGAGTGTGTCTCTTCCTTGGAACTGGATCAGTTGCCACCTCAAAAAATACACGATTTAAATAAAGATTTAATTGATAAGGATAAGTTCAACTTATTTCACTGTGCAGTGCATCGTACAAAACTACGAAAGGGGGGAAAGGGAGGGGGGTTTGGGGTGGGGCTGGAGACCGCCTTAGGCTTTTGCTGCGTTACAATATTTTAACCTCGTGATAACCTAGATAGATAGCCCATCATGTTCTCTATATAAGATGGGTGATGCAATATGACGTCATTTAGTTTAGAGCCGCCATCTTGAATGTTTGGATTTCCAGCAAATCACACCCATTTTATGGTGATTAAAACTTTTGAACGTTATTAATCGACACCAATCACTTTTATCTATTTTTATCGATTTATATTGGCAAGGATTTTTATCGACATTGGTTTCGCCGCAAGTTATACAAATATAACTCTAAATGCAAGCATGATGTGAAAAAAATGTTAGTCAGAAAAAATTAAAGATAAAATGTTATCAGCGGTACGGTTTATTTATTTATTTATTATTCATAAAATGTAAGTGTTTTTCTCCTGGGTGGCTTGGCGATGTACCCACTTCATGCATTACGTCATCCAGTTGTCTCTCATTTCACACGATGTATATTTATGTCACGCTACGACGTGTTTTTTTTTTCATCGTTTTGGAAACAAAATTTGCTTTATTTGAACAAGTCCGCTATTCACTAACTATAAAAATTGGGACCAAACGTCCCGCTTGTGAAGCCGTTACCGGCTAATTGTTACAACCAACCTCCTCCCGCTCCTGGCGTTGTTGCCCCAACGGGTGGTATTGTACCCTGTGTGGGTACAGTGGTTCCTGCCCCTGTACCGATTGGTTTTCCTGTGGTGGGTGCCTGTGTGGCGCCGATTGGTTGTCCTGTGGTGGGTGCCTGTGTAGGTACAGTGGTTCCTGCTCCTGCGCCGGGCTGAGGTCCTATTCCCAGGCCACCAGGGCCATCTATCTGAACATTTATATTTATGGCGGTCTTGCCGTTTAAAATCGTTCCAGTGCCAGAAATTTTTATATTGGACTTCCCTAAAAAGAAAAGCGACTAAATAATCCACGTCGATAACCGTCATGGCAAACCAGTATGATTCATTCCTAACAAGTTGAATTCCGGGATCTAAACAAATGCTTTTATACAAAAATAACGTTTCTAGTGTAAACTACATTGTAAATATCTAACCTGGCAGGAAAACATGTAGTCAGAATACAGTATTTTGCCTCGTAATGAAAATAATGAAAATAATGTAATGAAATAATCGACGTGAACTTGAATTGAGTCGCTCTGGACATCCGTCAGTGTGAACCATTCAAATGAAAAATTACACTTAGGAGTCAGCCTAACCTTAGGTGTTTTCCAGCGCTGTACTGCTAAAGGTAGATTCCAGACCTAAACGAGCTGGAAAGATCCGGAACAAGGCTGCAAAGTAGTCGGCTTTTCAGTCGTGATGTTTACTATGCAGTTCAAGATGGTTCTAGCTTTATTGTCTGTGGATCACATTCCCGAAAGTGTAACCGTACAAACGAAAGCTTTATTGAGCAGTACTTTCTTGTGGAGCTGTTTGTTAAGCTGTACAAGGTAGTTCTAACGTTCGGGTCTGCGAATGAAATCCTAATAAGTCCCATCCAAATAAAAGCTATATCAAACAGTACATTGTTATGGTGCCACTCGTATTCCGTGCAAGGTGGTTCTACCTTTTGATTATGTGAAACAAAGCCAACAAAAGGTTGTTTCAGAAGTTGTACAAACGAAATCTTTATTGAGCAGTACTTTCTTGTGGAGCTGTTTGTTATGCTGTACAAGGTAGTTCAGTAACTTTCGGGTCTGCGAATGAAATCCTAATAAGTACCATTCAAATAAAAGCTATATCAAACAGTACATTGTTATGGTGCCACTCGTATTCCGTGCAAGGTGGTTCTACCTTTTGATTATGTGAACAAAAGCCAACAAAAGGTTGTTTCAGAAGTTGTACAGGGGGGTTCTTTCATTCAACCTGTTATACACTAGCCTGAGCTCTGACGTCTCCTATACTTTGTTTTCCGCGTGAAGCAAAGGAAATATGAAACGACTTGGCGCTGTCTAGTTATACAGGAATTTTTTGTTTTTATATCCAGATGTTCTTCGTAGTTAGGTTAAGTTTTCATTAAAAAAGCGAGGAAACATTCATTTAAATACACGTAATGGACTAGAACATGAGAAACAAAACAAGAGAAAACAGAAAATTTACGCGTTAAAAAATGTCATTTTTACCTGCTTGGGCAGCCCCAATGGCGAGCAACAAATAATAGAACCACATGTTTTTTCTCAGCTGTGATACACTTCTAATGGAAAGAAAAGAGCACAACGTTCATAGTGAGTAAGAGGCCAAGAAACTGTAGATATGTAAATATGTGTATATACTATAGAAGTGTTGCTTAAGAGGCAAACACGTTAAGTAACCGTTTCCGATTTTGGGTGTGTTGATCATCATGTCTGCTCAAATCTCCACGAATTCTGATCTGCTGACAATTTAATTTTGGATCGCAAAAAGCTAACATTTGGTTGATTAAGGAAATTACTACTGATACGTTATACTTGTTGTTCTTCCAGTCCATGTACATGTTTTCGGCCTTTGTTATTCCGAGTGCAGTGAATTTGTCGTTTGTTGTATCTATTGAGGCCGTAAGAGAAGCAAAATCGGTAGGGTAGAGCAAATAGAAAAGAGAGGCGTAATCAAAGATTTGACAAGTGTGGGAATCAAACCCGTTCCACCATGAGATGGTTTCAACTACTGTTCTAAAACTCATTCATAATTCAAGACAAGATCAGAATGCAAAGAAAATCACTGTTGTGAAGGAGGTTTGGATACCCGGTCTAAATTTGCATAGATCAGTTTTGACGATTTTATTCTTTCCTTTTCTCTGCATTCAATAATCATTTCGGAGAAGCTACTCAACAATTTTATCTGTTTTCCTGGCAAACCCGGAAATTTAATGACGTGTACTAGGTTGAGGTAAATACGACGGCATTGTAAGAAAATGATAAAATTTTCCTTCGTAAATGAAATACAACGAAAAACAATAGTGTCCGATGTTGGTCGAACTTCGCTACCGCCAACACTGAAATTGCCGAGGGTAACACAACGTTGATATCACTATCGCAACCGACTTGTGTTTGTCAGAAATGAAAAGAACAGTTGAAATATTAGCTAAATTCGCATTTCTTTTTTTTGCAAATTCTCGGTATTTGGGGTTACTTTTGGTGTAAATATATGCCGGTTTTATTGACCACTACGCCCGTTTCAGGGCCCGCGAGCTAGTCAACCATTTTGAGAAAACAAGAAATTATAACATTTAAAACTTTGCGACGTATTAGTTGAATGTAAAAAAACTACATGCAGGACAAATTTGAGCTCACAAACGTTCTTTTGAGGTAAGATATATCGAACAATGTATTTTTACGCCGGTTTAGGCACAGATACTGTATTTTTTGCGCGAGTATTGATGAAACGTTTAAAGAGAAAATGATGTCGTCTGGAACAACCAGTCAAAATTTTTAAACGGTATTTTAGAGAACATTGGTTATTTTTAAGCGATGTTTTAAAGTTCGTCTTAACCCATCGTCAGATTTTCAACACCTTTCAACAAAACTGAATCGCTCGTGTACTCGTGCTGGGCTCTAGTTTTTGGCCATCATTATAGAACTCACCGAAGACCGCATGCGGAGCCATTCATTGAAAATGGCAGTTTATTGTCGAAGAAAAAAAGTCTACATTTTGTTCTAATTCTAAGGTTGCAAGAGCTGAAGATTTTCCGACTGAAAAGCGTAAGGCATTTGCTATAGCAAACCGCTATCTCATCTTAAGCCTACGCAGAAATGCAACAAGCATAAACATGCATTCTTGCTTGTAATTTTCCTGTCAATCGATGGATGGTGACATTGATTCCTCCCAAAAAAAAAACAAAAAGGCGAAACAGTTTGTGCTGATGTTCGCTTTTTGTTTCCAGTCTACAGCGTTTGTACGTCCTCTAAGAATGGCGTTGAGCAAAGAGATAACCGTTCGTCATGAAGAAATAAACAAAAAATCACTAGCTGGCTCGACTCTACCGTTAACCGTTTAGACTAAGGATTGTATCCGAGCCGGGCTAGTATATTTGGTACCCGTGCCAATTTTACCCACTCGGACTACCTTATCAGAAGGTCCGAGCACGGGTGAAATTTTAATCCGCCGGCAAAGTTGAAATTTGGTACGGCAAAGTCATTTACACTGCAAAATTTTACCCGAGTCGTACTACATGTTTCTGCACCCGTACCATTTTTATCTAAGCCGTGCCAAAAATGTTGTGTAGTGTAAATCTGCCTAATCATCTTCATATTTCTTCTCAACTATGAACCCGAAATATAATAATAATAATAATAATAATAACAACAAATATTTATACAGGGTAGCCACTTCAGTTATACAACTGTTATTTCCGGAAACATGATCCTGGTAACAAAGTTCGTTCAATAGACGGTATTCAGAAAACCACAGAATTGTGCAAATATTTATGTTGCGAGCCAATATTCGTTACAGTGATACAACATCTTCGATTTAGAAATGATTCATCTGTGAATTAGTAAACACATCAAAAGTAAACATGATGTTAAAGTCATTTCACGCCGAGTTAAAAGTTATTGTTATCAGGGTACGAGAAACATCAAACAAACAAATAAACAAACAAGCAAGCAAAAAAGGTAATTGAAGTAAAAAATATATATATATATATATAAATATATCTTACCTGTTCCCCTCAAGTTTCCTTACAGGAAGAAGGAATACGTTTTGAGTAGCGGTTCGTTCAATGATATTCATGTGCAAATGACCTGAGCATGGAGTGTCCAATATTAAGACATTCAAGATTAGGCCGGCTTAGGTCATTTGCAAACATCATTGACAGCACCGCTGCTAAAAACACATTACGAGTTTATTTTAGTATCTTAAGTAGTTTCTAGCCTACCCGTTTGTACGCTTGGAAAGTTAAACGAGTAGCCGCTAGTGCGATACAGTCAAGAATGCCTTCAAGATGCCTTGGGTGTCCTCTTAAACCTGTGCCAGAAGATTTTAGATTTTTCTCCTCCTGGAAAATAACTTAACCTTTGTGATCGTAAAGCAAGTCTTATTGGTGTTTATCACCTGCTGTTGGAACAAAGCCTTTGGAATATGAAATGAACTTTAGGTTGTGAAGGTGTGAAAAGTAATATCTTTAGAATTTCTTCTATTTGGTAAAGCTACGCAAGGAAAATTGAGTTGTCTAAGTACAATTGGCTACAACTCGTTAATGACAATTAATCTTTCAGTAAGAGCTTTGAGTTCTGCTAGTAACTGAATCAGAGTCAACATCAGCAATAATTAACAACTATTCACCTCAGTGTAGGTGGGTAGTGGTGGTTATTTACCGAGCCGCGAAGCTTTTTAAGGAGGCTCGAAAGGGTTTCTTACAGCTAATGAACATGTCAGAACAATTAAACATTAAAATTTTATGGTTTTAGTCTCTGAAACAAATTGTAGATAAGCTTATGACATGGTTGCTAAAGTTTCCTTCAAGAACATTTATGACGTCATATCTGTTGTCATGGTAACTATAACCCTCCAAAGAGATACCCCTCAAAAGTCAGTTTTTTAAATCTATCTTTAAAACTAACTCGGTGACCTATGTTTTTTATAAGCGTTTTTAAAAGTTTGCAATATTCCTCACCTCCTGTGTAAATTTGAAAAAAATCTGTATTGGGGAAATCGAGATAAATCGAAAAAGGCCTTTTAAAGATTTCAAAAAATTCTACTGTACAGTTTTTTTCCAAAATGTCTCAAATGTTAGATAAAGTTGAATGCTACTTGCATGAAAAATTTCAACATAGGTCACCGAGCAAAGTTTTGAGATAAAGGGGAATATTTTATGCACGATTTATTTCCGGTTCGCGCGATTTTACGCAGTATTTTTATTTCCGGTGAGCTGCGCGCGCTACTTTTTGATAGGAAAATCAGCTGACGTATGCGTCAAAACATGACGAGTGCACGTCGCGCGCGCACGCAGCTGAAAACCCTTTCGAGCCTTCTTAACTCATTTATTCCTGTCAACGATTACAATTTTCGCGCGCAAATTACTGGGAGGTAGGTGAATAGAGTACCGAAGTGATGACGTCACAAAAACTAAACCCCAAATTGCAATAAGATGCTGATTTTTGGCAAGCGGGCATTTTTCGTAATGCCCTTTCCGAATATCTAATCAAATCCCATAATTTCACAAGTGTGACGTCACACTTCGGTACTCTATAGCACTTGCTATTCCGAGTTTCAGTAGCCAATCAGAGCGCGCCAACAATGCTATCCACTGTTTCAGTATATACTAAAACAACATATTCCTGAATGAAGTTCATATCCACTTGATGTAAAAGACTATCTCGGTTAGTAATAGCAGGGCACCTCTCGCTTAGCCATGGAGCTAAACTCCCCAAAAGTGCCTGTAACACCAGAAAAGTTAAACGAATAACCTCTAAATATGACTGCTGCTAATATGCTGCAAAAAATGTAGCAAGGAATATATATAGCAGATCATCTTTAGTTAGCGATACAGTCAAGAATGTATTAAGGAGTCCCGGGTATGCTCTTCAAACCTTTGCACGGACGATTTTAGATGCAATTTTCGAGATAATTTTAAGGAAATGTTAGTGAAACGTTAACTGCGACACATCGCAAGTGTAAACTAAAAACTATCAGCGATTTTTACTGCGACTTCAAAGCGGTTTTTCAAAGCGATTTTAAGGTCAGCGCACATGAGGCGACCAGTCGCGGCGACCAAGTCGCCTGTAGCTGTTCAATACGAAGAAACTGGTTGCAGCGACTGATTTTTTTCCTTTTTCCTTTTATTTGGTCGCCGGAACTAGACTCACGAGCAGTAGACACGAGGCGACTCTTTATTTAATATTTATTACCTAATTTGAGCAGTCTTATATTTGCTTGAATAAGTCATTTCCAAGTTGCTTCATGCCCTCGTTATCAACTGAAAGCGAGGCATGTTATGAGTTTTATTTGCATTGGAATAAAAACGTATTTTAAATCAAAGGCTGTTCACCAAGCCTCGTTTTGATAACGAGGCACGAGGCAACTCGGAAGTGGCCTTTTTATCTCGTGAATACGCGAAGCGTTGTGCGAGATATAGTTTTATCATTCGAAAACATTTGTAATTCCCCAGTGTATTAGGTGTTAAAAGATGACTGCTGTATTTAAGGGTGCGTTCTTTTGGGATGATCTGGATTCGGATCACTGATCCAAGATCACTGGGATCATGAAGCATCAAAGGAACCGATGAATCCACTCTGCACAAGGATTCATCGGTTCCTTTGATGCAGCATGATCCAAGTGATCTTGGATCAGTGATCGGATCCAGATCATCCCAAAGGAACGCACTCTTAAACACGGACCCCGCTATAAAAGGAACCTTGGCCTGGGCAAGCCGCCAGTCATTTCACACTTGACACCGAACTGTCAACATCACGTGCATTCGCTCGCCAATGGAGAACCGTTACCGGCGCGAAATTCAAATTTGGCAAGCTAAAATATCATATTCATGCTAAAAGGCGCATAAATTCAAATAATGTTTTTATTTTGATTTTCGTGAAAGATAAATCCTATACAAGATTGAGCTGGTGAAGATAGAATTAGACCAATTTTTTGGGGCAACGGTCTTCCTCCGTGTTGCTCGCAGTGTTAGCCATCTTTGATTAGCCGTTGAAGCAGTGATGGTGTGACAAAGGGGGCGGAGCTATCCCTTTTATAGCGCGGGTCCGTGTTTAATTCCCCAGCGTGTTACGTCATTCAGTTGTCTAGACAGTCTCGTTTCACACAATGCAAAGTTATGTCACGCTAAGATGTTTTGGTCGTTTTAAATCTGTTTTACTCTTCGATTCCACGGGGAATCCAAACGCTGTATTAGCTATAACATAATCATTTAATAAAAATATTGTTATTTACCTGTGTTCCTGTGTCTTTTTGAGTCGTTTTGGAAGCGATTTGAATCAGAGCGAAGACGGTTGACCTTGCAAGTTTCTTCTTGCTTCTCAAGTTTCCATTGCCATTAACTAATAAGTAATAACTCTCCTCGGGGGAGAATCTCAGGTTTCAATTTAACGGCCACGAGAAGAGGAGAATTAATAGTTAATAATAATGGAACCTTGAGACGTAATAGGCGCGTCAAATTTAGAAAGCGGCAGACAAGCTAATATTTGAAACTTGCAAGGTCAACCGTCTTCGCTCTGATTCAAATCGCTTCCAAAACGACTAAAAAAGACACAGGAACACAGGTGAATAACAACATTTTTATGAAATGATTACGTTATAGCTAATACAGCGTTCGGGTTTCCTGTGTTGTTTCTTTGACTTCAAACTCAGTATGGAATCTGAAAATGAAAACCAATCTGTGGACTTAACCTTAACAGCGTTTGATTTAATCTTCTTCGATGTGTTCAGATCTGTTCAGAGATGCCTGATAAAACAGCCTTTCGAGTGCTTGATATAGTTTCTCAAACGGATCATCAAATACAGAGAAATAGAAGGAAAACCACAAAAACCTATGATAATTAACATCGGGTTTTCAAATCACCGTCACGTTTGTGATTTCCTTTGTTCAAACTATCTTGATGAATTATTAATGAGTTTCAAACGGCTTTCAAACTGTCCCGCAGAAATATATAACGAAATTGTGTTTACTTAATTTCCATCTTATATCGCCAAATTCCACCAAATATGCAAGTAAATTGGATGAAAAGATTCTATAGAGCAAAACATATAAGCAGTAGTTTGGAGAAAAAGTGCAGGATTACAAGAATGGGAGTGGACTGATTTCGAGACAGGCGGTCAAGAAATGTAAAGTTTCCATTCTGGTGTTTCCATTTCTGTGTGAATCGTTATTTTGTCTTTTTAGTTCACATTTCTTTGCGTTCATCACTTTTGGCGATTTTTCTTCCTGTTTTAAGATAACAAGGCAAGCTTAAAGCAATTTCCTAGCTACAACAATGAAAACACGATATTTCAGCCGGGACTAGCTGTTCCTTATAAGTGAACACGCTGCGAATATTTTAGAGAACAAAGGAAATGCTAAAGCGATGTTGAACCATCGTTTTAACACATTTTCAACACGTTTCAACAATGTTGAGAGACCATTTCAAACGGTCTCAAAATTCGTTCAACATTTAGTTCAACCAACAGATGCTACGACCTAAATGTTGAAATGATTGTCGATGCAATGCAAATGTCCAAAACCTTAAACGGGCCATAAGCTGCGTTGAATCACTAATGAGTAAATGTTAATGATCGGAAATCTGCTAAAATCGAGCAACTATTCTCGGCATCCAAAATCCTAGGTTGGCATAGCCATTGAGAAGAAGGCGCACATGTATTTGTAGCAAAGGAAAGAAAGAATTTGACCAAAAACGTTAAATAAACATGATGTTAAAATATTTACTCCTTTGAAGATCATTTCCCACCGAGTTATAAGTTCTTGTTCACAGGGGACGAGGAACAACAAATAAACAAACAAACAAACAAACAAACAAAAAAAGGTGACACACTGATACATTTCCTACCCGTTTGCCTCAAGTTTCCTTACAGGAAGCGGGAATACCGTGGCGTTTTAAGCAGCGGATAGTTCAATATAATGATATATTTACAAATGACCTGACCTTGGAGTGTGGCTTGTGGTAATTACGGGTTAAAATCTAAAAGAGGCTAATATGTGAAAGCCCGAAAGACATGTTTATATCAGTGAAATCACCATGACAACAGCTCCTTTGAGCAGTTTCGAGCCTATCCCGGCGTTTCTGTCCAACGCTTGGAAAGCGTAAAACGAGTAACCGCTAACGAAAATATGAGTGCTGCCAATATGCTGTGAAAGGAAAATAGAAGAGATCTTCTTAGCCACACAGTCAATTCATCAATTATCTGCAGACTTTTTCGCTGACGGTTTTAGATACGATTTTCGGATAATTTTGAAGAACTTTTAGCAGCAATGTTAATTGCGACTTCAAATCGCCAGCGTAAACTATCGATTTTAAGGTCAACAGACAATATTTTTAAAAAAAAATTGGCACACACGAGGCGCAGAAAAAAGTTTAATAAAACTTTTACAAGTGCAATTTACAAGTAAAGCCATTGTTTCAGAGGTTGAAAAGTTATTAAATTGACCCCAAGATATTCGCCCAGGTGTTGACACGAAGGACTGACTTTGGTTTTCCATTGTTTCTGTTTCTTTTCCTTAATGGTCTCACCGACTGGACGCACTAGCAGTATACACAAGCCAACTGGTTGCCGGAAGAGTTTGACTTGGCCTTCGATTGGTTAATTATTTTATTTGGTTGCAGCGGAGTTGGTCGATGGACTGCGGGCACAAACACGTTATTATGCGCTTTCTGGGGCGAAACGAATTTAGTAAGTCGTGCGAAAACAAGTGGCAGTCAGATACGCTGAATAGGTCGTTTGAAAGGGGTGGTCGAAAGGCGGGGTTCCATTGGGCATCAATTATTAAGGGTGCAAGTTCCATCAATTTGAACCACTTCAAGTTTGATATATTTCAGCGGCAGTTGAAAAAAAATAGACTCGGTTCAACTGAGGGTTTTCTATGTAATAAGAAAATGAGACTGTTCGGGCGAAAACTAGTGGCAGTAACCGGATACGCTGAATAGGTCGTTTGAAAGGGGAGGTCGAAAGACGGGATGCCACTTCGCATCAAATTTTAAAGGTGTAAGTGCCATCATTGTAAACCAGTTAAAGTTTTATATATTTATGAGAACTGAGAAATATAGAAACGACTCGAGCCGCATTTTTCACGCCATTTTTTTCTTTTGCTAAACTCTATATAACGATATCTGCCCTTTAATTCTATCGGAAATAGCAAAACGCATGCTATTAATGAACCCCAGTACGACAATTTCAACAAAAAATTCTTACTTGACTCCTACGCTTACGGAATGAAACAAACAAAATTAATAATTAACCCCCTGAACCTCAACGGACTCTTTATTTTGTTTTATTTCCCAACGTGAACCGTTTGTTCAAGGCCCCGTTTAAGGCTCGCGTTCATCGTCTCCATTTTTTGCAGTCGAAACTGAATGCGCATGTTGATGTGCCTCTACGGACCTCAATAATATCAGTTCTAGGGTCGTTTGCGCGCTTTGACACTGTTGGAGTTCTTTGTTTTCAGCAGTCAAGAAATGCTAATGAAATGAAATGCTAAATCAGTAGTGGTGTTTATTTACCGAGCCTTGAAGCTTTTTAACTCATTTATTCCTGTCAACGATTACAATTTTCGCGCGCAAATTGCTGGGAGGTGAATAGCACTTGCTATTCCGAGTTTCAGTAGCCAATCAGAGCGCGCCAACAATGCTATCCACTGTTTCAGTATATACTAAAACAACATATTCCTGAATGAAGTTCATATCCACTTGATGTAAAAGACTATCTCGGTTAGTAATAGCAGGGCACCTCTCGCTTAGCCATGGAGCTAAACTCCCCAAAAGTCCCTGTAACACCAGGAAAGTTAAACGAATAACCTCTAAATATGAGTGCTGCTAATATGCTGCAAAAAATGTAGCAAGGAATAAATATAGGAGATCATCTTTAGTTAGCGATACAGTCAAGAATGTATTAAGGAGTCCCGGGTATGCTCTTCAAACCTTTGCACGGACGATTTTAGATGCAATTTTCGAGATAATTTTAAGGAAATGTTAGTGAAATGTTTACTGCGACTTCACATCGCAAGTGTAAACTAAAAACTATCAGCGATTTTTACTGCGACTTCAAAGCGGTTTTTCAAAGCGATTTTAAGGTCAGCGCACATGAGGCGACCAGTCGCCTGTAGCTGTTCGATACGAAGAAACTGGTTGCACCGACTGATTTTTTTCCTTTTTCCTTTTATTTGGTCGCCGGAACTAGACTCACGAGCAGTAGACACGAGGCGACTCTTTATTTAATATTTATTACCTAATTTGAGCAGTCTTATATTTGCTTGAATAAGTCATTTCCAAGTTGCTTCATGCCCTCGTTATCAACTGAAAGCGAGGCATGTTATGAGTTTTATTTGCATTGGAATAAAAACGTATTTTAAATCAAAGGCTGTTCACCAAGCCTCGTTTTGATAACGAGGCACGAGGCAACTCCGAAGTGGCCTTTTTATCTCGTGAATACGCGAAGCGTTGTGCGAGATATAGTTTTATCATTCGAAAACATTTGTAATTCCCCAGTGTATTAGGTGTTAAAAGATGACTGCTGTATTTAGGGTGCGTTCTTTTGGGATGATCTGGATCCGGATCACTGATCCAAGATCACTCGGATCATGAAGCATCAAAGGAACCGATGAATCCACTCTGGACAAGGATTCATCGGTTCCTTTGATGCAGCATGATCCAAGTGATCTTGGATCAGTGATCGGATCCAGATCATCCCAAAGGAACGCACTCTTAAACACGGACCCAGCTATAAAAGGACCTTGGCATGGCCAAGCCGCCAGTCATTTCACACTTGACACCGAACTGTCAACATCACGTGCATTCGCTCGCCAATGGAGAACCGTTACCGGCGCGAAATTCAAATTTGGCAAGCTAAAATATCATATTCATGCCAAAAGGCGCATAAATTCAAATAATGTTTTTGTTTTTATTTTCGTGAAATATAAATCCTATACAAGATTGAGCTGGTGAAGATAGAATTAGACCAATTTTTTGGGGCAACGGTCTTCCTCCGTGTTGCTCGCAGTGTTAGCCATCTTTGATTAGCCGTTGAAGCAGTGATGGTGTGACAAAGGGGGCGGAGCTATCCCTTTTATAGCGCGGGTCCGTGTTTAATTCCCCAGCGTGTTACGTCATTCAGTTGTCTAGACAGTCTCGTTGCACACAATGCAAAGTTATGTCACGCTAAGATGTTTTGGTCGTTTTAAATCTGTTTTACTCTTCGATTCCACGGGGAATCCAAACGCTGTATTAGCTATAACATAATCATTTAATAAAAATATTGTTATTTACCTGTGTTCCTGTGTCTTTTTGAGTCGTTTTGGAAGCGATTTGAATCAGAGCGAAGACGGTTGACCTTGCAAGTTTCTTCTTGCTTCTCAAGTTTCCATTGCCATTAACTAATAAGTAATAACTCTCCTCGGGGGAGAATCTCAGGTTTCAATTTAACGGCCACGAGAAGAGGAGAATTAATAGTTAATAATAATGGAACCTTGAGACGTAATAGGCGCGTCAAATTTAGAAAGCGGCAGACAAGCTAATATTTGAAACTTGCAAGGTCAACCGTCTTCGCTCTGATTCAAATCGCTTCCAAAATGACTAAAAAAGACACAGGAACACAGGTGAATAACAATATTTTTATGAAATGATTACGTTATAGCTAATACAGCGTTCGGGTTTCCTGTGTTGTTTCTTTGACTTCAAACTCAGTATGGAATCCGAAAATGAAAACCAATCTGTGGACTTAACCTTAACAGCGTTTGATTTAATCTTCTTCGAGGTGTTCAGATCTAGCTGTTCCTTATAAGTGAACACGCTGCGAATATTTTAGAGAACAAGGGAAATGCTAAAGCGATGTTGAACCATCGTTTTAACACATTTTCAACACGTTTCAACAATGTTGAGAAACCATTTCAACGGTCTCAAAATTCGTTCAACATTTAGTTCAACCAACAGATGCTACGACCTAAATGTTGAAATGATTGTCGATGCAATGCAAATGTCAAAAACCTTAAACGGGCCATAAGCTGCGTTGAATCACTGATGATTTAATGTTAATGATCGGAAATCTGCTAAAATCGAGCAACTATTCTCGGCATCCAAAATCCTATCCTATCCTAGGTTGGCATAGCCATTGAGAAGAAGGCGCACATGTATTTGTAGCAAAGGAAAGAAAGAATTTGACCAAAAACGTTAAATAAACATGATGTTAAAATATTTACTCCTTTGAAAATCATTTCCCACCGAGTTATAAGTTCTTGTTCACAGGGGACGAGGAACAACAAATAAACAAACAAACAAACAAACAAACAAAAAAAGGTGACACACTGATACATTTCCTACCCGTTTGCCTCAAGTTTCCTTACAGGAAGCGGGAATACCGTGGCGTTTTAAGCAGCGGATAGTTCAATATTATGATATATTTACAAATGACCTGACCTTGGAGTGTGGCTTGTGGTAATTACGGGTTAAAATCTAAAAGAGGCTAATATGTGAAAGCCCGAAAGACATGTTTATATCAGTGAAATCACCATGACAACAGCTCCTTTGAGCAGTTTCGAGCCTATCCCGGCGTTTCTGTCCAACGCTTGGAAAGCGTAAAACGAGTAACCGCTAACGAAAATATGAGTGCTGCCAATATGCTGTGAAAGGAAAATAGAAGAGATCTTCTTAGCCACACAGTCAATTCATCAATTATCTGCAGACTTTTTCGCTGACGGTTTTAGATACGATTTTCGGATAATTTTGAAGAACTTTTAGCAGCAATGTTAATTGCGACTTCAAATCGCCAGCGTAAACTATCTATCTATCTATCTATCTAGATTTTAAAGTCAACAGACAATATTTTTTAAAAACAATTGGCACACACGAGGCGCAGAAAAAAGTTTAATAAAACTTTTACAAGTGCAATTTACAAGTAAAGCCATTGTTTCAGAGGTTGAAAAGTTATTAAATTGACCCCAAGATATTCGCCCAGGTGTTGACACGAAGGACTGACTTTGGTTTTCCATTGTTTCTGTTTCTTTTCCTTAATGGTCTCACCGACTGGACGCACTAGCAGTATACACAAGCTAACTGGTTGCCGGAAGAGTTTGACTTGGCCTTCGATTGGTTAATTATTTTATTTGGTTGCAGCGGAGTTGGTCGATGGACTGCGGGCACAAACACGTTATTATGCGCTTTCTGGGGCGAAACGAATTTAGTAAGTCGTGCGAAAACAAGTGGCAGTCAGATACGCTGAATAGGTCGTTTGAAAGGGGTGGTCGAAAGGCGGGGTTCCATTGGGCATCAATTATTAAGGGTGCAAGTTCCATCAATTTGAACCACTTCAAGTTTGATATATTTCAGCGGCAGTTGAAAAAAAATAGACTCGGTTCAACTGAGGGTTTTCAATGTAATAAGAAAATCAGCCTGTTCGGGCGAAAACTAGTGGCAGTAACCGGATACGCTGAATAGGTCGTTTGAAAGGGGAGGTCGAAAGACGGGATACCACTTCGCATCAAATTTTAAAGGTGTAAGTGCCATCATTGTAAACCAGTTAAAGTTTTATATATTTATGAGAACTGAGAAATATAGAAACGACTCGAGCCGCATTTTTCACGCCATTTTTTTCTTTTGCTAAACTCTATATAACGATATCTGCCCTTTAATTCTATCGGAAATAGCAAAACGCATGCTATTAATGAACCCCAGTACGACAAACGGACTCTTTATTTTGTTTTATTTCCCAACGTGAACCGTTTGTTCAAGGCCCCGTTTAAGGCTCGCGTTCATCGTCTCCATTTTTTGCAGTCGAAACTGAATGCGCATGTTGATATGCCTATACGGACCTCAATAATATCAGTTCTAGGGTCGTTTGCGCGCTTTGACACTGTTGGAGTTCTTTGTTTTCAGCAGTCAAGAAATGCTAATGAAATGAAATGCTAAATCAGTAGTGGTGGTTATTTACCGAGCCTTGAAGCTTTTTAACTCATTTATTCCTGTCAACGATTACAATTTTCGCGCGCAAATTGCTGGGAGGTGAATAGCACTTGCTATTCCGAGTTTCAGTAGCCAATCAGAGCGCGCCAACAATGCTATCCACTGTTTCAGTATATACTAAAACAACATATTCCTGAATGAAGTTCATATCCACTTGATGTAAAAGACTATCTCGGTTAGTAATAGCAGGGCACCTCTCGCTTAGCCATGGAGCTAAACTCCCCAAAAGTCCCTGTAACACCAGGAAAGTTAAACGAATAACCTCTAAATATGACTGCTGCTAATATGCTGCAAAAAATGTAGCAAGGAATAAATATAGGAGATCATCTTTAGTTAGCGATACAGTCAAGAATGTATTAAGGAGTCCCGGGTATGCTCTTCAAACCTTTGCACGGACGATTTTAGATGCAATTTTCGAGATAATTTTAAGGAAATGTTAGTGAAACGTTAACTGCGAGTTCACATCGCAGGTGTAAACTTAAAACCATCAGCGATTTTTACTGCGACTTCAAAGCGGTTTTTCAAAGCGATTTTAAGGTCAGCGCACATGAGGCGACCTGTCGCGGCGACCAAGTCGCCTGTAGCTGTTCGATACGAAGAAACTGGTTGCACCGACTGATTTTTTTCCTTTTTCCTTTTATTTGGTCGCCGGAACTAGACTCACGAGCAGTAGACACGAGGCGACTCTTTATTTAATATTTATTACCTAATTTGAGCAGTCTTATATTTGCTTGAATAAGTCATTTCCAAGTTGCTTCATGCCCTCGTTATCAACTGAAAGCGAGGCATGTTATGAGTTTTATTTGCATTGGAATAAAAACGTATTTTAAATCAAAGGCTGTTCACCAAGCCTCGTTTTGATAACGAGGCACGAGGCAACTCCGAAGTGGCCTTTTTATCTCGTGAATACGCGAAGCGTTGTACGAGATATAGTTTTATCATTCGAAAACAAGGATTCATCGGTTCCTTTGATGCAGCATGATCCAAGTGATCTTGGATCAGTGATCGGATCCAGATCATCCCAAAGGAACGCACTCTTAAACACGGACCCCGCTATAAAAGGAACCTTGGCCTGGCCAAGCCGCCAGTCATTTCACACTTGACACCGAACTGTCAACATCACGTGCATTCGCTCGCCAATGGAGAACCGTTACCGGCGCGAAATTCAAATTTGGGGCTCATCCTCGGTGTAAGAACCTGTCAAATTCACGAGTGACGTAAAACAAAGAAAACAAAAGGCATAAAACAATAGAGTCAACTGGAAATGCAATACTACAAAGGTAAAAAACAAAGGAAAAAGTCACAGGTTCTTACACCGAGGTAAACCCAAATTTGGCAAGCTAAAATATCATATTCATGCTAAAAGGCGCGTAAATTCAAATAATGTTTTTATTTTTATTTTCGTGAAAGATAAATCCTATACAAGATTGAGCTGGTGAAGATAGAATTAGACCATTTTTTTGGGGCAACGGTCTCCTCCGTGTTGCTCGCAGTGTTAGCCATCTTTGATTAGCCGTTGAAGCAGTGATGGTGTGACAAAGGGGGCGGAGCTATCCCTTTTATAGCGCGGGTCCGTGTTTAATTCCCCAGCATGTTACGTCATTCAGTTGTCTAGACAGTCTCGTTTCACACAATGCAAAGTTATGTCACGCTAAGATGTTTTGGTCGTTTTAAATCTGTTTTACTCTTCGATTCCACGGGGAATCCAAACGCTGTATTAGCTATAACATAATCATTTAATAAAAATATTGTTATTTACCTGTGTTCCTGTGTCTTTTTAAGAGTGTATGTCTGAGAAAACCAGGCAAAGCTGAAAAATGTTGGAAGAAGGGGGTCGGCCGATCTTCACCATATTTATGTTGGATGTAGCACTTTCCCAACTAGTTACCATGGTAACATTCATTTGTTGATTGACTTTGTTGTTTTTGAGAACAGACCACCCCCTCAAAAAAATGCCCTCAGCAGCATAGTGAAACTGTGATTTTAGGTCAACTTTAGCAGTCTGTATCTCTCGATATATTCAAGCAATAGATACAATTTCACATCAATATAACACATGCCCTTTGGCAATTTTAATGGGTATGTCAAACAATGTTCACTGTACCTCCGACACGTTTTGTGGTCAAAGAAAGAATGCACACTTCGCGACATTTTCAAAACTCGAAAAACTACCCATTTTAAAAAGCCCGTTTCTCAGGGGTCCGGGAAAATATGAAAATAAAACAACTTGCATGTTACTCACCATACATAGGAAGATATCTTAAGTCAGAGTTGAAATTGGTACACTGAATTTAAATATCTTTTCAGTTCGCTGTTTTTATCGCTTCCGTGGATTTTGGCTCACCAGGGTTAATTACAGTCACCATGACTTTCTTGATGCTGTCGATCGAATTATCCGGATTTTGCCATTTTAGCGTGTCCAAAATGTGTGTACAGCTAATAGCTATGGTTCCAATTATGATTCCTTGTACAAAAAACTAACTTCAAGCAAGAAAGAAGCAAAGAAACGTTGCGCAAGATGATTGCGTGACAGCAGCTGAACACGTAGTATTCGAAGCAAGATTGTCCGCGTTGACGAAAAGGATGTTAATGACTTCCTTGAATTTGACTTCTGTTTCATAGAAATTGTTTCAAACATTCCATAAATGAGTCTCATAATCTTCTGACTTAACAGTAAGCAGTATAAACGGCTGGTATCTGTTGCCCGCAATTCAACAGACAGAACACTGTTGATGTCCAGTCTGTCTGTTGACCTTTGCAAATTTGTGAAATAATAGGTCACGTTTCCTCTGGTTTTCATCAGTCCTGTAGCTGACTTTCAGTTCCGCCGACTCTTGGTGATTCGTCAAATGATGCTATGGTACCATAGCAAAGAATGGTAGAAAATTTTAAATATTTACTGAGCTGTAAAACTATTACCAATTCAAAACTGCTAGTATCATTCCAAGAAATAAAAACTTATTAACCTGGCTTGATAGACCACCGGAAACGGAATTGTCACCAGGAGCCATTCAGGTTTGAGTGCTAAAAAATAGAATTTCAGTTTAAGTCCCATATATATTTCTTTTTCTTCTTTGTTTCCCAATTAAGCTAATAAATTGATTAATTAAGTTTGTACTTCTAATGGAAAAATATGTGGTAATTCAATTACTTGCAACTGAGAAGGATGTAAGTTTCACCGTGGGAACAAGAAATTTGATGGCTTTGGAAGCCATTTCAAAATAGTTCCAAACTGGGAATTAACGTTTTGTGTAAAATTGAAGTACAATTGGTAGCACAATCGCTTGATGATGTAGCATGTTTATTTAACCTCTAATTTGTTTCACAGCGTACGTTGACAATTTCGACAAATGCGGAATAAGTTGTTCAGTCAACAACCCTTACAAAACGTTATCGTTCAAAAGTGATTATACATTTTTCAGGTTAAAACAGTTGATGGTGGAATTTCACTCCCAGAAAAAAACTCCCTATTTTTAATCTCCAGAGGTTGGCATCTCTGCCGGTATAGTGATGAGAAATTACCACATATTTTTCCATTAGAAGTACAAACTTAATTAATCAATTTCTTAGCTTCATTAGGAAACAACGAAAAGAAAAGAAATATATATGGGACTTATAACTGAAATTCTATTTTTTATCACTCAAAACTGAATTGCTCCTGGTGACAATTTTGTTTCCGGTGGTCTGTCAAGCCAGGTTACTAAGTTTTTATTTCTTGGAATGATACTAGCAGTTGTTTTACAGCTCAGTAAATATTTAAAATTTTCTACCATTCTTTGCTATGGTACCATAGCATCATTTGACGAATCACCAAGAGTCGGCGGAACTGAAACTCAGCTACAGGACTGGTGAAAACCAGAGGAAACGTGACCTATTATTTCACAAATTTGCAAAGGTCAACAGACAGACTGGACATCAACAGTGTTTTGCACTTATGTCCAGAAATGCAGGCAACTATGAAAATGGAGATTTTGGCGAAATTTCGTCAAATTCGTCAAACCGTAAAAACAGCTAAAATTATGCAAACGATTCGGTGATTTTGGCGGATTTGGCGATTTTGGCGAAATTTTGTCAAATTCGTCAAATCAGCCAAAATTATGCAAATGATTTTAATAGATGTCACCCTGCTATGATGGCGGATTTGGCGATTTTTGCGGATTTGGCGATTTTGGCGAAATTTCGTCAAATTCGTCGAATGTGCCAAAATTATGCAAATGATTTTAATAGATGTCACCCTGCTATGATGGCGGATTTGGCGGATTTGGCGATTTTGGCAGATTTGGCGATTTTGGCGAAATTTCGTCAAATCAGCGAATCAGCTAAAATTATGCTGGCGGATTTGGCGATTTTTGACGCTTGTATGCTCGATTTTCAAACGGTAAATTTACTCTTCGTGTAATTGTTTGATTGAGGATTTACATCGTAACATTAAGTTATTCCGCATATTTCTAATAGCATTCTTGAAATGTTAACAAACATACACAATTTCGGTACAAAATAGCCGTAAAAATTGGCTGATACAAAGCAGACGTCACATTTTACAGGTCACAACCACGCTACCGATACTGATACACCGCTGAAACTGGAAAGGTTTTTCTTAGACCTAAACACTATCTTGCTAAGTTCTTTTGCATAGTTTTTTTACTGCTAGGCCGACATTGTTTGGCTTGTTTACTATCAGTAACACAGTGTGTTTTGTATCAGCCGCGTGCAAATTATTCACGCTTCCAACGGAATAATGCTTTCGATGAATTTTACTCCAGCCGAAAGTTGGAGGCGTTTTGCTTTTTCAGGCAAACAAGTGCTCATGTGAATACATTTTTCGTTTATGAAAGCTTGTTGTCCCCTTTTTATGCGTTTCTTCATTCATAGAATTTCTGGCTTAACTGCAGAATACCCTTTCATTTCGAATAACTTCTGTGTTGCCGCTACGCGGTAAGTGCGAAACGCAGAAACTAATTCATTCAAAAGCATGCCGCGCTAAAAATAAAAATAACATGTATATTCCTCGTTCTAAAAACATGCCGCGAGACTGATGACAAAAATGACACATAGCCTATATTCCACGTTCTATAAACTTTTTAACATGCATAACGTTCCCTTTAGAACAAATATCTTTAGTTCCATTTCGAATAACTTCTGTGTTGTCGGCACCCTGGATCCAGAGGTCCGTTCTCTGAATATCATGAGTGAAATTAACCGCATAAACGGTTAGAAGAAGCTTGCATCTCATTGCGCGGCTTCGCCGCTCAAACTCGTCGGTTTGCCGGTTTTCACTAGAAAAAAAAAAACTCTTAGTGACCTCTGGCACCCAGGCCGGGTATGTTGCCGGCTACACGGTACGCAAACTAATTCATTCAAAAGCATGCTGCGCTTAAAAATAAAAATAACATGTATTCCTCGTTCTAAAAACATGCCGCGAGACTGATGACAAAAACGACACATAGCCTATATTCCTCGTTCTATATACCAGAAATGCACATTTGTTTACATTGTATAACAAGATAGAAACACAGGGTCTAGAGGAGCTCTATTTGATCGTAACTGGTACCGCAGGCCCCCGCATGCAAGGGCGCAAATATCTTCGGAAAGCAACGAGGCACGAAGTGCCGACAACGAGGCAGCTTCCAAGCCCGTATTTGGCCCGCGGTACATATTTTGTGTCACGCAATCAGTTTAACTTTCAAAACGGCGACGATTCAAAAAAAATAGCATCTTGTACGATCAAACGTGATTTTCAAAGGTAAAATTTTGGGTTAGAGGGGGTAACAATTAATTGACAAATTGTAAATAGATCATATCCCATTACCTTCAAGCGAGGGAGCTGAGCGAGAATTTGGAAGATTTCGCGTAGGTTTTTAGGAATATTCGCGTGTTTATGACATTCGATCGCGGTGAAATTTAAATGACCTCACATTTGACACGTGAAGAAACCTTGGAGTGGATTTAAGCTGAAAATGAAGATCCTGAGAGTAACTTTGATAGCTGAGAATCCGAAGATGAGTCGATCGATGATAACCATGTGTACTTGGGCTTTCCAAATGATCGTGATAGAATGCTTTCACTATTATGAGAGAGGAAGAATTATCACAGAATGATGTAGCAGACGCCGAGGAATCAGGTTTCAGTAATGAAGACGAAAATCATTACGTTTGTGTACGAGTGTGACTCTGAAATTCATGTAGTAAGGCATTATCTGCATAGTCAAGGCAAATATTAAATTTGGTCATTTTTTGCATTTGTCAATTAATTAATAATTTAGCCTTTTTATTAGTACTTTTTTCTTTACCTTGTTATATATTAGCATTGAGAGAGAGCCTAAAATGTCACAGATGGATTAATGGACACTACACTGTATGTTTGCAGTATAAGAATATGTAATATGCATTGAAATAATAGGCAAATCAGCCAAAATGAAGTTCTTTCTGTTGTCAATTGATGCCCTGTTAATAATTAACTTTATTAACAATAATTAACGAGGATCCAAAATATATACTTATACCCTCTTATGGGGTGTTCATTTGTATCACTCCAAATGTTATTAAGAACCTCAACTAAAGAGTAACTTAAGAGTTAATAGAGGGGTCCGCTGAAAACAGACCGCTCAATTTCAGTAAATATGGGAAGCAAACTGGTGTCCGCTTAATAGAGGAGGGTGTATGATCTTTAATAATAACAAAATGGAATAACATAGTATTTGGAAAAAATCCAATAACATCAGATCAGATTGCATTGAAATACGTTACTGGTGCCCAACCAGTCAAACTTATAATAACAAATCAGGAATAATGTAACATTTTTTCCACAAAGTTTTGTTATTTTGCGACCTTGTATTTGACGTAAACCTTTTACCCTAAGCGTTCAATAAACGCAAAAAAGATCTTCGCTTTTTATTGGCAATCTTCACCTCTTTGTTTTGAAATAACCATAGAAACAACTTCATTGAAAAATCTGCTTTATTTCTTATTATCATTTCGAGTTTATTTGGTTAATAACTTGTTTTCCTCTTTTTTGAAATAAGATTTGCTAAATTCCAGTTTTGTTATTACACCCAATGTAAACTTGCCACAGGGTCGGTACAAAACGTGGACCCCCCTTCTGGACCCCCCTTTTGGACCCCATCTGGACCCCTTCTGGACCCCCATCTGGACCCCTTCTGTACCCCTTTCTGGACCCCCATCTGGACCCCATCTGGACCCCCATCTGGACCCCCTTCTGGACCCCCTCTTTTTCTTCCAGGAAATGGCCAAATGACAGTTTTGAATTAAAACATGTGTGCAAAGTAGGAAAAAATGTAAAAAAATAATATTAAAATTGAAATAAATAGAAGATAAAAACAACTGGGCAACTTGAAAAGGAACTGAAGAGTGCTATAAAAAATTACACATTTGTCACATTCCACTTTCTGTTTATAATACATGTAATGCTACACTATTTCCACTCAGTGTTCCATTCCGTTGAAGCACTGGGCGGTTAGTGTTCAGGTTTCTTTATTATTTGATGTAAGTAGTAAGACAGGGCACTATAGGACACGAGTCAAAAGTCCCTAACCACGCCCATTTTTTTTTGGAATATAGGACAGTCAAAAAAGTCCCTATATACGTCATCGCTGACGTCACCCCAACGGACCACGCCCAATAGGGGATTTTGACTAGAATTTTTTTTATATAGGGGATTTTGACTAGAATTATTTTTCAATTTTTTTTCAAATTTTTTTGAATTTTTTTTTGAAGTTTTTTTTGAATTTTTGATTTATATAGGTGATTTTGAGTATCGAATTTTTTCAAAAAATTTTTTGATTTTTTTCAAAATTTTTTTCAAATTTTTTTTTTGGGGAAGTGGTCAAATTTCCCTGTGTACGATCCTCCTGGGGAATGAATTGGGGAAGTAGTCAAAATCCCCAATATGAAAGAAGAAGCCCACACAAGGGTGAAAGTTCAATAACATGTTTAATGAAAATCATCAACAAGAAAAAATTTCAAGGATTAACGCTTTCTTCTTTTCTTGAGTAACTTTCCGATCGGGGTTTGAGCAAAATTTATCTGGATGTTATGGTGATAAAAGCGCTTATCATCGAGCGCTGAATAATTCTTTTAACAGAACATAATACAAGCAATCACTTGGTAATTAGACCGCATGAAAACCTTCAGGGCAAAAAATTCAAAGTCAGACATTTTCCGCGAAGACGTGTCGTAAATCGGGTTCTCTTTCTCTTTCGATTCCATCGCATGTTAGAACGAAAATCATCTTGGCTCGCCTCCGGGACATTCCGTGAATGAAAAAAGAAAAAAAAATAGTTTGAATTCAATACTCGCAGAAAACTCGTTTGAAAGAAGAAACGTGAAAGTATTTTAAACAAATCAAATTTTCCTCGCATGACGAATCGAGCAAAGACAAACAAACAAACTACGAACCTGCGGAAAGATTTTGCAGTAAAAAAATCCCTTTCTTTTGCCGAAAAGGTTGTCCTTTTTCCAAAGCCACCTCTTAAACCTTCCACGAGGAGAGTTGTCTGATTTTTTAGCGAGGAACTATCTTTGTTTTCACGCCGTGAAAAAATCTTTCTTGTCTTTCTCAGAACAGCGTTTTCCTGGAAAAACCCGGCTTACGCCATCACTTGGCTCCAGACCACGCGCGAACCACCAGCGGGACCTGGCTCGACGATAAAAGAGTTTAAATTGAAATCGTCTCGTCCCAAGTGTTTGCGATAATCTTGCACCCATTACTGTTTTCTTCTGCCGAGCAGCTCGTCTGGCTTTGCGTTGTAAGCGAATGAGAGAAGAATGAAAAAAGAACAAAGCGCGAGACTTTATAAAGGAAAAAAAGCTGACGCCACCCCTCAGGCTACGAGGAAGCCCTTTGCTGACGTCTCTTGTTTTTGAAGGGCAATTTGTTTTGTCAACCAAGCGTTTCCAGAAAATGAGAGTGCTTTTTGTTTTGTGTTTTTCTTGCTTGTTTTTCGTTTTCTTGTGACCTTGGCGAGAGTCTACACTACCAGTGGGCCTTTTCTCGTTACTTGTGGCCACAAAGGAGTCTTGCCTTGTTTGATTTGGTTCATCAGACAATGAACCACGCAGATTGTTTTTTTTTTTTCATTGCGTTTTTGACTTTTTTTTTGATGAATTCTTATTCAAAAAACCGGTTCGCTGACGCCATTTCTTCATTATAAAAATCGCTCCCCAAGTTCATTTTCACTCATTCTCCAGCTGAAGAACAAGAAGAAGAAAAGAAGAAGATGCCGAAGAAGATGCCATTTGAAGAAAAAGTTTACGTAGCCCCGAAGCGGAAATCCACCAAACCTGCGAAAGTTCCTGCGGGAAAGAAAAGAAAGAAAGAAAATGTTAAAGATATCATTAACAAAGCTAAAGATGTCGTAGAGTACATCACAATTGAAGCAGAAGGAAGAGCAAATGAAGCACCATTGGCATCAATAGCCCCGTTTATACCTGACGCTCACACAGAAGTGAATGAACCTCTTATTCAAGATGTGGATCTAAACGTGGAACAACAAAATGCTGTCAATGCAATTGTTGACAGCATTGGTCACATCACCCAGATGCAAATTGAGGATGCAGCTTCCAACAAGAACATTTTTTTATTCTGCCCCTTTCATCTTGGACATTTGGAACAGAGAGTCAGCTCCCCAAACGGGTTTTGTTATCTGAAATGCCCTTATCAAGATTGTTGTGTGATCTGCGCAAAAGACAAGGCAGAGCTTTACATGCAAACTGTTCACGCTCAGTTGAATAGGGACATTAAGGAAAACTGGAAGCCTTTGCGTTGTTTCTGCAATGAAGTCTTGACCCTGAAGCAAAGCAATTCTGAGAAGAATCCAGGTCGAATCTATCTTGCTTGCAGAAAGAGAGAGTGTAAATACTTCCAATGGGGTGATCTCCCTTTGAACGAGAAAAACGGAGACCATCATTTTAACCTTGATCCCTTTCCTCTCCCCATGAAAGAGTATGCAGGCAAAACCTTGATCAGAGATGCATGCGGCGCTTCAAACAAGAAGAGCAAAAGAAACCCGCAGAGCAGACGGAATCAGCGAGAGTGATCCAAGAAGCCTTTCCAAACACTTTTGGCTCTAGTCAGCCAAGTCACCCAAAATGTACTACTCTTTTTTTAAAAAAAAAAAACGTTTGAAAAAACTTATCATTATTGCTATAAAAGGTTTTAATTTTTTGAATAAAAATGAAACTGGGCAAAAAGGTTGTTTGATCTCTTGTGGAATTGGGGTCGATGGCGAGTCATGCCGTGGGTATGTTCCTCTTTGTATAGACGCTATAAAGAAGGGTTGAAACCTATTCCAATAGAAGATGTTCCACTGACAAACAATTGTTGTCGAAATACAATGATTCCAAAGCTATAGGCAGTTTAAGAGGAGTGGCACGATTTGCATCCTCCCAGGGAATTCCGCTGGGTCGAGCCAAACGATTGTTACAACAACATCCGCAAGAATTTAAACATGTTTGATGTCCACCATGTTTTGTAATCCCACGCCACTTTGAAAACCAAGACTAAGACAACAGAGGTTTCATTCACATTGCACCAACGTTTTACTCAATAAAAAAAGTAAAGAGAAGAAAACATGGCTGCGATTGACAACAATGGCAAAAAAAAAAAAAAAACATTGATCAAACGGTTTTTTTTTTCATTGAGCTTGAGGCTCGTGGGTCGTTTGTCCTCTCATGCAAACTTCGACGACCGTCAGTTTTTTTTATGGATCTAATCCCAAGTCCTTGCACGAGGAGCTGTCATCGCTGTCCACCTCATCTGTCCAATTATGACCTAATTTCAGGCGCTGCCAGTCAAATACTTCATCGATGTTGACGTGCGTCAATCCTAATAGTTCATAGGTAAAGAACAGATCTTGACGTCGGAAGGATAAAATTTCTTCCAAAATGCGTACGGTGACCACATCGGTTGACAACATGTTGCGCACAAATTGACAGTTTTCAGGGGTCCAGATCGGGTGTACGATACCATTTTCATGCAGCTGATGCACCCATTCGTCGTACACATCTGGAAAAGTGACTTGTCGAAGAGCCCTACTAATGTTAGCTCGTAGATCGTGTAAGAACAACAAGGCTTCGGGTGACCAAATGGGGTTATCGGGCGGTTTCAATACCACATGATGTTGCATGCATTTTAATAATGCTACAATCCACCAACGCCGCCAAGGGCGAGCATTCAGACTCTGCGTAAACTCGCTCTGAGAGTCCACTACCCCTTGACTCGTGAAAGGAGAAGTCATGTTTGGTGTAAAAAAGACTAAACGTTATCCTTATATAGAAAGCGCGAACTGTCAGTCCCACCAAAATCTTCTATAAAAAAAAGAAACGACAAGGTATCAAAACAAATGGTAACACGTTAACAAAGAACACTTCAGTGCGCAACATTAAAAAAATGTCGAGAACGTCTGACGCCCAGATCGCTTTAAAAGATTGGTTGGGATGTGCCATTCTCTTTTTAGAAAGAGTCGACCCCCATTCTTTGTTGGACTTGAGCGATGATGCGTTACAAGAGCTAGAACCGGACATAGCGTTTGCGCAACTGGTGACCAGAAACAAAGAGAAGAACGAACCGTTTAGTTTGCTTCATTTGATGGCTTATTTAAGCGTTATGCGTCAATGTTTGTCCCTGGACGCTTACCGTGAACATCGTCGTTGGATATTTAAGCAACAACAAGCATACATACCTAGTTTTGGACGTTTTGTGGCTCAATTTACAGTGAGTCTGACCCGGCGATTGATCCCATTGGTGGTGCGCACCTGTTTGTTCCCCATCTAAAAAAAAAAAAATGAAGAAGGCCGAGCAGATGAGTCCTTTGGAAGACTTGTATTTGGATCTGGAGAGTCCTTACGCGTTGAGTGGAAATTTCAAGGAATTGACCAAGGTGGCCCGCGACACGTTGGACGTCTCACCCAGCCAGGCGCAAACGTATTTACAAGGAGAACCCACTTTCACGTTACACCGTCCTCGTCAGGTACGATTTCCACGCAGCAAGACGGTCGTGCCTCCGCAAGTGGATTATACCTGGCAGGCGGATCTTGTGGAAATGCAGGATGCCAAACTCATTGCCCAAAACAAACGCACCCGATACCTACTGACGGTCATCGATGTGTTGTCCAAATATGCATGGGTCATTGCCTTAAAAAGCAAGAAAGGCAAGGCCACGGCAGATGCCTTTCGTTATTTGTTGGAGAATTCAGGAGGACGTCAGCCCGTCAACTTGCAGACGGATCAAGGGAAAGAATTCTACAACCAACACATGAAGCAATTACTGGACGAGTATAACATTCACCACTATTCCACTCGAGGTGAACCCAAAGCTGCTGTGGTCGAACGTTTCAATCGCACTTTGAAGGAATGGATGTTCAAGTACATGACAGCTCGCAACACCCCCAAATATTTGGAGGTCTTACCCTTGTTGGTGGACAAGTACAACACGCGCATTCACAGCCGCACTCAAATGGCCCCGGCCGATGTCACTGACGACAATGCCTCGGTGGTCTGGAAGCGGTTGTTCAAACCCACCCCTGCCTTAGACCCTTACAAGTTTCGACCGGGGGATTTTGTGCGCACCTCAAAACCCGTCAAGGGTAAAAAGAGTGCCTTTTCCAAGAGTTATCGGGGTAATTGGTCGCAAGACGTGTACACGGTGACCGATCGTCAACGGTCCTTGTACGATGGTGTGAATTATTATAAGTTGGACACTTGGAAAGGTGATAAAGTACCTGGACGATTTTATGAACCTCAACTGCAAAAAGTACGAGCTCTACCCAACCAATGGCGGGTGAGTAAAAAGCTTAAATACAAGGGACGCGGACCCACTCGTCAAGTGTTAGTTAACTGGCAAGGACTTGCTCCCGATTATCAAACGTGGATACCCGTCAAAGAGTTAAAAAAGTCCTCGTAAAAAAATGGCCAAACCCTGGGAAATGGACGATGATTTTTTGCTGTTTCTGAATAGTGGGGATGTGGGCACGGAACCCCTCGAACCCGGAGAGACCACCGTGCGCAGTGCGTTCCGACAACGGTTGGAGATTCCATTGACGCTCACCGACCAGTGGCAAGTTGCCCTTTTGAAACTGTTGTACACCAATTCTTACGGGAACACTGTGTTGAAATCGTCGCAGGATTACCATGTGCGTGTGGGGAGCTCGGATGGATCGGTTCCCACTCGATCAATGGCGCTGACTTCGCACAAACACTTCACGCACGCGGCAGAATTGCTTGGCGATTTGGTGCAGAAGATGGGATGGTACGTGATACCCACCTTGTCGGGCGGTCAACATCATTACGGACAACTCCACATGGAATCTCCTGGCACCACGGACGAAAATTTTCCCACAAATCCCAAACTGGATCTGTTTCGTCCCGACCTGGTGCGTGAATTTTTGCAAAGGATCGAAAACACTTATCGCGTGAAACAAGTCGCACTCCCTACGCGCTTCAATCTGATCGAATATTACCTAGGATTCGCCCTCCTGAAACTCATGGGTTTAAGGAGGGATTACATCTGGTTAACTAGAGCTAGTCCATCCAGACCCAGGACGCATTATTCACTCCATCTGTGGGCGCAGGGTCAGTACAATCTAGGGGAATCGTTGGCTCTGTTGATGGGATTTTTGGAGCCCGATCCAGATCGGCCGGGCCAGACGCGCATTGTGGCTCACAACACCGTCTACGCGGACACGGGAGAAGGTACGCAAGCCGATTGGGTGGTTAGTCGTTTGGATACGCATCACTTTGGCATCGAGACGGAAGATTTTCTGTTGGGAGGCGTACGCATCAAACTCAACACTGCCGTCGAGCGGTTGCACTACACGTTTGGCAAAAGAGCCGTCTTTGACATGGGGGCTTGGGTGCGCGACCCGTCTCCCTTGTTACCCTACGCGCGACAATCCCCCGTGACGGTGGTCACTACGGAACCCGGCAAGTGGTTTCTGCAGGCCCGAGAAGGGGTCAACGTCGATTTCAAAAACGGTCTGGAGACAGTGATGGGTACCCCACAACTCAAAGCTCCTTCTCGGGTTAAGGGATTCGGGGCCTGGTTGGCTTTGCCCAGTTTGGAGACATCCCTGGCCCAAACAAACACCCACTTGTCTGACGTGGACCTCACGCGATGCAATACCGAAGTAGATGTGGTGGAATTTAGCCCCGTGGGCGACAGACAACGCCGATTGCTGGCCACTCTTCCCCTCTCACCTAGCAGCGATTACGGTCTCACGGTCGAATACGACCCGCAGCATTTGGATTTCAGACCGTTGGCAGGACCCACGCAAAATCTGAGCGAGTTGAGAGTGCATTTAAGAAACGCTGAAGGTTTGGGTATACCATTTTACACGGGTCTCACCGGTGTTTGGTTGTACTTTCGCAAAGGAGGAACGAAAAACACACAACCCTTGCAATCGGCCGGCATGAGTTTTGCTGGGGGACGTCGAGTGACTTTGGAAAGTGACGATCAGAAGGACCTCTTCCCGAACAACACCCCATCGCGTTTCAGGTTGAGATTACCCGAACAGTGGACCTTGGATGCCACATGGGAAGTGGCTCTGGTGCAATTGTTGATGCCTCACACGTTTCACAACGTTCAAGATCGCCAGATACAGTGTTCTGTCAACTACCCGTCCGGCAAACAAGATATTTTTTTGGCGGGCGGGCTCTACGTGACCTTGACAGATGTTGTGTTGGCCCTTCATCAAGCCATCGAAACGGAGACACCCGTTTCAGATGCTGGCACGACCGCTCGTGTCCAACTGCAGTTGGACGAGAAAGGATTTTACCAGTGGACCTTCCCCACGAATGATTTTTCGCTGTACTTACCCAGCTGGTTGGCTCGAGTTTTAGGATATCTTGATTGGGAATCGTGGACGGTCCCGTTTTACTACAAGTCCGACGTGCGTCATCCCACAGTGGAAATCACCAGCACGGACACCCAGACTGGGCGCCCGACCGAAGTGGAAATCACACGCTCGCATACCATGGCCTTACCGGCCGATCATCGCGTGTGGAGTTTTGTCTCCCCGAACTCTTTCCAGAACGTCTACGTGCATTGCAACGTGGCCGAACCCGTGTACGTGGGATCGCAGATGGCTAAAGTGGTCTTAATCCATGGCGTCAACCCTCAGAAGGGGGTCTTGGAGGACGTGCCCATTCCACACTTGATCTTTTCGCGATTGAGTCATTTCACTTTTCGAGACCTCGAAATCGATATAAGAGACAACTTAGGTCGTCCCATCCCATTTCAAGGAGGAAACGTCACAGCTGCTCTGTATTTCCGACAACGTAAATTGCCTTAAAAAAAAAAGTGCCAATGCGTCGCACGTTTTTGAGATCGCAATGGATCCAAGTAGGTGGTGGTGATGGTTACAATCAAGGCCTGCCTCCGTATCAAGAAGGGGGTTTTTGGGGCACGCTGGCAGGTCCTGCAGTGAGTTATCTGGGTAATTTAGCGGCCAACGCGGGATACGAAACAGCCTGTCGAGCCGCCCGCAAATTTTACAAAAGTCATTGTCGGAAGAAGGAGGAGGAAGAGGAAGAGGAGGAGGAGGAACCGCCCCGCAAGAAAAAGACAAAGACAAAACGAGAACTGCCCCGCAAGAAAAAAAAGAAAAAGATGCAACGAGGAGGAAGAGGAGACAAGTACGACGGTGGGACGGCCGATTATCAGGAAGGAGGACTGGTCTTACCTTTCTCCGAAATGACGTACGAGCAACTGTTGAGAGCGCAGAGGGGTTTTGGGAAGCGGCGATCTCGACAAAGAACCCCTCGTCGACCTCGCAACATCACGGCCGCGAGTTTGGATGAAAATCTCTATCGGCGTCTGGGAGGGAGACCCATCGGGGTGTTGCCCAATGCCATTCCTGGCTTTCAGGTGGGCATGGGAGAGAATCGAGAGAGAGTAAGAGGAAAAAAAACGTAGACGAACGGGTCACGGTGATTGTTTCAACGAGCTCCTATAAAAAGGAGCATCCACGGGTGGTCGACCATTTGACTAGACGTCACCGTCAGCATGTCACAAAGGGTCAGATGACACAGACAACAACAACAACAACAACAACAACGGTGGGATCATCGTGCAGGCCGATCAGGGTCTTTACAATTATCGCCCTCCGCGAGAAATTGATGCCACAGAATACAAATGGCACTTTGAAGATGTGAAATCTCAGACCACTTCGTCAAACCCTCTCCAGTTTCGTTTGGCCGATCGACCTTACCCCTTCTGCCCCAGCGAGATCGAACTGCATCTTAAAGTGTACTTCAAACTGGGCTCCACAAAAGCACCCTTGAATGACTTCACCACCAACCAAGCTATTGTAGGCCCAGTGAACAATTTTGGGTACAGTTGTATCCGTCAAGTTCGTTGTCGAGTCAACAACAACGAAACTGAGTCCACGGCTGGGGTGAATTTGGCATACCGAGAATATTTCAAGACCTTGTTGGAAGCAGATCCCTGGGACGAAGCCAGCCGCCTCAAGCGACAAGGATGGTACAAAGATAGCGCAGGACAGATGGATAAATGGGGAGGCCTAGCCACTCATAATCCTGGAGGGGTTCAACGACAAAAGATCTGTGTCAATGACACGGACAAGTTCGAATTCAACGTGTGCCCTTTGCCTTGTAATTTTTGCCAGATAGAACAGAACGTCCCACCCAACACCAGAGTAGAATTTGAGATCGAGTTCAATGACCCCAAGTTCTGTTTGATGTCCATGACCCTGGACAAGTCCACTGCAGCTGGGGCCGTGAACAACACGGCTAGTTTTGAAGTCTTGGCCCAAGAGTGTTTTCTCCGTGTGTTTTATCGCGTTCCCAATGATATCATCATGAAGTACATGGAAGAACAAGTGGAAAAGACCACGGTGGCCAACCCCCTCTCCTTCCCCTTCAGGCGCATGCGATGCGAGAACAGGTACATTCCATCAGGCGTCAGCCAAGTGGAGTTCAACGATGTGTTTCAAGGACGTTCCCCGCGCTTGTTTTGGTTGGTGGTGTTGGAAGATGCGCGTTATCAGGGAGAATTCAATAAAAATCCCTTTGACTTCAAAGCCAATTTTTCAGGATTCAACATCACCAGTGCCGAGTGCACAGCCAACGGAGTCCCAGTGAACAAAGCCAAAGTGGATCTTACCAACAAATACGAGATCTATGATTTGTTGCTGAATGCCTCAGGCAAAAAGAGACGCGATGCTTACCTGTTGGATCCCGATACCTTTGAAAAGGGTTTCTACTTTGTACCTTTTGATTTGACGGCTGTCCAAGATGGAGGTGATTCTGTCACCCCGCAGTTGCAAATGCTGATCAACGTCAGGCTGGGGTTTTCTACAACGACAGGTGCAGCATTGCAAGCTTTGTTCTTGTACAACACAGATGAGAGTCTGTTGCAGATTGACAACAGAGGAACCACTCAAGGCCCAGTGCTCTTGTCCGATGCCTTGGTGTGAAAAGAGCTGGAAAAAACATTATCTTTTTGTAACAATAAAAAAAAAGAGGTCAATAAAAATGTCACTTGCCTATTTCATGAACTTTAGATGCCTTGTTTGAAAAGAGCTTTTTTGTAACAAGAAAAAAAAAAGAGTTTAATAAAAATGTTTTATCTTTTTTGGTGATGTTTGTGTGTGTCACTCTCCTGTTCCTCGGGCCCCCTATAAAAAAGGGCACAAGTCCTCCTTGGTTAGTTTTGAAAATGCCTTGCAGAAAGAAAAGAAGAAGAGTATCTCGCAAAAAGAGGTACCACAGAGGGGGTGCTAGGTTCGTGAGACGACCCACCCTGCAGGATAAAATAGCCGAGGGAGCCAGTATGTTTTTATCAGGACCTGCCCCTTCGTTTGCTACGGCAGGCTTGTTCCTGGGCAAGCAAGCATTCAAAGGCATAAAAGACAACGTGGAGCATTTTTTAAAGGCCAAAAAGCGGCGGAGATAAAAAAAAAAAAGATCCACCTTGTCAAAAAAAAAAAGATGGTCAACCCATCCCGTGCCAGACGAGACAGCGCCCAAAGACGAAGAAATCGTCGGATGACAAGGCAGGGAGGTATTCAACGAGGAGGTTTCGTCCCCATTGTGGTGGATTTTAAGAAAGGGATCCAAGTGACACGGGACGCCATCGAAGCCATGCAACAACCCATCGACCACGACAAGGCCCGACGAAACGTGAACAGGTACAAAGCCGAGTATGCGTCTTATAAAAGACGCGGTGGAAACAAAGGGTTCACGCGTTGGGCCCGCGACAAAGGTTACGCCAAAAAAAGTGATGCCTGTTGCCTGCAGTAAAAATGCATGACACGTTGCAATTGCGAAAAGCGTGTCGAGGCGATGACAACATTTCAAAATACTTTTGGGACGTGTTTGGTGCGGATGAAGGAGCCTGTCAACCCGTCGAGTACCCCAAGTGCGCCATATGGAACACGGACCCCATACGCTTACCCGGCCAACATTGGATAGCGGTGTTTTGGGCGAGTCAAGACCACGGAGAATTCTTTGATAGTTACGCGCGAGCGCCATCCTTCTACAACGCAGCGTGGCGTTGTTTCGACCTTTTCCGTCACATTCCACAAGAGCTACAAGGAACCAACACCGATGTGTGCGGAGATTATTGTTTGTACTACTTATTTCATCGTTGCCGCGGCAAACCCATGACCCAAATTGTTCGACCCTTCTCACACACGGATCGTGTCTACAACGATACGGCCGTGGTGGAACGAGTACGGGAAGAATTCCCGAGTTTACGACATCAACACCTGGCAGGGGGACTGTATGATGAGGATGGACGCCCCAACCAGATGTGTCGGATCAAACGGTTGAATCTTTGCAAAAGAAAGGCATAAAAGGAAGAACGGTGTTTTTTACGGGGTGACAGGTTAAAAACATGGAAACGGAAGATGCTCCCTCTTGTTATGATCCACGTTTCAGGGTCCCGGGTAACATGCAGATCGTGGGTCCTACCTTGAGCGGCAAGACAACCTTCTTGTACAAGTTGGTCAAAGATGCTCCATGTTACTTTCAGGAAGACGACAGATCCCCTTGTTATTTTCAAAAAATCGTGTATTGCTATGGATCAGCCTGGCAACCGATTTTTAACCAATTCCAAGAGATGGGCGTGCAATTTCACGAGGGCTTGCCAGACAACGTGGAAGCACTCTTTCCACCCGAAACACGCCCCGGTTTGATCATCATGGACGATCTCATGCACGAAAGCAGCAAGTCACCTCAAGTGACCCAACTGTTGACCAAAGGAACGCATCACTTGGGTCTCTTTGCGATTTTCCTGTCGCAGAACCTCTTCCATTCGGGCAAGGAACAAGCTGGTCAAAATCGCAATTATCATTACACCGTTCTCTTCAAAAATCCTGCGGATACCCGTTACATCAAGATGCTGGGCAATCGTTGGTTGGGTGATTCAGAGGCATTTTGGCCCATCTATAAAAGGGCCACAGAGAGACCTTTTGGCTATCTATTGACCGACCATCATCCTCGAACCGACGACGCCATTCGTTTTCGTACCCATCTCTTGATAGACGATCCCGAACCTCTTACCGTGTTGCAACCCGCTCAAAAGAGAAGACACAAAACGTGAGAAAAATGTCTTTCCGTCGTCGAGATTGGAGAAGACAGCGAGGACGAGGCATGTTGGAGGATTTTAGCAAATCTCGCGCCACCCGCACCAATCAAATCAGAGCGCGATGGAATAAGGAGAGAGCCGACATGCATCGACGCTTGCAAAACGAAAGCGGTAAATTGCAAGAAGGTGCCCGTCGCCTCCAGTGGATGTTGGAAAACCCCAACCCCAGTCTGGGTGAAAGGGTCATGGAGAAGGGACGTCAAACCCAATTCAAAGCCAAGAATGCTTTCAAACCAGGCATCAAACGCCCCAAACTCAAAGCAGGAACGAAAAGAGCCCTGATGGCTGGGGCGATGGGAGGTGTCTTGGCCCCCGTAGTGGGAACTTTAATCGCCAAAGCTATAAAAAAGACGAAGACGAAGAAGAAGAAATCATAAAAAGAAAACAGTTATGCAGTCCCTCATTGTCATTCCCACCTATGGAACATGGCCCACCATGCCACGCATCGCTCGAGCGCCTTGGTCGCAAGGGGTTCCTTTTACCCGTTACGTGGTTGGGAAAGGGATACAATTGCAAGATGCAAGCGATCTCACCACGGGTCGGGCGGCCTGGCAAGCACAGATCCGTCGCAGTCAAAGAGGTCGCGGGATGGGTGGCAGCCAGAGATCAAGAGCCATGGCCAAAGCCTATGCCAACCGACCCGCTCAGAAGGTCGATCGTTGGGTCAACAGAAAGATATGGCGCTTGCGAGATAAGATGACTCCCGAAACCTTAACAGGAAAATTAACAGCAGGTGCTGCATTAGGAGGAGCTGCGGCGGCCGTGCCAGCAGCGTTTTTGGGTGCCTTAACAGCCAAAGTCTTCACCCAGAAGAAGAAAAAGAAGAAGAAGAAACAAGAAGGAGGGTTTTTAACGCTGCTAAGCAGTGCTGCCAAAGTGGGATACGAGGTTGGAAAGAGAAAAGATTACAAGCGTATGGGAGCCAAAGGAGCCACGGGGCATTATAAAGCGCATCGCAAACCCTGGGAAGTTTAAGGAAGGTATAAAGAGAGAGTAGTCCTCATCCGCAAGTACATTCACCATGCCAACCGTTCGCAGAAAGAAAACAAGACAGCGTGGAAAAGGTTTGGGCGCCGACATGGCCGTGGCCACGGCAGCTCCCATTGTGGCCAATCTCTTAAGTCAAGGGATTGAACACGCCATGGACAAAGGACCAGAGGTACTCGGCAAGGTAGCCGAGCATGGCAAACGTGGTGTAAAGTGGCTCTCGAAACGCTTCAACCGTTTGAGAAAAAAGAAACCTCAGAAGGGCGGTAGAAAAAAAAGAACATCCTTGCCCCGTTGGGCTCAAGAACCTGGTCTGTCCAAACTCGTAGGTCTACCCAATCATTTACCGTCACACGTGCAATTTCAACTTGAAAATTCCACGACCTCGGTGTAGGCAGGCGAAGGATATAAGAAAGGAGGAAACTGCAGGACACACACAAAGTTTTTTGTGATGGCCCCACCTAGAGGCGCTTGGCGTGCTTTTCCTGTCAATTCAAATTTTTCGCCCACTTCTGCTGCAGAGCGACGAGCGAACTCGGGATTTGATGCCCCAAGAAAGAAGGCCACTACCGATCGTTTTGGGAGACCCAACCGAGCCGTGAAAGCCAGTATTGCCTTGAAAAAAGGAATCAAGACAGCCAATGCGGCGACAGCGGGAGCGATTTTAGCGGCCACTTTGGGCGGTGTGCTTGCAAGTCAACTCTCGAAAAAGAAAAAAAAGAAGAAGAAGAAGCAAGAACAACAAGGTGCAGGCAAAAGATCAAGGGGATGGCGCATGCAAGAACAAGCCGACTGGTTATCGGGGTTGACGGATCGCCGGACGTTTTCGGAGGACATAAAAAGAGCCAGCAACGAACAATTGCGAGCTCTGACCGATCTGATACGTAATCTCTACGACAACGTGATCCAAGTACCCGCTTACGTCAAAACCCCTCTCCTGGGTAACAGGAAAACGATTCGACGCATCAGTGCACTGACGACGCCTTTGCACGAAAGAAAGAGGCTCTTAAGAAGAGTAGGAGGAGAAAAACTCGTTCCCTTTTTGGAAGCCGGACTAGACGCCTTGTCGTCATGACGGACAAATACGCTCGAGAGATGATGTTGGTGCCCAAAGATCCCCCCTGGATGAAACCGCCGGTTCCCTTTCTACCCGATTCATCCCGTCAATGGGGAAGGGGTGAACAAACACCCCCCGACCCCAACGAAGCCTACTGGAAACGTCAATTCTTGACGGACCAATTGGTCAATGCCCCTCGTTTGGATCGCGTCATGCGTCTCATGGATGCCATGAAGAGCGTGGAAGGTGAAGGGCAACCGCCCAAGTTACCTTCGTACGGAAGTAAGAGCAGCGAATACTTTCGACTTCAGAATCAACTACGACACATGATAGACCCCCGTCAGACCTCTGCGCTCTTGAGAAGACCTCCCCCTCTTTCGGCGGCGGAAAACCAAGCCCGAACGGATGATATTATTCCCCCCAAACCACCCCTTGGATCCACACTTCCACCACCTCCCAAGTCATTTCAAGAAGCGCACCAGCAATCAAAGAACATTGACAAACAATTGGAAAACTTCATCAACGTGGCTAAACAGAATTTGGACGAGGCCAAGCGCGCCGGCAATAATCCTAACGAGGTGAAAATGGCTGATCTAGATTGGCAAGTGGCTCAAAAGTCTGCTGAAGTCATACGAGAGTTGGACGATCAATTAAACTCAGAAAACTATGGTTTGCCCTTCAGCGACCTCAAATACTGGACCACGGACAAAGACACATTCGATGCTGCCGTGGAAGCACACAAAAGAGAGCTGCTGGAACGTCGTGACAAACTGTGGGGTCAACTGGAAACAGAATATCAAGAGCACAAGGAAAGCATGAAACAGAGAGAAAAGCAAAGACAAGCCAAGATAGAAAACATTATTCAAAAAGGAAAAGGGGTCGCCTTGAAACGACACAAACCTCGCGGTTGGGTGCAAGAGTAAGAAAGTTGTTCAGAAAAAAGAGACGTTTAAAAGTTGTCACTATTTAAATTGTTGACCTGTTTTCACAACAAGATTGTTGTAATAAAGTTGCTTTAAAATGGTCAAAACACGTGTGCTCTTTTTCTTGCACTAACCGGTTTTTTGAATAAGAATTCATCAAAAAAAAGTCAAAAACGCAATGAAAAAAAAAACAATCTGCGTGGTTCATTGTCTGATGAACCAAATCAAACAAGGCAAGACTCCTTTGTGGCCACAAGTAACGAGAAAAGGCCCACTGGTAGTGTAGACTCTCGCCAAGGTCACAAGAAAACGAAAAACAAGCAAGAAAAACACAAAACAAAAAGCACTCTCATTTTCTGGAAACGCTTGGTTGACAAAACAAATTGCCCTTCAAAAACAAGAGACGTCAGCAAAGGGCTTCCTCGTAGCCTGAGGGGTGGCGTCAGCTTTTTTTCCTTTATAAAGTCTCGCGCTTTGTTCTTTTTTCATTCTTCTCTCATTCGCTTACAACGCAAAGCCAGACGAGCTGCTCGGCAGAAGAAAACAGTAATGGGTGCAAGATTATCGCAAACACTTGGGACGAGACGATTTCAATTTAAACTCTTTTATCGTCGAGCCAGGTCCCGCTGGTGGTTCGCGCGTGGTCTGGAGCCAAGTGATGGCGTAAGCCGGGTTTTTCCAGGAAAACGCTGTTCTGAGAAAGACAAGAAAGATTTTTTCACGGCGTGAAAACAAAGATAGTTCCTCGCTAAAAAATCAGACAACTCTCCTCGTGGAAGGTTTAAGAGGTGGCTTTGGAAAAAGGACAACCTTTTCGGCAAAAGAAAGGGATTTTTTTACTGCAAAATCTTTCCGCAGGTTCGTAGTTTGTTTGTTTGTCTTTGCTCGATTCGTCATGCGAGGAAAATTTGATTTGTTTAAAATACTTTCACGTTTCTTCTTTCAAACGAGTTTTCTGCGAGTATTGAATTCAAACTATTTTTTTTTCTTTTTTCATTCACGGAATGTCCCGGAGGCGAGCCAAGATGATTTTCGTTCTAACATGCGATGGAATCGAAAGAGAAAGAGAACCCGATTTACGACACGTCTTCGCGGAAAATGTCTGACTTTGAATTTTTTGCCCTGAAGGTTTTCATGCGGTCTAATTACCAAGTGATTGCTTGTATTATGTTCTGTTAAAAGAATTATTCAGCGCTCGATGATAAGCGCTTTTATCACCATAACATCCAGATAAATTTTGCTCAAACCCCGATCGGAAAGTTACTCAAGAAAAGAAGAAAGCGTTAATCCTTGAAATTTTTTCTTGTTGATGATTTTCATTAAACATGTTATTGAACTTTCACCCTTGTGTGGGCTTCTTCTTTCATATTGGGGATTTTGACTACTTCCCCAATTCATTCCCCAGGAGGATCGTACACAGGGAAATTTGACCACTTCCCCAAAAAAAAAAATTTGAAAAAAATTTTGAAAAAAATCAAAAAATTTTTTGAAAAAATTCGATACTCAAAATCACCTATATAAATCAAAAATTCAAAAAAAACTTCAAAAAAAACTTCAAAAAAATTTGAAAAAAAATTGAAAAATAATTCTAGTCAAAATCCCCTATATAAAAAAAATTCTAGTCAAAATCCCCTATTGGGCGTGGTCCGTTGGGGTGACGTCAGCGATGACGTATATAAGGACTTTTTTGACTGTCCTATATTCCAAAAAAAAATGGGCGTGGTTAGGGACTTTTGACTCGTGTCCTATAGTGCCCTGTCTTACTACTGATGTAGAATCTGGTATTTTCGGAGACCATCGTTATTTGTTTTTGTAGTTTCCAAGTGAGCAAATGCTCCTGTTATCACACATAGTCAACAGCAAGATGTTCTAACTGCCCAGTGCTTCAACGGAATGGAACACTGAGTGGAAATAGTGTAGCATTACATGTATTATAAATGGAAAGTGGAATGTGACAAATGTGTAATTTTTTAAAGCGCTCTTCAGTTCCTTTTCCAGTTGCCTAGTTGTTTTTATCTTTTATTTATTTCAATTTTCAAATATTTTTTTTAACATTTTTCCTACTTTGCACACATGTTTTAATAGACCAATTTCAATATATTAAAATTCATACTTGGCTCCGAGGCTCAGGGGAATAAAACAAAGAAATCACATCGAGGTTCAGCGTTGAATTATTCATTTCCTTTGTTTTATTCCCCAAGCCTCGGAGCCAAGTATGAATTTTAATATATCGAAATTGGTCTATTCAAAATTGTCATTTGGCCATTTCCTAGAAGAAAAAGAGGGGGTCCAGATGGGGGTCCGGAAGGGGGTCCAGAAAGGGTCCAGATGGGGGGTCCAGATGGGGGTCCAGATGGGGGGTCCAGATGGAGGTCCAGATGGGGGTCCAGATGGGGTCCAGATGGGGTCCAGATGGGGTCCAGATGGGGGTCCAGATGGGGTCCAAATGGGGGGTCCAGAATGGGGGGTCCACGTTTTGTACCAACCCCTTGCCACATTAATCTCTTTCCTGTCTGCACAAACGATGTGTATGCATGTTTATAAAACAAACAAGTCAGTGGGTTTCACAAAACCTTACAACCAATGAAAACAAATGGCACATTAGCACTCTCCATGGTGTAAATTTTTTATTTCACAGGCACTGAGATATCTTAATTTCCATAATCTTTTATCTTAATGTAAAGTAAATGTTTCCCACCATCAGGGATGTAAATAATAGGCGGAAGGCGGAAAAAATAACCACCTGAAGACTGAGTTTTCTTGATTTTTTTCCGCCCGGAAAACTGTCTGCTTATAACTTTTTCTCTCTTTTTTTTACCAAAATTTTCCGCCTGTGATGAACAAAAGTCCACCTGTTGGATATCTTAGCTACATCCCTGCACCATCTTATTTATCATTTTTGAAAGAGGTGATTACCTTAAAATCTGGAATTATGATATTACTATGTCTATATAATCTTCACATGTACTAAATAAAATGAATGGGAAATGTATGACTGCACTGCTTCTCGATCGACCTTTTTGTTCTAGTCTACATCACAACCGTTGTTTGGTTATGCAATGCAAAGATGTCACCCTGTTAGAGATGAAAAATAGGGAGCTTTTGTGAGTTGTTGAGAAACCAGGAGATTAGTTCCAAATCCAGGAGAATTGGCATATACGCAATGCACCTCCCGTGATAATTACCCAAATAACAACTGATATGGAGACTATAATATTTGGTCTCAATCTAACAAACTTTTACCCTAATGTTTTGGATTGTCTATGCAGAATTTTTAAATAACTGTAATAGTTATTGCAAATTATTACAATTTGCTACTCCATGATAGGCATCACAAAGTGTCCTCAACTATAAAAGTTCACCATAACACACATAATTCTTTCATATATGAAGTAAATGAAAATGACAATTAAGTCTGTCAAATATAGTATTTGTGAAACAGGCAGAGGGGCCCTGCTACTCCATGATAGACATCACAAAGTGTCCTCAGCTACAAAAGTTCACCATAATGATACCCTGCCTGCATGTTTGTCACTATGTGATCAGATAACAGATTTTACAGTCTGATGAACTGCGACAGCCAGCTCATTTGCATAAAATCTTCCAATTTCGTCAAAAACCTTAACGAAATTTTGTCAGTTTCGCCAAATCCGCAGTTTTTGTCAAATCTGCTACTTTCGTCGGGCCCTCCGAGCCAGCTCATTCGCATAAAATCTTCCATGTTCGTCAAAAATCTTGGCGAAATTTCGTCAGTTTCTTCATTTTCGCCAAATTTGTCATTTTCGTCAAATCCGTCGCTTTCGTCGGGCCCTCTGAGCCAGCTCATTCGCATAAAATCTTCCAAGTTCGTCAAAAATCTTGGCAAAATTTCGTCAGTTTCGTCATTTTCGCCAAATTCGTCGTTTTCGTCAAATTCGTCGCTTTCGACGGGCCCTCTGAGCCAGCTCATTCGCATAAAATCTTCCAAGTTCGTCAATAATCTTGGCGAAATTTCGTCAGTTTCGTCATTTTCGCCAAATTCGTCATTTTCGTCAAATGGCTTGATTAAATTTAGTAAAATTTGCCATTTTCGTATTTGCCTGCATTTCTGGACATATCTCGTGTTTTGTCTGTTGAATTGTGGACAAGATACCAGCCGTTTATACTGCTTACTGTTAAGTCAGAAGATTATGGGACTCATTTATGGAATGTTTGAAACAATTTCTATGAAACAGAAGTCAAATTCAAGGAAGTCATTAACATCCTTTTTGTCAACGCAGACAATCTTGCTTCGAATACTACGTGTTCAGCTGCTGTCACGCAATCATCTTGCGCAACGTTTCTTTGCTTCTTTCTTGCTTGAAGTTAGTTTTTTGTACAAGGAATCATAATTGGAACCATAGCTATTAGCTGTACACACATTTTGGACACGCTAAAATGGCAAAATCCGGATAATTCGATCGACAGCATCAAGAAAGTCATGGTGACTGTAATTAACCCTGGTGAGCCAAAATCCACGGAAGCGATAAAAACAGCGAACTGAAAAGAGATTTAAATTCAGTGTACCAATTTCAACTGTGACTTAAGATATCTTCCTATGTATGGTGAGTAACATGCAAGTTGTTTTATTTTTATATTTTCCCGGACCCCTGAGAAACGGGCTTTTTAAAATGGGTAGTTTTTCGAGTTTTGAAAATGTCGCGAAGTGTGCATTCTTTCTTTGCCCACAAAACGTGTCGGAGGTACAGTGAACATTGTTCGACACATCCATTAAAATTGCCAAAGGGCATGTGTTATATTGATGTGAAATTGTATCTATTGCTTGAATATATCGAGAGATACAGACCGCTAAAGTTGACCTAAAATCACAGTTTCACTATGCTGCTGAGGGCATTTTTTGAGGGGGTGGTCTGTTCTCGAAAACAACAAAGTCAATCAACAAATGAATGTTACCATGGTAACTAGTGGGGTCAGTCCTACATGCAACATAAATACGGCGAAGATCGGCCGACCCCCCTCTTCCGACCTCTGCCTGGTTTTCTCAGACATACACTCTTAAGTCGTTTTGGAAGCGATTTGAATCAGAGCGAAGACTTCGTTCAAACACGTTTTCACATGTTCTCCGAGCTCCATTTTGATCTTCTTTCCTTTGATTACAAGTCACGCTCAAAATATTTTGCGCGAATATTTGATAGCTACTTGTCAAACCTGTCACTCAAAGTGACCACACCGCACCAATCAGGAGCCCCGTTCGCAGACGAACGGGTTATTCAAAATAGTGCAGGCAAGCGTTCCCTCACCTCCCCACTCCCACCCCCGTCCGCCGTTTTTCTGCTCTCGCCCCAATTTTCTCGCGGCCAGAATGCGGAAAATTCGTTCGTACGGGAACGCTTGCTACGCAGGCTAGGGATGAATCGACGAAAACTCCAGCTGATATTAAGACTAATTTTGTCAATTCACGCATCAAGTTCTTGCAATGTCTGTAGAATATTGTTGAGCTAAGGACGCGTTCACCACGAGGTAGGTGTGAAAATTTAGGTTAACTATTGAGTTAAGTCATAGTTAATACTATTAACTATGTTTAAGTATGTCATGTATGTTGCGTTACTAGCTGGCCGTATCGTGTTCGCGTCTTCACGCGCTCAGCTCAGGTTTCGCGTCCCCACGCGCTCAGCTCAGTTAGTCTCATCTTCAAAATAAATGTCTTTTATCCCGTACAATCTTCGAAAATCTTTGCTATCCAACGGTCCTATCGCCATGCCTCACAGTCCTCGCTCTACTCGCGGTAGCCTTCGACAATTGAGTTCCGATTTTGACTGGGACATGTTGGACCAAAATATTACAATTCTCGCAGCCAACAGCTTCCGAATAGACAAATTCGGCTGATGCATTGTCGGTACCCAATTCAAACCTTCTGGGCGTGATAACATCCTTTGTTTACAGTATTTTCATACTATAAATACGTGTCTCGCAGAACCTCGCGAAGCTCGGGGGAGGACGCACTGCAAAATTTTAGCGATGTGGTTGGGAGAGATGTAATTTCTGATTTAAATCGAGAGGTTGGGTTGCTTGCTGGCAATGGCCCCAAAATTTAATGTTGAGACATTTTCGTTCCCAGTCTCTTCCATTTAACTTGTACTTTGTACCCTGTCTTCCTGAAATAAAATAAATGGGAGCTGGTGCTGGTCAGTTTTAGGTTTTGAGTTGTGGGTCGCTGTAACTGCTATGGGACTGGGTACCAAACGATCCTCAGGCCCTTCCTCTCCCCTCCCCACCCCCATCTATCTTCATTAATTTTTGTCAGAAGGAAAATTGGTCTGAAAGTGGATGTATTAAGTACTGTCGTGGACATGGGTCCAGGAAAATATGCGGTGGTATTCTGTTTATTTTGATTGTCTCAATAAAATTCCATTTTTGAAGCTTGTGAGTGCTATCTCCCAAATTAACCTGTTCCCTTTAGATACTGTTATAGTTTTTGTTCTATATACTGGGTATCAAATAATTGGTAACCCAATTCTCTATTCGCTTGAATGGTTGAGATCACAGGAGGTTACTTTGTTGATGTATTGTACATTCTCCTTACTGGTGTCAATAAAGTTCACATAGCCATATAACTATAGTGAATTTGTATTCAATTTCCACAGACAACTCATGTTGAAGGTGACGAGGTTCTCAATTTGCATAATCTATGTACTTGCACGTACACTGATATTGTGAGGAGATTTAAGATACTGATCACCGCTCCAATAATAAATGTGAAGCAGTAATGTTGATGTGTCATGTGTTTACCTACATGTATACAGTTGCTACACATTAGCTGGTCATGATTGCTAACAGAAAATTGTTATTTCCTAAGAAAATGTTTTTATCCAAATTGTAAACAGAAATTCTCCTTACTAAACCATTCGAATGTTATTTCTTATTGAACTATTTTATAAAGAATGCTGTAAACTCAAGATACCGTATTTGTAAAGTATACAAAGCACATTTCACTCACTAATCATTCACAAACAATGCTGGCCTTACTGAGAATATCAATAAACATCAAATTACAGTGTGTACTAAGAGAATTATTTTTTAGTGTTTGATTTTCCTCTCAGTAGTTTAGCCCCTTAAAATCTTTTCTTTTTTGCAAAAGCCGGTGATTTGAGCTACATTTCTTAATCGCTCTTCTTCTCTGAGTCTTTCCTGTAATCAGTGTTTGCTTTTCCCTACCGTATCAGGTATGAAAGATATTCGTCACGAGTATTTAGCTGATCGTGTAATTCTTGCCGCCCCTCGTTGCGTCTACAAACAGAATCATTTTGTCCAACACTTCCAGTCGGTGTCGCCTCTCCTGATCGGTTTCGCTCACAATTCTAATGGCGGCATTTTGTCAAGGCGTTTGAACCTAGTCAAACGGTGTGCCTATCGTTGTCTCTTCGTTGCTCGATCGCGCTGAATTTCAAGTCACCGTTCAGCGGAGTTTCGGGGGTTATTTTTCTCAGACAAGGATTTCCAGCCACTTGTTGAATTCAGCGTTGTTGTGTTTGCTGTTCTTTCTCATTTGCATCAGAAATTGGTTGTGTTTCACCGAGAGCAAACATTTTTTCACTGGGTAAACGGCCGCCGGCACGGCCGCCATGAATATAAAAGCGCCATTGTCAGCGGTCGCGATTTTTGTTGCCAGGCCAAAAAAAAAAAAAAAAATATATGGAAATATGACGAACAAAATGTTCTAATCCCAAAAGGTTTGAATTGGGTACAACAATGCGTTAGCCGAATTTGTCTGTCACTATGGAAATCAAGTCTTAAGCTTATGAAAGCGAGGCTATTGTTCGTGGCGCAGTGCATTCTGGCCCAAAATGTGTTCGTGGCGCAGTGAATTCTGGTGAAAAGCGATCAATTCGAGATTTTTCGTAGCTTATATTTTTTTCTCATATATTTCTCTTAAATCCTGATTATGTTGCTGCTCACTCGCTGCGCTCGTTCCGCAGCAATAAGTTTGCCAGGTTACCAATGGTTTACGATAAGCGAGTAACTTTTCTCCAGTAACCGCAATAAGTCGTATTCACGACTTAAAAAAGGTGAAAACAAATAAGTCATGTTTCTTGAGCGTTGCCACTTTATTAATCACATAGTAGTAAAATCATTACATTGTTTATCGTCATCGCCAACACAGTATGTAATCAGCTGATGCAGCTAATGGGCATGATTTCTACGTAACAGCGTTTGATCCCACGACGGGTTATTGCTTATTGTATTACAATAGGACTGATCAAAGGAACCTTCCAAGACGTTTCTCTGGTAATCGTTGTTTCCCGTGTCGAAGTTTCCCTGAGGTTTGTAGCGACCAACGATGTACGTGCATTTCATCCCATCTCTCTCTATGTCGGCTTTTCCAATTCCCAGCGTTGTACTGGCCTTCCACACAACTTGGGTGAAATGACCTGCGCCTCCTTGAGAGCCAGATCTTCCAAAATTATAGCCTGGTTTACACACCTCGTTGTACCTTTAAAGAAAAGAAAAACGTGAAAAACATTGTTTATTACGCACTTGACAATGTTATGATGCAATACTATATAGCGACAGGCAGGTTGCTCGGATCCCTTGTGTGAAACCACCAATTATTATAAATATTGGATTAATTTTAGATGAACGAAAGTGATTACCCTCGACTAATGCCTTTAATTTTTGCGCATGTTTCTCTTTCTTTTTTTCGGATCTATAATTCAGGTCTGACAGTTTATTAGTTTTGTAGCTTTTGTACTTTTCGGATCGAATATAACCCACGAATATATAAAGTCGGCCAATTTTAGAAACTTTTCGTAAATTCTAAATACCGCGAAAATAAAAGAGTATGACGCGTGGATCGAGGGCGTCAAGCGCATCGCAGCTTCGCCGCACGCGTGCGCGTGCTCGCTCGACTAACCAAGAGTAAAATAAGAGACGGCTCGCAGTCTAGAAATGACTATGAATTAATGAATCAAATTCACATGTTTCTTGCACTTGGGTTTCTTACCAGTTGGTAACCGCCTGTGTAGCAGTTTGCCCAGTATTTGTACTGCAGCCCATTGACAGATTTTCGCCTTGATCCTGAGTATTTGAATGCTGCAATCCCCCTCTCCTGGCGATAACAGCAGCATATGCAGCAGCCTCTCGACACATAGTTTTGTCCAGGGTCATTGGAGGGGCTGCGTGAATGTTGCGAAATTTATTATGTTCACCGAGGGCTTCTAGCTCAAATGGCGTGAAATCTGAAAAGTGATACACTTTTGTTGAAATTGAGATGCTGATTCAAATGAGTGAACGTGTATAAAAAAATGCAAACAAATGAAAGCTAGCAAGTTAACACAACCGAAGTGTAGTTACGCGCATTGTTTAACCCTCGGACGTACAAGTGGGGAGGGGGGGGGGGGGGGGGGGGGGGGGGGGGGGGGGGGGGGGGGGGGGGGGGGGGGGGGGGGGGGGGGGGGGGGGGGGGGGGGGGGGGGGGGGGGGGGGGGGGTGGGGGGGGGGGAGTGGATGCCACCCCGCTTAAGGTTTTTCTCGGATTTTTTCAAGAACATTTGTTGTTGGCACACGTTGTTTTTCAGTAGGTGTTCGTTTATCCCTTTGACAGATTTTGGAAAAGTTTGGCGACAACCGGTTGCTGTGGTAACTAGATATGACGTCATAATAAAAATGCGTGTTTTTCACCTTTATTCGGTGGAAAAAACATAGAAAATGCTACCAAAAGCAGCAAAATGTTTAATTGTATGATATTTTACAACTCTAGCAAAAAATATTTGCAATTTCCACACTATATCCAAGATGGCAGCCATATTGTCGAGCATTTTGTATGACGTAACGGACCCCCAGCAGCGATACAACCCATAATATTTACCTTATCTTGTAGAGCACATCACTGGTTATCTATAAGATGTAAAATATTTTCGAAATATTGTAACACCGCACAAACCCAAGCGGGGTGGGGATTGCAGCAACACCCTCCCCCCCCCCCCGTTCCCTTGTACCACGGTGGTGGTATAAGTTTGCGTGTACGTCCGAGGGTTAATTTCAAAATAATTGACCAAACCACCCACACTAAATATCCGCAGTTGAAGGTAAAGGAACCCCACTTTACCATTACTAAAACTAACCGTATTTTTAAACTGTTTTTAAAATATTTGAAACATATCTGTATATTTAAACACTATTTTAAGGTAATCATTTTGTATTTTAATAGTATTTTATGAAAAAACTTCAAAATATGATTGTTTCACATTTTATATATCTTGTTACGCTTCTCTGTTCTTTTTTCAAATCAATATAGTCAGTTTTCTTATTACTTTAAGGGAATCTCCACTTTTATATCAAATTGATCTTAAATTGTTCCAAATACATCCATTGAAAATGGCGGGCGCGGGAAATTTAAAAGCGAAAATTGGCGATAATGCATGAGTATACCTGTTTTGTCCGATGCTGAAGCATTTTTCCATGTTTTTCGGAGAAAGTTGTAATTAAAGATGGTATTTCCAAACGATCGACGTCAGTTTCTTTCATGAGTTTAGGTTCCTTGTAATATTTGCACTTATACAGCTTTATTTTAAATAAACATTTGTACAGTAACTTTGCAACTGATCATGATCGTTGAAACTATACATGTTTACAAATAAGTGTAATATATATTAATCGCTCTTTTTTCTCAAAATATTGGTCAGCTTGCTTTTATCCAAACCGTTAAATTAGAAATAATTTTTCGTGTTTTGGACTTTTCATATAACTAAAACAATTTGTTTTTCTGTTTCATTTACAAAAGCATCCGAATAACGTTTTCCTTTAAAGATGTCTTCAAACCAATTCAATAAGAGCACGCAGCAATACTTGCACGAAACTGCGATGCTTAAACTTTTTTTTCCTTTAACCCTATTCGGCCTGGGGGGGGGGGCAAAAAGTGCCAGCGCTAACTTTCAACATTCATAACTTCTTTAATATGTATTCAAACGCCATCAAACTTTGTGACTTTTCCTAAAATTTATCTGGCAACAATTTCCTATGACAATTTTTTGATCACGTGACTTGATGTTTCCATGGCAACAAGATTTTGACAGCCATGTTTTTTTAAATTTGCATATTTATACCTTTGAATGAAGAAAAACAATGTTTATTGGTATAACTTTTGTATTTTTTTACGTCATTTAGCGTTTATTTATTGGTTTTGATTAATTTTGCGTCAATTTGGACAGTTTTTGAGAGGTTTTAAAAAATTTCAGAAATCCAAGATGGCGGATCCAAGATGGCGGCCGTATAACTAATTACCTAATAACTACGTCATATGACGTCATCGTTCCATTGTGCGGACCGCAAAGGAGACAGTTTTGGACGTACTATGTACCCTTAAGGTTTCATTGTCATAGCCTTAATGTTCTTGAAGTTACGAAGGCAATAAGTCGTATTCACGACTTAAAAAAGGTGAAAACAAATAAGTCATGTTTCTTGAGCGTTGCCACTTTATTAATCACATAGTAGTAAAATCATTACATTGTTTATCGTCATCGCCAACACAGTATGTAATCAGCTGATGCAGCTAATGGGCATGATTTCTACGTAACAGCGTTTGATCCCACGACGGGTTATTGCTTATTGTATTACAATAGGACTGATCAAAGGAACCTTCCAAGACGTTTCTCTGGTAATCGTTGTTTCCCGTGTCGAAGTTTCCCTGAGGTTTGTAGCGACCAACGATGTACGTGCATTTCATCCCATCTCTCTCTATGTCGGCTTTTCCAATTCCCAGCGTTGTACTGGCCTTCCACACAACTTGGGTGAAATGGCCTGCGCCTCCTTGAGAGCCAGATCTTCCAAAATTATAGCCTGGTTTACACACCTCGTTGTACCTTTAAAGAAAAGAAAAACGTGAAAAACATTGTTTATTACGCACTTGACAATGTTATGATGCAATACTATATAGCGACAGGCAGGTTGCTCGGATCCCTTGTGTGAAACCACCAATTATTATAAATATTGGATTAATTTTAGATGAACGAAAGTGATTACCCTCGACTAATGCCTTTAATTTTTGCGCATGTTTCTCTTTCTTTTTTTCGGATCTATAATTCAGGTCTGACAGTTTATTAGTTTTGTAGCTTTTGTACTTTTCGGATCGAATATAACCCACGAATATATAAAGTCGGCCAATTTTAGAAACTTTTCGTAAATTCTAAATACCGCGAAAATAAAAGAGTATGACGCGTGGATCGAGGGCGTCAAGCGCATCGCAGCTTCGCCGCACGCGTGCGCGTGCTCGCTCGACTAACCAAGAGTAAAATAAGAGACGGCTCGCAGTCTAGAAATGACTATGAATTAATGAATCAAATTCACATGTTTCTTGCACTTGGGTTTCTTACCAGTTGGTAACCGCCTGTGTAGCAGTTTGCCCAGCATTTGTACTGCAGCCCATTGACAGATTTTCGCCTTGATCCTGAGTATTTGAATGCTGCAATCCCCCTCTCCTGGCGATAACAGCAGCATATGCAGCAGCCTCTCGACACATAGTTTTGTCCAGGGTCATTGGAGGGGCTGCGTGAATGTTGCGAAATTTATTATGTTCACCGAGGGCTTCTAGCTCAAATGGCGTGAAATCTGAAAAGTGATACACTTTTGTTGAAATTGAGATGCTGATTCAAATGAGTGAACGTGTATAAAAAAATGCAAACAAATGAAAGCTAGCAAGTTAACACAACCGAAGTGTAGTTACGCGCATTGTTTAACCCTCGGACGTACAAGTGGGGAGGGGGGGGGGGGGGGGGGGGGGGGGAGTGGATGCCACCCCGCTTAAGGTTTTTCGCGGATTTTTTCAAGAACATTTGTTGTTGGCACACGTTGTTTTTCAGTAGGTGTTCGTTTATCCCTTTGACAGATTTTGGAAAAGTTTGGCGACAACCGGTTGCTGTGGTAACTAGATATGACGTCATAATAAAAATGCGTGTTTTTCACCTTTATTCGGTGGAAAAAACATAGAAAATGCTACCAAAAGCAGCAAAATGTTTAATTGTATGATATTTTACAACTCTAGCAAAAAATATTTGCAATTTCCACACTATATCCAAGATGGCAGCCATATTGTCGAGCATTTTGTATGACGTAACGGACCCCCAGCAGCGATACAACCCATAATATTTACCTTATCTTGTAGAGCACATCACTGGTTATCTATAAGATGTAAAATATTTTCGAAATATTGTAACACCGCACAAACCCAAGCGGGGTGGGGATTGCAGCAACACCCTCCCCCCCCCCCCCCCCGTTCCCTTGTACCACGGTGGTGGTATAAGTTTGCGTGTACGTCCGAGGGTTAATTTCAAAATAATTGACCAAACCACCCACACTAAATATCCGCAGTTGAAGGTAAAGGAACCCCACTTTACCATTACTAAAACTAACCGTATTTTTAAACTGTTTTTAAAATATTTGAAACATATCTGTATATTTAAACACTATTTTAAGGTAATCATTTTGTATTTTAATAGTATTTTATGAAAAAACTTCAAAATATGATTGTTTCACATTTTATATATCTTGTTACGCTTCTCTGTTCTTTTTTCAAATCAATATAGTCAGTTTTCTTATTACTTTAAGGGAATCTCCACTTTTATATCAAATTGATCTTAAATTGTTCCAAATACATCCATTGAAAATGGCGGGCGCGGGAAATTTAAAAGCGAAAATTGGCGATAATGCATGAGTATACCTGTTTTGTCCGATGCTGAAGCATTTTTCCATGTTTTTCGGAGAAAGTTGTAATTAAAGATGGTATTTCCAAACGATCGACGTCAGTTTCTTTCATGAGTTTAGGTTCCTTGTAATATTTGCACTTATACAGCTTTATTTTAAATAAACATTTGTACAGTAACTTTGCAACTGATCATGATCGTTGAAACTATACATGTTTACAAATAAGTGTAATATATATTAATCGCTCTTTTTTCTCAAAATATTGGTCAGCTTGCTTTTATCCAAACCGTTAAATTAGAAATAATTTTTCGTGTTTTGGACTTTTCATATAACTAAAACAATTTGTTTTTCTGTTTCATTTACAAAAGCATCCGAATAACGTTTTCCTTTAAAGATGTCTTCAAACCAATTCAATAAGAGCACGCAGCAATACTTGCACGAAACTGCGATGCTTAAACTTTTTTTTCCTTTAACCCTATTCGGCCTGGGGGGGGGGGCAAAAAGTGCCAGCGCTAACTTTCAACATTCATAACTTCTTTAATATGTATTCAAACGCCATCAAACTTTGTGACTTTTCCTAAAATTTATCTGGCAACAATTTCCTATGACAATTTTTTGATCACGTGACTTGATGTTTCCATGGCAACAAGATTTTGACAGCCATGTTTTTTTAAATTTGCATATTTATACCTTTGAATGAAGAAAAACAATGTTTATTGGTATAACTTTTGTATTTTTTTACGTCATTTAGCGTTTATTTATTGGTTTTGATTAATTTTGCGTCAATTTGGACAGTTTTTGAGAGGTTTTAAAAAATTTCAGAAATCCAAGATGGCGGATCCAAGATGGCGGCCGTATAACTAATTACCTAATAACTACGTCATATGACGTCATCGTTCCATTGTGCGGACCGCAAAGGAGACAGTTTTGGACGTACTATGTACCCTTAAGGTTTCATTGTCATAGCCTTAATGTTCTTGAAGTTACGAAGGCCCCCCCCCCCCCCCCCCCCCCCCCCCCCCCCCAGGCTCAGAAACTCAAAAAAAGCCCAGGCTGAATAGGGTTAAGAAAAGGAAATCATCGTAAATGTTTGTGGAGTCTGTAACGGGTATACCACATACCTCCAGGAGACCCTCCTTCTCTTCCGGGCTTCCCCACGGGTGGCTGTGTGGGATAAGATCCTCCTGCTCCGGGAAATATTCTTCCTAATCCAGGAATTTTTCCTTCTATTTGAGGTAGTCTGCCTCCTCTTCCAGGAAACCTTCCCACTACTTGAGGAAATGCCCCTCCTTTTCCAGAGAATCCACCACCTACTTTGGGAGATCCTCCGCCATTTCCGTCTATCTGAACGTTTATGTTTAACGAGGTCTTACCGTTCTCAATTGTTCCAGTGCCGGTGATTTTTATTTTAGACTGACCTAAAATAAAGAATATGATAAGTGTGATGTTTGCATATGGACTATAAACGTCAAATATGTCTTTTTTCTCGGCGGTCTGGTATTCTCTAGGGTTATTTCTTTGCAAACGCCGCCTTTTCACCAAATATATACGCAAGCCTTATGCGCAAATCAGTGGAATTAACAATAAATGATTACAGCCTATTGACCGACCCAGCGATCGACCGATCGACCGATCGACCGTTCGACTGTATCACTAGCGCTACGTGGCTCAACATTTATTTGTCCCTTCACATTCTCATTGCCACGAATTACCACCTTATTACCGACAATCTGCTCCCGTACGGCCTCGTGGCTCAAGCGGTAGAGCGACGGAAGATCTAATCCGGAGGTGGTGGGTTCGAATCCCACCGAGGTCAAATATTATATTCTTTCTCTCGTGTGGTCTCTTATTTTCTTACTAGGGCTAACGCTCAGTACAAAGAAATTTATGGGTTGACCTTAGCACTATAATTTACACACAGAGTCAATTCTCCGATTCCTTGTTTGTATCACCAGTATTCTATTTGGAATACATGCGGCTATTTTTTTTCTTTTTTCGGATGTCGAACGTACTTCGGTTAAACTAAATAGGGAAACATTAACCCATGGACGAACACGCAAACTATACCCCAACCTTGGTACAAGAAAGGGGTGTTTGTAATCCCTCTCTCCTTGGGTTTTCTCGGTGTTACAATATTTCGAAACAAATTCACCTCGAATAGATATCCTGTGATTCGATCTACAAGATAAGGTAAACATATAGTTTATGGCGCTGCTGGGGATCTGTGACGTCTCCAAAATGGTGGCCAACATCTCGGATTTTACAAAAAATTCAAATCTTTCGCTAAAATGCAGACATTGAAAATGTTTTTTTTGCTAAAGTTATAAAATATGATATAATTAAACTTTTTAGTAGCGTTGTATATGATTTTTGACTGAAAGGAGATGAAAAACACGCATTTTTGTTCAAAAAGGGCTTGTTTTCATGATACTTATAATGTCATATGTCACCGTAGTAGCAGATTCTCTCCAAACATTACATGTGCTAACAATATCGGAGAAACCTATAACACGGGGGTGGGGATGGTTTGGCATCCACCACCCCACTCCCTTGGACGTCCTAGGGTTAAGTAAAAGATAAACAAGAAAAAAAGAACATGAAAAAGACTTCATTTTTACCTGCTTCGGCTGCTCCAATGGCCAGTAATAAATAACACAACCACATGTTTTCAGCTTTCCAAGATAACGTTCTAATGAAAAGAAAAGCAACTACTAAATGCGTTAGAGGAAGTTTGATTCGGCCATTGGTAAGTTTTAACACACATGTACGTATATTTTTTAGCAGAGCTCTCGCGGGCCGAAGGCCCGCTGCGGAGCCCAATACTCATAAAACCTATGCCCGTCATTTTTCATGCTCATGGCTAGCGGAAAGTTTCGCGGGCGCGCGTCCGTAACATGTGTGTCCGTGCGCGCGTCGTTGCGTCGCGCAAGGCTGGCTCGCGGGCGCGTATGACGTTGCAAAACATGCGCATATGAGGCCACACAACATCCGGGATCTTAGCAATTTTGAAACCAAAGCGAGGCGTTGTTTTTCAAGCGACTACACGGCCGAATGTCACGTCAGCTGGGAAAACACTTTGGTGTTTTGCTGTGTTTAGCGGAGAAAACACGGCAAAACATCAAATTAAAGTCGTTATTTCCCTGCATTTTTTTGCTGTTTGCTACTCAAGACAGGGATAGTAATTAAGGGATACTCAAAAGCCGCTATAGTGGAAAAAGAAGTGCATTAAGGGATAAAATCTTGCTTCGAGGAACTTCATACGTTTTTATCAATGCGGGAGCAATGCGGGGAGATGTTTCTCACTTCGGATTTCGGAACTGAAGAAGCGGAGATGTAAAGAATTTCCAGTAGTCGAGGCACTTAAAGGTAAAACAAATTACATTTTTCGATGGGAATTTATATTGATATCAATCTGTGATTGACTTTTTCTTTGTATTCTCGGTAGTTTTGGAGAATTGTTTATAAAACGTGCTCAAATTCAGTCGTTTTGATTTCTTTCATCAAAGACAACTCGGCCTCGATGCGCTTTAAGACTTAAATGGTTCGCGTTTCGCTTTTAAACATAAACTTATGGAGATTTGAATAAACTTTTTCGAAAGAAAATTGCGTTGTCCATTTTTATGTGTTTGTTCATTTATTACATAGGTTGAAAAGCGATTTTATGTAAACAAAACAAGACTTGGATTTTATAGTTCTAACTTCACTTGTGTCGCCTTTTAATATGCAAATATGTTTGTGTATTTTTTGCAATTTTGATTTCCAAATCAGTTCCTCGGGCAATTTTTGATACGCTACAGGTGTATTATATTCGGATTTTTTTGTGAACTTTTGTACGATTCCAAATGTACTGTGCAGACGGTCGCGTAATACTGTTTTTGAGAATTGCTAAAATTGAAAAGTAGCCCGGTCGTCAATCTTAATTCTTGTACTCCCGACCTTTCACCTTAGTTAAGTTTATCATCGGCTTTCTGTTCAGAGAGCTACGCTGTTAGGCTTATCCTATCTATATTATATTATCGCAAAATTGAACTGATGCGAACTTGTGTCATGATCTTCTCAAATAACCAGCTGAGTTCAAATGGCAGATTATGTTTTACCCAAAGCTGAAATTTAGTTTGCTTGGAACAAATATATTAATTAATGTTCCATTCCCAGATTATTTTGTTATTTTTCCCCGTACATCCATACATTTATTATTATAGCTCCCTCATAAGAACTGTTCCGCTACAATATCAAAAAATAAAATAACAAATAATAAAGTTAAACTAGATAAATAATTCGATAATAAAAACAATATTAAACTAATTATTCACAATGATTATTCATTAAAATAAATTATTTACGGCTTTACACTTAGGTGATTCAGTACTCTCCTTTTAAATCATTCTGTGTTCACAATGTCCCTTATGTCATCAGGTAGATTGTAAAAAAAGACCCTTGGTCAGTTTTGAGTCGAAAGAACGGAAGATTCAAGTAAGAGTTGTTCCGAGTAACCCTGTTGTGTATATTGGATAGTCATACAAACCTATTGTAGAGATAACTTGGTGCCTGATTATTCAGGCATTTATGTACCATTATGATACCTTTAAAAAAACGTTTATGCTCAACATGGAGCCAGTTGATTGTTTTAAGTCCTTCAAAGATATGCTCATACTTGTTGAGACCTGTGTTGTGCTCTACAAGATAAGGTAAATATTATGGGTTGTGGCGCTGCTGGGGGTCTGTGACAATTCAAATTTATCGGGAAAATGAGGAAAATGCAAATATTTTTTGCTAGAGTTGCAAAATAACATACAATTAAACATTTTGATGGTTTTGGTAGCATTTTATATATTTTTACATCGCAAAAAGGTGAAAAACACGCAAAACAATTGCTTGACCTCATGCTACTTATGACGTCATATCTCGTTACCGTAGCAACCGCTTGTCGCTAATCTTTACCAAAATGTGCCTCAAGGATAAATGAACAGCTACTGAAGACAGCATTTGCTAATCATAAATGGTCTTGAAAAAATCGGAGAAAACCTTAGGGGGGGTGGGGTGCAAATGGAGTTAGAATTACAATATAATTGTTATTATAGATGTCGCTGCGAACGTGTTCCTTTTCAGAAACGCGAATTTCTCGCTTGACTTTCTGCCTAAAGAAGCGATGAGCATTCCAATGTTATTTGTCCTTTGTTCTTATTGCGTCCTTGTACCACTTGTCCCACGTTTAAATTTCCGTATTAAGTAATGTAAAAGGAAATCATTTTTCTAGCAGGGGAGTCACTCCACGAAATGGTCCAAAGGTATTTTTTCGAAAGTTTGGGCCCAATTTTATTGTTTTCGAAACTTTTAGTCATGTATCCAGCAGCAGACATTTTTGGGTCAAAAATTCAATTCTTCTTAAGGCGTGCGTTGGTCAAAGCCTCTGATAACCGTTTCGGGTTTTAAAATTTAGTTTCGTTATTGAATATTGGTCCAACTATTTTACTCCTAAGCGTTCAAATTCAATAAAAAATGAATTTTGGTTAATAAACATTCTTCACATAACATCTTTTTGGGCCTCAACAGGTTTCGGGACTGTTGAGAAATTCTTGCCATTAACCAAGACCAAGCTGGGCTACTAAAATCTCGAAAGGCGGTAAATTGGAAGAACGAAAATCTGGAAATCGCCAAACGATATCGAAGATTGAATTTTATGTTGCCTTTATTTCGTTCAGTTTACCGAATTTGATATCCGATAAATGTTGCAAAGAGACCACCAGTCATTTTCGCTTTTGTATACTTGTGGCTGGATTGTAGGGCAACAAAATTAGATCACGCCATTCTAACGAACTTCGTTCTACAGTTAAATAAGTTTTCAAATAATGTGTAGCTGGTCCATGTTTCTAAATTAAGGGCCTTAAACAAAACAAAAATTGGAATTATGACCCCCATAATCGTCTTGCACTATTGCACCTGTAAACTTGTATTTTAACCGCAGCATAGTTTCCAGAAACACGTTTGAAAGTCGCCTATTTTCAGCTATTACGCGCTAACACAGAAGTTTGCAAAGTTTGCGAGTCAATAATCCTTAATTTTTTAACCGTTATATATTAACTATTTAGGTTTTTTAGGAACCAACCGTTCTTTTACCTTATAGAATCACCTCCTACAAAACTACAGGTTATTGGTCAAACATATTTGCACGGGGTGAAAGGAAGAAACAATAAGATATAATAAAGTAAACAAAAGATATGTTGACCCGCTCTTCATAATAGAATAAATTAAATCAATCGTCTTACCAGATCGCGTGCTTTTAGTTCCCTTTCAGGAATCACGTTCGACGATACATGCAAATTATCTTACCACTGAGCGCAATATAGTGCACGTAGTCACTTATTGTGAAGTTCTCTAATTGGTACATACGTACTTACCTGCTGATGTCCAATCAGATCGCGTATTTGCACGCTCGCCGTTAAATTTGCATGTTCCGGAAGTTCCAAAATATAGCCAGTGAAAGTGATATCAGAAACACACGTGTAAACGACGTTGTAAAACGGAACGTTTTTTGCTCGGTACCAAGTCCATCAGAGTAAAACATTTCATTTAGTACTAGACTACTGTAGATTATGGACTGTGAAATGTGGAATCATAGTTAATCGAGAGACTGGTTATGAAACCTTGCAGACTTCAATGGCGATTACAAAGGAGCTACAATTTATGTTGAACCGATCGTGACCATGCACATCTTTTGTTTTTTGATCACCCTATGACTAAATAACTTAATAGTACCATTTCTATTGGTCAGTTGCTCGAACAAAAGTTCAACATCTATTGTGTTGTGCACGGTCAAGGCCGAAAAACGATAACAAAAAAATCGAACAAAGACAATTCTCAGGTTTCACAACCAGTCTCTTGATCAACTATGGTGGAATATTCTAGAGTGTAAAAACGTTTTTAAATGTTATTTTAAAGTGCCAAAGTTTTTGAATAAGTTCCAAACGTTTCGGGCTTTGCCCTTCTTCAGTGGAAATCCAAGTGCCACGCAGCCACCGAACTTATTTTTGTAGTATTCTAGAGTGTGTATGGTAGTGTATGGACAGGAATCAGGGCAATGAATTGTTGATTATGGACTGGACTTATGGCTCTGAATTGTGGATGCTAACTTCGTACTGTGAAACGGAAACTACAACTGTGGACTGAACTATAAACCACTGGATTGTAAACTGGAGTGTAGAACGCTGACTGTGACTTGTGGACTCTGGACTATGGAAATTGGACTGTGTCGTACTACAAAATGCACTGCAGCCTCTAAAATGTGGAAAGTGAACCGTAGACTTAAGACTAGAGACTATGAAAAGTGAGCTGCGAAGTATGGACTATCTTAAGTGCTCGAACTGGGACCAAACGGCCCACTTTTAATAATTAAAATAATATATTATAATTATAATAAGAACCTTCCCAGCACCCTTTGCACCAGAAAAATTTTCGATGCAAAATAACTCTGTCAATTTTGAGTGTATGAGGATACTACACCACATGCTATTTACACCTACCATAAAATACCTATTTTAATTGACTAAGTGCGATGACGTAATCAGTCACGTGACTATGCCCCCAAGTGCCTTTAAACGTTTTTTAGAAACATGCTTTGATAAATGCAAATACAGTCAACGTGGCAAGGAAGGCATTCGCTTGCCACATTTCGTCATGCCCGGTATACTTCTGGATTTTTAAAATTAAGGGGGCTATACACACGAGCAAATAGGGGGTCTGGGGACTAGTATCTTTGTATACATATATCTTTGAAAGGGTGAAATGCAGAGTTAAAAAATTTGGTATGTTGGTAGATATAAGAATAAAATTAAATTATTTATCAACGTCATTAGTATGACGTCTTGGATCACGTGACCAGAACGCACGGAAGTTGACTGATTTTTGGCTCGGTTCCGGTTGCAGTTCTGTTTTTATTAACTTAAATAAATCCCCGTTTTTCCACCCAGTTAAAATTTATGCTATTTTTGTGTATAAAAAAGGCCATTATTACTCCTCCAGTAAAATTGTGTAAAAATGAAGGTGACGAAAAAAGTTTTACACGTTGAAAATCCATCCTTTCCTGATCCTGTTCAGCGACTTTTCAGTTTAAAACTATAAACAAATCTGCATAAGTGGTTTTTATCTTACCTCTTACCAATGGCGTTGTCAGTTTTTCTGTAGCATTTTTCTTTCATACCGATCAGGGGTTAGTTTTTTTTTATTCCCCCACCCTCCCCTCCCCCTTCGGTCCACTTCCCTCCCCTCCCCTGCTCTGGTTTGCACGACATGGTCAGCGGGAGGACTGGTTCGAGTTTTCACACCAACCGTCCAGCATCCGCCATTTTTCCAGCTCGTAGCGTCAGCACAGAAAATTTATTTTATTTCGTCGATTCAGAGTCCTGTTTAGTGAAAAAAGGCTGGCGAAATTGCTTTGCAAACTGTTCTTTTCGTGGCTAACTTACGATATAGCGCAAACAAGTCAGCTTTAGTTCGCGCCGGTCGCGAGGATTGATAAAGGACAAGAAAAGGTAAGGTGACTTGAGTTTTAAATTACTGTACATGTAGTAAGACGTAAGCTTAAGTTTAACTTTCAACCTAATGTCCAACTGGACAGGCTTTAGGGTTATTTTAGACTGTTTGGGGCGATTGATTATTAGTTTCTATTTGATATTGTGCACGTCTGACTAGTTTACAATTATTATTAAAGCGATTTTGTTTACAAACAGATTGGCAAAAGTCTGCGACTCTGAGCGCTAAAAAAAATTAATATCACGGCGTAAGGGGCGTAACATGTCGATCAAAATCGATCATCGAAAACGTAGTCGGTACAGTTTAAGTCGATAGTACTCGATATTTGTCGATAATTGTCAATCGACAGGTTTAATTTGTCGATAAAAGTCGATAATCACAAGATTTTCATGGCTACGAAATTAACCAAACTAATAAGACTTAATAGCTCGAACGACTTTTCAGGTTGAAGTATAAACCGCTCTGAAGTAAATCTTTACGGCAATAAACTTACATAAAAAAAAAAACTGAGCAATCAAGTGGTTTGTTATTCAATGTACTGTAGAATCGAATAATTACCTTGAGAAATGATAAACCAAGATAAACAGTGGTTCGTTCAGTGCTTGATGGACCCCAAAAAGCCGTTTAATTCTGTTAAAATTGATAAGCGCTGGAGTTTAATCAGGTTTAATGAGAACAGGACAGAAGCAGCGTGAGACAGCATGACAGAAGTCGGCGATCAAGAAATAGCATAAAAATGAGATGCATAAATCACTGATAAGACATAAAATGATACATGACATGAAAATGAATCATATTTACTGGAAGAAAAGAGTAGTTTCTGATTTCAGCTTGTGTTTATTTGAGCTTCCAATTACAGTGTAAAATCGGTAAAATAAAGTCTTGACATAGCCGATCCTGCTTCGTTTATCCGCGTTTGCCAACTTCATTTTTTATATTTCGATACTTGTTGATCGAAATCGATCGAAATCGAACTGTAAAAAAACGATAATCACAAGAAATCGTGTGATTGGCTTTTATCAAATTCCGATATTTGTCGATTGATTAGTATTGAATTCAATCTACAACGATCGATTTTTATAGACTATTGAAATTATTGACATGTTACACCCTGATATCAGCTTGATAGTACATGTACAGTGTAGCTTTCGCAGTAATTTTCAAAGTTAATACATATGCTATACGGTAAGGTTTTAAGCTTGCTCTTGACATGTTTTGTCCACATTCGAACTTATAAGAGGTTTTAAATATGACGTGTAGCTAGAAAGATGTTTCGTTGCCTTTCGTTTCACCTGTTTCACTGTATTTCAAGCACGAAGATGTACAGTAGATCTTTGACAGTGGAAATTAGAGGTGGAAGTAAAACAAAAACCTGAGGGTCTGCATCTTGCATCATGCTCTAGAATTAAATTTGTTATCAACTACAAGATCTGTACAGTTGTATTGCTATTTTGAAGTTTTGTTTATTTTGTTCTCCTAAGGTAATCAGACTTTCAAAAACTACAGTCACATGTACATGTTGTGGTTTACATTTCAAAGAAGGAACAAGTCGGATAAAGGTAATGGCTCTGTCAATTCCAAGCCCGCTCATCCCCCCCCCCCAATGGCTTCGTCAATTCCAATATGACTGCGTTCACTCTGTTGCTTGTTGCTCCGGTTCTCTTGAAAAGTGTGGGACCCAAACAATGTTTATCAACTCAGTTTTTGTATTTTTGAGGGCAATCAGGAAATTTAAAATAAAAAACAAGGATTGTATGAGTCAACTTTTAAAATCTGAAAGATAAGGTTGTTTTGACAATGCCCCACCCCCAGGCTGACCTGTTTTGGTAAATGCCCCACCCTTGGGAAGGAAAAGTTATAAAAATAATGCCTGACAAATGCCCATAATCTGTTCTTCAATTTATTTATTTAATAATGCCCAATCTTGCAGCATGTGTTATAACTCAGAGTTCTTTCTACAATGTTTTTAGAAGCAGCTGGTAGAAATAATTAATAGATTTCTAAAGAGACACAAATGAATGTAAGGCACGTGAGTTTAATATAGCAGAGTGTACATGTGAGCGGATGTCATATAACTTATGTCATGCAAAAATGTTTAAAATATTTTAAAATCTGTTTGTTCTTCAATTCTTGGACTTCCAACTTAGTATTAAATGGAAAATTATAACCAATTTGTGGATTTCAAATGGATTTGGAGCATTTAGGGGAAATGTCACTGTATTGCTGTCATTGCTTGCTTACTCGGCTCATCCAGCTGTCTCGTTTCACACAATGGATATTTCTGTCATCCTAAGATGTGTTAATTATCACAGTGACGCTGCTAAATTACAAAACATCAAGAACAACTAAAATTATCCTTACGCTGTTTCGTATTCATGAGATGCATGGCTCTTAGAGCCCTTTCATTGGACTGTGCATTAGGGGATTCCCTCTGTCCTCCCATGTAATATCAATAGTATGAAAGCTGTGACAATGAAACTTGGTATAATTAAACAAGAAGCTGTACACAGCTTGAACTTGTGGTGTCTTTAACCCATTGCAGTATTTGATTCCCAAATGTTTTAAGTGCTTTTCTAGAGAAACATGAAATTGTGTCTAAAAAGTAAGACTACATTCAGTAGCTGACACTGGAAACCGCCATCGCTGACTGAAATGCAAAGTTATATAAAACTCAAAACTTGCTGGAACAAAAATCCCATGTGGCAATAAGCGGTGAACACAATATCAAACAGTCCTATCCATCCATGAATGCCCCGCATTGTCTTGCGTAAAGTTTAAATATAATAAACATGTCTTGAATGAGTTGAATCGCCATTCAATAAGCTTCTTGGTAGTTTGCCTGGGGAGGCAGTGGATTTTTGTTTTATCTTCACAAGGAGCTGTACCCATGAGTGGCGAAGCCATAAGCGATCAGTTGTCTATTTTGTCGCTCGGTTAAAAATAGTTTTGTCGATTTCTTCTGAATTATTGTCGTCTTTCTGATCAGAATTATTTTTATCCGACTCTTTCAGTCAGTTCTGAATTCTATGGCGGGTTTGCGATCAGAGTTAACGTGCAGTGCATGTCCTGGAGTCCCAGAAATGCCAGCTGAACGACCAGCTGAATGACCAATTCGTTCGTGACTAATGAAACGTTCATGAATTATTTTTCGTTGCTAACGGCTTTCGAATTATTTTAGCAGACGGTTTTATTTGTTTTACACCTTCTGAAGGATTTTTTTTAACTACGACCGACCGCTGAAATTGTGTGTGTAAACAAACATGGCAAAGCGAAGCGACAAGAGCTATAAATAACTCGAAGATGGTTTTCGGCTAACTGTAACAAAACAACGTACTCTTATTTATAATGATTTTATCCGCTTTAAGGTATTGAATTGCAGAGGCTGAAAGTATGGTAATTTTGGGAGTTTATCTGTGAGACATGGCGCTCGCGAGTGACCGGGCGCCTAGATTTCGTGTGTATCATCATTTGTTTACCTTGATTTTGAATTTTGACTTCCGGGGCGTGCTGATTGGTTAAAATTTGACAGTTGACAAGCTAAAGCAATCCGCGGGTTCTTGTGAGCGGCAGCTGCGATTTTGAAGGATGCATGCAGGCTTCCCTTCTTCGCATGACCCCGCCGTCCGACTGGAAGCCTGTCCGCAGGCTAGTTATTCTTCTTTCTGCTTCTCAAGTTAACACACATGAGGCCACGAGATCACAAGGCCTCAATAATTTGTCAATTAATCAGATCAGTGAGACAAAAATCAATTATAACTTCTTCCTCGGCTATGCCATGAGTAATAAAGATTTAATATATACTTTAAGATAGGTCATATGATTGTGATGGTATCAAATCAGCCAAGAGTTCACAATCTTGGATCTCCATACAGGATTAACCAAATTTGACTCAAAATTAATTTAAACCAATACAAGGATGCTACATGAAGAAAGATCTAAAATTGTAACTGGTACTTTGTAATAAGAAAACCACAGTTTCAATTCTGCAAGACATGTTTCATCAGCCTTGCTCTTCTGTCATTGTCAGTTACATGTACATGTACAATTAGGAATCTAAAGATGCTTTTTTTTTCTCACCCTTGTGTTCTGCAGTAAGGAACTTGTCTACTCCACTCCTTGGAAAAAATGAAATGCTTAAATGTAAAGTGCTTAAGTATATACATGTACTCAAACAATTAGTTCTTTGTTTACCTGTAGAAAGGCAATCAAATTGCAGACTGTTTTTACAAGCCCCAGTGCCTTGCTTAAAGTGAAAGAATAATTTAATGTTACTATTAATAATAATTACAATATTCAGCTAGCAGAGCTGTCACTAAGATTCAAGTTGTTGGGTAAATGCAATTAGTAGGCAGGCAATCAAACAGCTGGGGAGTTCTTTTGGTTCTATTTTCCTTCTATTTTCCTATGAAAGTATGGGGTCATGCTCATAGTAGCCAGGGGAAATCCCTGGCACCCAGCCCTTAGTGACAGCCCTGAACTACAGTAGGTACATGTATACCAGCAGTTAATCCTTTTTTATGTCTGAAAAATTCATCAATCAATTCAAGATGCTCACTTCCTATATTAATCAAATTGTTTCTCCCAGGAAACATCACATACTTTACATGTACTGTCATGGGTTATGGACATAAAAGTCTACCACATTGTAAACTCATTGCAAATGTGTGATCTTTCTAAGGTACATGTATGTTAATTTAAAATTGTTAATATATTAGTTTCCATGTAAATAAGAATAATTGGTTGTGGGTTTATATTACATGCATGTTTATGTAATGTTTAAAACACGAACAGCAGTGTTTTATCAAGTTTAAAAATTTGAGCGCAAAGCGCGAGAATTTTTAGACTTGATAAAACACGTGCTGTGAGTGTTTTGAACGGCTTCAAACACGAACCGCCAAAAGCATGTCCCTACGGAGATCAAACAAATGTGCTTTTTGTGCAAAGAGGATATTAGCATACAAGAAAAACAAGTAGACTGATTAGCATACAGCGCATGTGCCACACTGGCTTCGATGAGGTGACCATGGCTTCCCGGCAACTGTCGAAAGTTTTGGTATTTTAAAGTTCTGAGGAAAAAAATAATCCATGAAAAATGCTATACCAAAGTTGACAGGTACGGTGGATAAAATGTCTAACAATTTTTATTCAGTGGCAGTGAACGAGTAGAAATGAGCAGCTTGCATCTCTGAACCACTCGCTTTCCTACCAATTTACACGTGGGCGCTGGTGTCATTCAAATAACGGCTTACTTGCTAAACTGTTGGTTGCTAATTTTGTTGGAGAAGATTCCATATACATAGATATTGTAAAACAGTAGTACAGTATTTGTTGTACTAAGAATCCTGAATAATTACTACCAACATTAGTATTCTTTATACAAAGAATACTAATAAGGAAAAGAAACCCATTGTCTTTTACCTATTATATTATCATTGTCTATTATATGGACTACACATGCTCAGAACATAACTTGCAAGAAATTGTCTCTTTCATTGCATATCGACAGTAATTGCATTGCCAATTTCATTCAGCCAAAACGTTTTGATCCATGAGTTCTTAGGAAGATGGTTCTTAATGAAGAAAAGTAAGAAAACTGAATACAATTGTATTTAGAATACATGTATTTATGGCCCTTGGGGGGGGGGGGGGGGGGGGGGGTTAACTCATGTGAGGGGGGCAGGGTAGTGTTTAAACTAGCCACAGTGTGTATTTATGCTTATCAAATGTCCCCGGATAAATAAATGAGTTAAAAAAAAAGAATGCAAAAAAATGGAAGTGACACCAACTTTTATTTAGCAAAGTTAATGCAATGGCTACCAACCGTTCATGTGGTTAGTTTTCTTCCTCTGTGCACAGGCTGAGTTGCCTGATGTAGGATGGCATTGTGACAAACTGTATGTGCAGTAAGGATGCACATAAACAATAAGTGCAAACATGCTTAAATTAAAAGTTTTCTATTTCTAATCAACAGAGTGTTGAAGAGGCATCCCTTGGTATATTCAGTATAAGCATAAGGTGGATTTTCTACGACTGAAACAGTGAAGGAAATTTTTTACAATTAATAATGATACTGTCTGTTTGTAAAAAGCGTTGTAGTGTAATTATCTGACCTTCCCTTTAAATCATTAAAGGGTTGTTCTCAACCAGGGTACATTGGTTTCTGAGGTTCTGTCTGTGGTCATTTTTGGGTGCTGCGAAAATGGCCACCCAGTGATTATTGCAAAAATTTAAGGTTGTATTGAGGTACATGTACATTGAAACTTTCTTTCTTTCTTAAAAAACATGAAAACAAATAGCAAATTAAAGTAATAAACAAAAAAATTGAGGAGCTGTCAAAGTGATTTAGATCACTTGATGGATAGGACATTCTTCTTAGTGAATTGGTTTTATTACATGTACATGTACGGTTTGATCATCCCCAGATCATACAGAATAGAGAGTTTAAGCATCATGACAATGATCTTACTTTTTTCTAAAGCTTTGTCATCTTCCAAGTGAATGTACACTGATATAGGGAAGATATGGAAAATGACAATAGTTTAATAATAATGACCAGTAGATTTTGTCGAATCAATTACCTTTTATGTGTGTCAGAAAGTCTTTTTAATGTATTATCATTGAAATTTAAATAAATATATATTTTTTCAAATACTGCTGTATTATAAATCAATGTATATGGCGTTATTATGCAACATACATGTAGCATTTGACATTGCAAATACTGTATGCACCAAAACAAGTGCAAATGTACAATGTATGATACATTATTATTCGACATACATTGTAGCATTCTAGAGTGCAAATATGCATCAAAACGAGTGCAAATATGACACGTTATTACACTCTTCTGACCGTGCACTAGGAAAAACAGCTTCAAAAACGTAGCCTTTAGGAGAATATTTCTGTCGTAAAATAAACATTTATTCAGTGAAAAGTTGTGTAATACGGCTGGGCATTTTTACTCGTCAGTAAATACTCAGCCGTATTACACAACTTTAAGCTGAATAACCTCTATTTACTATTAAGGGTCAGCGCATTTTTTTTTCTGCCCCCTCAAATTCTATATATTTAGTATGAACCCAACACCACAATTAGCACCTTTGAAAAGCAGGCCATGTGGTGTACACATGTTTATTTACAGGATTTACTTGAATGGCGCAGATTTTTCTTCAACGTTGTTGAAGTTCTTTTTTGGACTATAGGCTATGGAATATTATGTTAAATTAATTATAATATATTATTTACGGTTTCACTTGTAATAATAATAATAATAATAATAATAATAATAACTAAAAATAGAATTCATAGAGCGCGCTTTCCATAAGAGCTAAAAATAATTTGAAATGTTAATATTCTAAAAACTAAAAACCTAATACTTGTATAAAAGGTAAAATCTAAAAAGTCAGCTAAAATACTCTAATACTCTAAGCCTAACGGACTACTTGTTTATCATTTAATATCCAACGCGCCTTCTTAGGATAGTTGTTAAATAGCCTGAGTGTATTTCTTTAGGATTCTCACCAGTAACCTGCTAAGTTCACTCCTTGGCCTTGTCGAAACAGTGATTGATGTAAAGCAGCGACAACAGCGTGAAGATCAGCGAAAGGCAGCAGTTATGAATTAGACTAGAAATAGTGTTCACTATAGCTGCCCCCGCTTTTGATAACCTGTTTATGGGATGTGTATTAAATATAAATACTGTGCATACGACTGTTGAAAAATTAACGTTTCAAGCATTTTATTGAAGTTAACATCCATGTAAGTAGTCGACATATTTATCTGTAAATCTGACAATGAAATCTATTACAATCATATAGTATTGTATTTATATTCTGTGTAACAGCAACATATTGTATGTTATTAAAAACGTGTAATTTTTGAAAAAAAAAAAAGAAACAAAAACCAGGTCACCAGAAACCATTACAGCAATAACCAAACTTGCAACAATGTATTTGTAGACAATATAATGATCTGACAATATCGATGCAACTCTGAGTTTTCAGTGTTACAAACGTTTGAGTTGAGATTTATCATTCTGTTCTGAGACATTTGCAATCTGTTGGATCGAGTCTGTCGACCCCGTTGCTGATTTGTGTCTGACAAACCAAATTTATTCAGTACTGTTGAATGCTTTTGAATTCAAAGAAATCACTGAAGTGCAAAATACTCACCTTAAAATGCTTCTCGAAGATGGCGAAACGCGAACTCGTAAATGCAAGACCTTCAAATGCTGCAAGATGCGGGTGTGCGGAAAACTCAGACCCGGCGGAAAACTCAGACCCAGCGGAAAACTCATACCCCACGAAATTACAAAAGAAATAAACTTCACTCATGATCAATTCTTTTCACCTCGCGTAAAATGTTTTATTGTCACGCAATCACCCCACCAGTGCAGATTTACTTTGATTCAATATGCTGCCAGAACAATTGAACTGTAATTTAGTCGTCGACAGAATGCACTTCCTGTTAATTGGCAACTGAAATAACAAGATAACAGCGAGATATTTATCTTGCCCGGTTCATCGTTTTCGATCAAACAGGGAAAAACTATAAACATGGTTTAAAATAACAGTCGGCACTTCGGTTACTTTTCACTGAAAAAAAAATAAAAAAAGAGTCGCGAAAATTTTAGTCAAATTTAGTCACTTGTATTCATTCATAGTTATCCATAGTGCTAGACAGAACGGATTTCCCGTGTTTGCGAGTGTAGAAGCGCTCAGATTTGTCTAGGCGAAGTTGCGTATTTTACGCTTGAGCAAAGACCTGAAGAGAGCGCCATTCAGGAATCGCAACAAAACACGTTAATTTAGATGAATTCCGAGGCTGATATTATTTTAGCACTTCAAAGCATGCGATGTGTCCAACAATCCGTTTTTTAATATTATTTCAAGGTTTCTAGGAAGAAAACTTCTTGTAATCTCGTGGGGTCTGAGTTTTCCGCACACCCGTAAGATGCTGCTAGAAAATGGCGAAGCTCAAAGGTGACGAAACGCGACCTGGTGGTTGCAAATACCCGACACCACCGTGCGCGCTTGCTAAAATATTACCCGAGACTACCGTGCGCGCCTAGTTTCGTCAAATCGAGAATGCTTCGCCCACTACAAACACATTTCTTACTTTTTCAACAAATATTCTTTGTCCTTGTATGTATACACCCGGGGAATGCTAGGGTGCCTCCTCGGGTTTTGGCCTCTGGGCCAAAACCCTGCGGGGGCAAATACCCTCTTTATGCTGTGGCAAAACTTGTTTAGTCTGATCACAAATGAAACATGAAAAGTGTTGGCGCATTGCGCGAATCATGATCGAAACAGCTTGTTTTTGATTGTTTGTTTTCAATTTGGTTAATGTCATTGTAATGTAAAGGTTTGAAATGTTAATGTTAATGTTAATGTTAATGTTAATGTTTACTCTAAACATGTTTCGGTCCTGATGTGAACACATCCTAAGCCAGACGAAAGACGTTAATGCAAATATCGTCAAGGACCCGAGAGCATTGAATTTTCTGGTTGTATTAATCGTCTTTATGAGGCGATGACTGCGGTTTTGGAGCTAAATGTGAGATGCATAAAAAGAAACGGACTCGCTCTTTACTCGAGCGAAGTTTTGGAGCGATTGGAATCGATTGAAGGTAATTGTTGTCGCTTTTCGTTGGAGTGACTTGGAATTGCGAGTTCTGACTCCCTTTACTTCTTTTAGGTGAAGTCAAACCTGAAAAACCAAAACTCGCTAAAATACCGTTTAGAAGCCATAAAGCCGCCAAGAAACAACACACAAACATTGTTTTATTAGGTATGAACACTTTAATGACTATTTATTTATAATTTTGATATTTTATCAAACTCACGATAAAATCCCATACAAATCCTTATATTTTTGTCGTTGAGGATTCCTGTTGTGAGCCTGGGCTCCCTGTGATATCGTCTCCTTACCAAATACCCATTGCTCTTAGTTCCCGAAGGGCTTCAAAGGTAAGATTGAACCCTAATATCATGTAACAGGAAGTTCGAACTCTAGCAAGTTCGAGCTCTATTTTTCGGCTGTTCACGTGAAACTAACTATAAGATTTTATGCGAGTTTGTGGCTGCATGCTCCGTAAAACAGCATAAATTATAGAACCAGACATGAAACTTGTTTTGAAATTAAAAAATAGTGCAAACAATGAAATCATAAACATAGTTACGGGAAGTGTGTTTCGTCGAAACGTGTTTGCTCTAAACATGTTTCGGTGATGATGTGAACACAGCCAACTTAAACTTCGCGATCGGCAATTGTGGTCCACCCGGTTTGTGACAAGTTTACCCATTTTGTAATTAAAATTATCTTATAAGTAAAAAAAGGTGAAAACAAATAAGTTTTGCTTCTTGAACGTTGCGACTTTATTAATCACATAGTTCTGTACAATCATTACATGTTTATCATCATCGCCAACAGTATGTCAGCAGCTGATGTAGCTAATGGGCATGTCTACGACGTAACAGCATTTGATCCCACGACGGGTTATTGCTTATGGTATTACAATAGGACTGATCAAAGGAACCTTCCAAGACGTTTTTCTGGTAATCGTTGTTTCCCGTGTTGAAGTTTCCCTGAGGTCTGTAGCGGCCAACAATGTACGTGCATTTCATCCCATCTCTCTCTATGTCAGCTTTTCCAATTCCCAGCTTTGTACTGGCCTTCCATACAACTTGGGTGAAATGACCTGTGCCTCGTTGAGAGCCAGATCTTCCAAAAACGTAGCCTGGATCACAAACCTCGTTGTACCTGGAAAATAAGAAAAGTTGGTACAAAAGAATTGAAAGAGAAGTTATAAATTATAACATGCAAACATGTTACCGGATGTCATGTTCTACCGAATTTGCAATACCGTGACACTAGAGTGGCTGGCATTTTTAAAATAGCTTAAAAATGATTTATCTTCAGCAAGTTACTATCATGATAATGTGCGTATTGTCTTTAAATTGACTTTGCTGTTTGAAATATCGCCAATATTATTTCTCTTTATAGACAGGCGACACTGAAATGAACTACTCTGTTGACGAGGATCCGTAACTTACAGTGCTGACCGAGAAAAACGAGGGTGATAGCTAAAATATTTATATCTGTCAATTGGAGATAAAGGAAAACATTTCAAGTCAGAAGATGGATGGCTCTATTTGACTGACGTACGTCAAAAGATGGGAACCAGCAAATTTCATTGGCTTTAAAGGGACACTGTCCCGCCAAAATAGCAAAATTTTGCATAGCGCAAAATGCCACCAATTATACAACTTAGTTGGATGAAAAGTTTCAAGAGCAAGACAAAAGCAGTAGTTTGGAAATAAAGAGCAGGATTGCAAGGATTGAAGTGGATTACAGTTCATGAAATTTGATTTATTGACCGCCTGTCAATAAATCAAACTTGCCATTCTTGTGAAATTTTGACTTTTCTAGCCGTTATTTTGTCTGTTTAGTTCATATTTCTCTGCTGCTATCACTTATGGCGATGGTTTCTTCCAATTTCAAGAAAAAAAAAGAAAGCTTAAGTTAAGCTTCTGGCCAAAATCATGAAAACACGATATTTCAGCCGGACTGGCCCAGTTAGCCGAGCTGGCCCGGTTTGCCGAGATGACTTTCAGCCCGGTCAGTATTACATGAGGCGAGCTGCAGCCCGGGCAAGAACTAAACTTAGAATCAACGTTTTTGGCTGAAAGTTGCTGTTTTGAAAATGGCGGAAAGGCTTAGAATGGTTTAGCTAAGGATTTTTTTTCAGCATTTTGGTTCATTTTAAAAAATAAGTTCGGGGGACTTTGGTCCGGCCGGGGTTCGAATCCGCAACCTCCCGCACGATAGTCCAGCGCTCTACCAACTGAGCTAGCCGGTCGGCGGTACTTTGTGCTTTTAGAACTACGCAGTCTTGTGTACCTATTTATGTCATTTAGAAAAAAAAAGAAATGGCAGTTTACAGGCGAGCAGGTTAACTCTGATGTAATTTTTTTTTGCTGTCCCGGTTAGCCGGGCTGGCCCGGTAAACGCGATTCTTTTAATACCAGAAAACAAATAGGAAGGTTTCAAATGTTATTACGATTTATTTGAAATCAAACATACAGAATTTTATTATTCTTGCAAAATATATATGCCATATTACATATTTTAAGATGTCTATGTGGGATTTTCAATGCGAAATCTTAAACGCGCAAAATTTCACTTTAACTGATTTCAAAGTTTCTTGTTTATCGTTGTCATGGTAATATCGATTTTACCAGAATATACATTTAGCCAAACTTTAATTCAAAACCAGTTAATAGTGAAAATTTTACGTTGACCTGACTTGGAAAAGCCCGCTTAAAAGCCGATTGAAAAATGTAGGTATGGTCTCCAAAAAACTGTATCGAAACACCTTTAAAAGGTGGCTCCAAGTAGTTTTATTTGGGTCACACTTCCCTTTTAGAATGCGTTTATACATATCTTACTTTAGCTCAATGAATCTGAATTTTACACCAGATGTTAGGCTTGGATGAAAGTTTTGGACGATGCTCGTTCTATGCTAATCAGCGTTTCCATAGCAACGGTAAACAAACATGGCGAAAAACAGTTTTTCCTAAATATCTTTCGATTTTGGGGCTACCCGCGACAAGCGAATAAGTGCGCTATAATTTACACAGTGTAGCACACTAAACGGAGAAATTTCAAACAAATTGAACTGTTTGATTTGGAATTAATCGCTGAAAATTTTTAACATGCCTTTTTTTATTTTTGAAATATAAGCGGTCAAAACATTCCACAGGTCTCACAAATTACCATTAGATTACCACAGAAAGTTTCCTCAGACTTAAATCATTACTCCCTGCAAATAGCTCTGACTGACTCCTCGGCAATAAAGAGATCGAGCTTTTCTTTGAAATGCAGTTTTAAACAGTGAAAACTTCAAGCAAAATGACTTGAACTCGTGCTACATATCACTCGAGCCTCGTTATCGCATTGCAAGCTTTCACTTATATTACAAACGCTCAGAAAATTGTGCCACGCTTTAGATGTGGCCAAAAAGACGTATTCCCCATCTAATGTAGTGGCACTTCACTACGAGAAAAAGGTACAAAATATTATAACATTCTTCCATAGTTGTTACAACATTACAGAAAAAAGTCATGCAAATGAAAGGTTCCAGAAGACTGACCGTCGTGAAAATAGTCCTGAGTTGTCCACTGAGGACACGCCAGCCTATTATATCGTATAGTCGGAATATTTCTAATTTATGACTAATTCGTTCCTTTACTAATCAGTCGTCAGAAATTGCGTTTTGCATTTTCTTATTTACGTCTCTCTAAAATGTTGATATTTTTTTCCTATTTAGTTTGCTGTAATCATCTACTATTTTATTTCGGTCTCGATTGCAGCTTATTTTATTTTCGTCTTTGCTTACAAAATAGTCATGGATATGTTTGCAAGAAGGCCAAATTGATAATCTCAATCCATCCATCAATCAATCAATCAATCAATCAATCAATCAATCAATCAATCAATCAGTCAGTCAGTCAATCAGTCGCTTGACTAATGACGTAACTACGTGCACAGTAAGAACGCTCATAAACATATACTTCGAACTTCCTATACAAAAGCCTAAAATGAATGAAAATCCTTATTACTTGCACTTGTCTTTCTTACCAGTTGGTAACCGCCTCTGTGGCAGTTTGCCCGGCATTTGTGCTGCAGCCCATTGACAGATTTTCGCCTTGATCCGGAGTATTTGAATGTTGCAATCCCCCTCTCCTGGCGATAACAGCAGCATATGCAGCAGCCTCTCGACACATAGTTTTGTCCAGGGTCATTGGAGGGGCTGCGTGTATGTTGCGAAATTTATTATGTTCCGTGAGAGCTTCTTGCTCAAATGGCGTAAAATCTGCAAAATGATATGAAGTGATACCATCAAAAAATGCAGTGATTGTTGTTGAAGTTGAAACCTTAATATGCAAACGTTTTTTGGTTTGTGTGTATGTGCGCGTTTTATTTTTAAAATGAAGTAAGAGATAATAAATACCTTGACAGCCAGGTGACACATCAAACAACTAATGGAATTGACTTGTTAGTTGGAAATTTCATATTCTGTTGCTATGTTATTATTATCATTATTATTATTAATTATTATTATTATTATTTCTTTATAGTAACTAATTAGGTACGCCAAACAGTGGACCGGAGTATTTGCTATTCATCTCCACTTCGATGAGTAATTGTTCATTATTTTTCAAATCTTTGCAGCCTTTTGATCGGTTGAACGCTCTGCTCGTGAACAGTTTTGATTTGATTTGAGTCAGACTATCTTTGGTCTGTCTTTTTGTTTTTAAATCAGTTCTTAATAATATAACTTATATTCCTGAATGCAAATCTATTTCTTCATGGTTTCGGCCATTGGGATGCTCTGATTGTATGTTTTTTCATCGACGACGAATATCGTATTTATTCGTATAAACGTCCATGGGCGCTTTTTACAATTCATTTGCTGTTAGGAGGCGTCAACTGAAGAGTTTATGACTGAAATGTATTTTAACTAACATAAAACGTTTTGCCTTTTTTCGGCAAGTTCTTTCGTTGGGGCGTTTGAGCGCAGGGTAAAATTGTCTTGTTTCTCAGCCCTCGGACTTACAAGCGGGAGTGTGTGTGTGTGTGTAGGGGGGGGGGGGGGGGGGGGGGGGGGGGGTAGGGGGGAGGTGGATGCCATCACCTCTTAAGGATTTCTCCGATTTTTTCAAGAGCGTTTATCGTTAGAACATGTCGTCTTCAGTTGCGGTTAGTTTATCCTTTAGACTCATTAGCAGGAAAATGTATAACTGTATCATATTTTACAGCTCAAGCAAGAACTTAAAAATTAAAAAAATTAAAACTTAAATGGACGAATAGCCTGGTCCACAGGCTTCTGCGCATGCCCTACCATTTTAAAAGCTAAGAAGACCCTGGGGACGATAGGTATAAATAAGCCAATGTTATCACTGCACTTAAAAAAGCAAAAATCATCGTGTTTTGGTGAAGGAGTGGATTATGTAAAGTAAACGTTTTGTAAGTCCTTTCTTTCTCAGCAGATCAAGCCATAATGCGGAAGTGCTGTAAGGTTGTGCAAAGCAAAGGTGTCAAAAATATAAATTGTCAAACTCCTCCAATTGGGCATGAACAATGGTAGTCAGATGGTACAATTTTGAAGCTGCGTGCGATGTTGCATTCTAAAGGCCTAGACACACGATGAAACTAGCTTGTTAGTCAGAAAAACAAGCTACTTTTAGCAAGACTGTTTCCGCATTTTGTAAACGAACAAAAATATCGTTAATATTTATGACGGGACTAGTTTAGGGACGTACCTGTGGGAGCTCCCTCTCCTGTTTCTGGTGCTCCTGTTGGTCTTTCTGTGCTGGTTGGTGCCTGTGTGGGTCGAGGCCCTCCTGGTCCGGGAAATGGGCCTCCTGCTCCTGGAAATCCGGGAAATTGTCCTCCTGCTCCTGGAAATCAGGGAAATTGTCCTCCTGCTCCGGGAAATCCGGGAAATCCTGGGAATCCTGGAACTCCTGCTATCTGAACGTTTATGTTTAACGAGGTCTTTCCGTTTGCATACATTGCTCCAGTACCAGTGATGATTACATTCTGTCTCTTAACAGTATTCTGCTTCTCGATAGCATTTCGCTTTATGAAAGCTCGTGGACTAGGGTCCCACTGAAAACCACTCTCGTAACGTCTGTTCCCTGTCGAAAGATCTTTATTATTAAATTAACCCAAGGAATAAAGAATTGTGTAAAAGCAGTTTAGTTGTAATTTGTTGGTATCATTTTGAAGCGTCCTGACTTAATTTACAATCAACATCATTCTCGCTTGATTTCATTAACATAACCTGTCAGTACATTAAAAATCAGAACACATGCATTCACATTTGCCTAGTAGGAATTTCGTTAATACAAGTAGCAACCGTGGTACAAAAGGATGGGGGTGCTGGTTGTGGAATCCATACTCCTTGTACGCCAGAGGGTTTGGTTTAATTGTATAATTTGAACCATTTTTCATCCTAGATTCAAGACATGAAATACATAGAACAATAAACAGCGTGGAGAAAATGAGCTCAGGACAAATTCTGAGTTCCAGATGGAATTAAAAAATAAGTGTGTTTTAGACAACGTTTGAGTCTATTGTGATAAAATCCTTAAGGAGCTTGAACTAGCTGTCAGATGCCCCCCCCCCCCGCTAAGTTTTTTCGCCGATTTTTTCAACACAGTTTATCCGATTAGCACATGTCGTCTTCCGTAGCTGATACTTTATCCTTTAAACACATTTTGGTAAAGTTTGGCGACCATCAGTTGCTATGGTAACGAGATATGACGTTATTCTTAGCATGAGGTCAAGCCATGTTTGAATAAAAATGCGTTTTTCACCGTTTTCGGTCAAATAACGTATTAAACGCTACCAAAAGCAGGAAATAGTTTAAATGTATCATATTGTTTTCACATTTTCCCGATGAAGTTGAATTTTTTTGTAAAATGCATGATGGCGGCCATCTTATCTGCCCCCATATCCCCCCCCCCCCCCATACCACGGTGGGGGTATAAGTTTGCGTGTACGTCCGAGGGTTGAAAAGGTTCAAGGTCCCTATAGACGTAACATAACCGCGATATATTAGATTTTTTCAGACTGGGAATGGAGAAAATAAGGTTAAAAATTATGCCATGCGGGTAGTTTGCAACGATAACAATAACTGATAATCTCAGCCACTATGTTTTCACTAAGACAGCAAACACGCTGGGGATTTTTTGAGCTAATATCGGCCAAACAATTTAAACTCCTTAGGGTTTCATCGGATGTCACTGAAACTTGGGGAGGTAGCAGATCTTAAAATTTCGAACAACTTGTCCGATGCCGATTTTTCGTTTTTAACGTTTTTTGGCGGGAAAATGACGTCACACCATTTATTCATTTTTTTGGGAGGGCTTTACAATCTACTTTGGACCAAGAAATGAAAGACAATTCGTGGACAATTTGAACAGTGAAAAAATTTTTAAGCTACTGCTTTTTATTACAACAATATAGTACTTTAAAATTTGAATTTCCCGCCATTTTGTTTCCATTTTTAACAAATTTTACGACATTTAAAGAGTCATAACTTCTTAATGAAAAGCAGCAGCTGCAAATTTTTTTTCAGCTTTTATATTACCCTGGCCTGGTGTTTCATTCCTCATTTTAAAATATATCATAACGCACTAATTCATTTTTTAATTAATTTTGTGACGTAATTTTCGCGCCAAAAAACGTTAGCAAACGTTGTTTGGCCGATTTCAGCTAAAAAAATCCCCAGCGTGAAATTGCAATTTCGGACTTGACAAATCCCTTATTCCGTTTCTTAAATTAATTCGCGATTTACCAATAGTTAAAACAATAAAAAAGTAATAAATATTTACCTGCTTGGGCTACTGCTGCAATGGTGAGCAATACAAAATATAACCACATTTTTTCTCGGCTTTGATGTTGATACAGTTCTACTCAATAAAAAGAAAAAAAAGTAGCAAAGTCGTAATTTTGTCAGAGGAACAGATTGCAACATTGTTTGGACATGTATGAGTCACATACTACTTACATAAATTTCTGGTATTAGCAAAACTCGAAAGGCTTGATTTTAGGTCTTAGTAACAGTTTCGTTGCTGCGAATTTGTGTGACTTTATAATCATATCCGATTGAATCATCTTAAACAAAACGAAACAGTTGCAAACCTACGAAGTGTTGTTATAGTTAAGCGTTGGATTTTCGACAAGAAACAACTCCGATTTTCATATTTGTTTTGCATTTTCACAATATGAGACTAAAGCCATCCGAAAGTGTTAAAAAAAGTTAACGAGCTCGTACAGCAATGTAGGATCCACCTAATAAATGAACGAATAGAGAGTGAATACCGTGCCGAGTAGTGATAGTAAATATAAGGTTTCAAACAAAGAGGGACAGTAGAGCCTGGTTTTCACATGTCGGGAAAACTCCGATCGGAGATTTTGATGTTTCCCGACCGGGTCATACTTTGCCGATATTTCGGGAAAATCGCCGATCATCGCGATATCTGGGATGCGTCGGGGAAATAGGAACGCTCCCAATTTTACAGATTTGTTCCCGACCATCCCAGATGATTGAGGATGCCTACGATGTCGCGTTTTCATAAGTCGGCAAATCTGGGACGGTCTGAAAACAGTGAATTCCCCGATGATCGTCTGGGATTTTCCCGACATATGAAAACAAGGTTTACGCGTAGTTGGTGTGTTTTTCTCTGTTAATGTGTGGTGTGCTGTGTAGCTGTAATCGCCTTATTGGTTTATAAAAGTAGCCCAACTAAACGCGAAGATGAGAATCTCAGGTTGAAAAGGGCTCTTATCAACTGAAAGTGAGGTTTATACATGTACAAGGAAATGCATTTTATCCTGATTGCAACGTTGCTGTTTTGGCTTGCTCTGTTTCAGCGCTATATCTCATATCATTTCCAAGTGTGAAGTGAAAATAAATAACGTGAAAATACTGTAATTTTTCCTGGTGGTGCATTCATTTGAGTCAAGGTCGTATTTAAGGAATTTATTAGGGTCTTTTGAGGGTCTTTTGGGGTCAGTTTTGCTGGTTTAAGATTTGTTATTTTATAAAATAGATAAAGAGTACGTGGCACAATGAACACAAGGTCCCACAAAAAACATTATCTTAAAAACATAGAACCATAACCGTTTTACTGGCACGTGGCATATAGCTGGTCAATGAAAAGAAGAGACGGAGACGAAGACCAAAAGAAGATCGAAGTGTTGTCACAAAATGAGAGGAGATGGCGTTCTTATCCTGGGACGCAGCAACAGACGTGGCAAAGGACAGAGCGAAATGAAACAACTCAGTCCCTTTTCCCATTTCCCAGCAGGGAAATCAGAGAAGAAAATATCTTCTTGATGATTTTGCCATACAGTATGTTACGAAGCTGCTAATATATATATTTTTTGTTCGAGTTTGGTTACTTATGGTGTATGTACTTACCTCACGGTCAGTTCCTTTTCTATATTATTCAAAGCCGTTGTTCCACTGCCAACAACGTACATGTATATGACCACAAACTTATGGCAGTCTTGACTTCAGATTTCCTTTAAAACGTGTAGAGAACGATCATCTTATTACATCGTTGAGCTTTTGACGGCCCAAACAACAGCTCCGACACAAATTTGATGGGGACCAACCTTATTAATACAGCAACCTCGTATAAACGGTCGTATGTTTGGTAGCCTAAAGGTGTTCGGATTTAGGAGGCGTCACTGTGTAGACCTTTCTGTCGGTAAATTAAACTTTTATTGTTGACCTGATTCAGGGGCCGCCGAGCAACAATGACATCAACAACAATGTAAACAAATGATCCAACTTCGTTCCATTGCATGTATTTCACTTCGAATTACCCTCCGGGTGTAAAACGAGATCTTATCAAAGGCAAAGCCACGCGACTTTGAGATTGAAATCTTCGAAAACAACATTTGAAGAAAATCTCTCCGATTGCGTATAAAAGCGCGTGCTCATCCACCAGTGGTTATCCACCCAATATTATAGAAAAATATCGCCAGTTGTTACAACGCACCACCCGTCAGTGCGTTTACAATCTGAAAGTGGCTATAACTATCAAACACATATTTTCAGAATCAACTCTACGTACATTGAATAGTTAAATAGTGAAATATTTCTTGTTTTGAACTTCGCCTTAGTGATCGAGTTTATATAGAGATTTGAATTTACAAAATTCTAATTAGATGACGTCGACCCCAGCAGTATTCATTTATTATACAACTACTTATTTTTACCTCCAAGTAATATTTTTCAGAAATCAAACCACTATCACAGTTTAAATTTAGTATTTCTCAAATTGATTATTCTAAAGCTGTAAACTCCGCATTGCAAATTGACGTACAAATAATTGCAAATTACTGTTAAATTCAAACTTCTATAACTCACAAACGCGACTTTCAAAGCAAGAAATATTTCACTATTCAACTATTCGTTGTACGTTGTGGTGATTCTGTAAAAAAGGATTATAGCCACTTTAAATTAAGTACTGATGGATAACTGGGGACTAATATATAATAATCCCTTGCTGAAAACTATTTACAATAAACTTCCGATCATAGCATATAAGAGACGCTCGTAATAAAAATCCGCGGAAAGTAATTGATGCGTCGCAGCCAGTGATGTGCCGTAACCACAAGCTGGAGTCTGCGTAGGCCTGTCAAAAATTGGCTCCCTTTAGGAAGCATCTGCTTACTGCAAGCTGCTAAATGTTTGGATGTTTGTATAGTTAATTTAACCTTTATTGTTTTGAAATTTTGTGATTTACCCGCTGAAGGCCAACTCTACTGTAGCCATAATATTCTTCATCCACGTGGCTGTCACGCGCGGCCTTTATTAAAATGTTAATTTATTCTTCCGCCAAGTTTTCATCAATTTCACGTCTTAAAGGTACAAAATATTCAAAGTTTCAGAGATTTAAATGTTCGAAGTATCGTTTCTTTGTAGAAAGCCTGGAAAGGTTTTTACGTAATTCAGGTAAAATTTGCCATGACCCCGTTAGCAAATATGAACTCATTCCGGTTACAGCGATCTCTTTCCGGTTGCCTGGTGACAAATGAATTGCATCATTGTTGCAGCTGTCATTCTGGTGCTGGTGGTTGTTGTTAACAAATTTCTTTTAACAAATTTCCTGTTAACAAACTGCAATCTAACAAAAAGAAAATTTACCAACTTCCGTCGAAACTCTCCTTATCAATAGTATCTACGCGCACATGGGCAGCAGACACAGTAGATGGGTATGGCTAGTTCGGGGACACCCATTTTAAGGCCCCACAGACCCCTATGGAGCCTTAATTTAATGATTGACACACCCCTGCCCCAGGACCTCCTACCAGTCGGCCCTGGAACAGGGGTGTGTCAATCATTAAATTAAGGCTCCATTGGGGTCTGTGGGGCCTTAAAATGGGTGTCCCCGAAACTAGCCATACCCATCTACTCTGCACGATCCATCCTCTTCACAGAGCGTAAAAACGCATAAGGGCGGTCTGGCCGAGTATGGCCAATTGAAGAAATTAATACCCCTTGTATATAAACGATGGGCCGTGGAAGAAAAACAATTTTAAGAAACCATCCTAAATCTGGTCGTCATTGTTTTATATGGAGGGGGTTGGGCCTTAAACAACCCGTGGAATGTTCTGAATCTGTTGAACATGTAAATCAATACACAAAACAATTCTTTGAAGAATTAGCATTAGAACAGCTTGAACTTCTTGAAGTTTTAAAACAGCATTATCCATCAGATCACAATGATATAAACAACCAAAAATTATCTGCCCATGAAGTCTTATGTTACACTTTGACCTGATGATTAGCCAATTGAAGAAATCCCTACCCTTGTTTATATCACGATGGCGATTGAACGAAGCCTTTTGTGCCTCATTGTAAATGCGGAAATGCAACAACACTCAACTAAGTACATCAAGGCACGTCGAATAAAGATCACTTGCCTTGGTTGCGCACGAAGAGTGTGTTTGTCAACGATTTATAATCATAAAAATAATGGCTGTCCGCCTTTAAAAAGAAACCATCGAGCTTTTCTCAGACACGAGGTACCCACGAGATCTGATCTGAATGCATGGTTTGACGAGCAAGAACGTCTGACAAACAAAACCCTGGAGGCTCTCGACCCCTTACCCAGGATCCGAGATTCTAGCTTTGTTTCGGATTTCATCGAAGGCAAGACATCACTCGCAGCTTTTCAAACTGAGTTGAGCGGTTATCACCAATTGAAAAAACATTCACCCTTCATATATCAATGATGACGACAACACAAGCGTTCATGAACTTTCTCAAATCGAGGAACACTGGTCTGAAACAAAAGAGCGCCGACTGTATGAGAGCCAGACAAAACTCCATCGGGGCATCAGAGATCTCTGCCTTGACAGGATCGTCGCCGTTTGAATCACGGCAAAGTTTGCTCATGAAGAAAATACAGCCAACACATACGCTCAACAATGCGGCTTGTGCTTGGGGCAATCTGTTCGAGCCGATTATACGCAAGTATTTTGAGCAAAAACATTCTGTTTCCGTTTTTGGTCACAGCATCTCTCTTAATCTAGCAAGAGATCATCCACTTTATCGAAAGGTCACTTGCAGCCCAGACGGATACTTTCTAGACAAAGATAACGGCTTAAGCTTGTTAGAGTTTAAATGTCCGTTCAAACGGAAAATAGCCATGAACAGAATTCCTGGCTATTATAGCGATCAGATACAAACAGGGCTTGCTTTGAGTGGCGACATGGTCTCCAAAGGCTTGTTTGTTGACGGCTATTTCAGATTGTGCTCTTTAAACCAGCTTGACCCAAGTCTGGCACACAACCAGTTTCTAAACGGAGGAAATAAGTTCAAAACGAATGGCGACACAACACTTGCGTGGGGAGTTTGTTATTTATTTAGCAAACGGACGATAACAAGAAATCAAAATGCAATCATCGATGTCGGTTCCCTCAAATCAAAACAATTATTTGAGAGAATTATGTCTTCCATTGCTGAGAAGGACATATGGTGTTGTTATGGAGCTGTAAGAATGTCGTTTAGAAAACAGGACGAAGATGAGGAGTTTTTGCGTTACGCCCATATGCAAGAAGTGTTTTCAGCGGGTGCAGAAGGCCCTAAACCAGTGGCTGTGTTCGCCTGGAAGCTCCTGGATATAACTGAGATTTGGACGCCAAAGCAACCAAACATTTTGAGTAATATTCAAACGTCAGTCGAGCGTTTTCATAACAGCTTGGCAAGCCTTCGAAAAAAGATAACAGAACACTCTGAAGAGAAAAGCATCAAACAAACCACCCATGTGAAAACTGTTCCAAACAATTTGGGTGATGACAGTGCAGTGTTGGAAGCCTTCTTATTCTCAAAAGTGAAGTCAATTGAAAAAACATACCCCAGTCTATACCTCAACTGAGCCAATGGAGCAACTGTCTTTTGGTGAATCCCGTTGGGATTATTTGGCAGACATGATCAAAGATTACATCCTTGAATTGACTGAAATAAGTCTCCAGCGTGACCTGGCTGCAAGGGCCCTTCATCAATGCAGGATGAAATCTGTATGCCGTGCAATAAAAAATCCTTATCACTGGCAACACGATTGCTATTTCCATATATTTACTTCACAAACATGTGATAAATGTCAAGGACACTTCTCGCCAGAAGTGGACATGGGCATGCACAGAGCCATTTGTCCTGGCAGTGCTCACTCAACGTGATCCATCTTTTCAAGCATGATCTTCCAGCTTTGTTCGTGCTTCCACATTGATTTTTCTGGGACTTGCAGCCAGAAGTAATTGACAAGCCGTTGTGGTCCTTTTATTGCATCCAAGATTTTGTGGGCCACAAAGGGCATGGAGATTCTTTTCGGCAGATATTCTTCGATGAATTTGAATGTCTCATTTGCATGATATATTTCATCATTGGACAAGCAGACGTGGTGTTCACAAATTTTCAGATGTTTGTTGAGATAGCTTTTGAAGTTGTAGTGTTTGGCGGTCATTCTTTTTTTGGTAATTGTGTAATTACCACCATAGAGCCCGTTGTAATCGAAGGTCACACCATCCAGGGGTTCTAAGAGACCGCAGTCCTCACAGCAAAGTTCTGATGAAAACATCCTGAGGGTTAATTTGCCTTTGCCTTTGCAGTTTTGGCAAAATTATGTCCTTTCATTCACAAGGGTGAAAGGTGAGTGTGGAGGGTATTGTGCCTCGGGAGAAAGATACTCCTTGATGATATGAAGGCGTTCTGACAGGTTTGAACGCCGTATTTCTTTGGTGTAGTTTTCGAGTGAGCGCAGGAGGATAAATTTGTATTCTTTATCAAGCTCATCGAGTTTGGCTTTGTATTCGCCTTTAGTGTCCAAGGACCTAACATCAGCCAGTTGTCTAGCAAACCTCTCCATGGTTGTACACAGCCGGGTTATGTATTCAATTGGGCGAAAATGATTTATCCTTAGAAATGTAGAGGTTAAAGCCAGAGTTTAATCTCTCAAATCGGATTTGGAGGCTGCGGCGAGATGTATCTTTTTTTGCAACTCTTGTTTGACTTCCTTGCGAAGTTCCTTTTTGAGTTTCTCGAGGTCTGGCGCTTGTGTTTGAGTGCCAACGTTTTTTTTAGCCTTAACACCATCCCTGATTGCAGCTTTGAGTTCGTGATATTTTTCCACCTCACGAGTAATAATTGTGAATTCTGTATCACTGATCCTCTTGTCTTCCAGAGCCTTTGAGACCAGTTCATTGACAGAGTTGCGTTTAGCCAGGGCCAGTGTGTAGATATTCTTGTGTTTGGTCACTTTTCGCTCCAATCGCTTGTTAGCAGCTGTAAAGCCAACTGAGGATAGCCCACAGAGGGTCGCGACGCCGGCAAGTGCTGGACTTGCAATAATTCCGAATCCAGTCAATGCAGTGGCAAGGGCCCCTGATGACAGCCCAACAGAAAGCGACCCAAGGCCAACCGCCGAGTAATGAACTAAGGATTGGGTTCGTTTATATTTCTTTGCGACTTGTCTGTAATGCTCGGCTTCGTCAGACAGCTCTTTAAGCAAGTCAGAGATCTTTTTGAGCCGGAAGTCTTCTGCATTGATTTGTGCGATCTCACGCATAGGGTATAGCTGTTGTGTCTCGCTGTATTCGGGGGCCGATGGTAGCACATTGGCAGAACTCATCGCGTGGGTATATATATGATTTTTAATTTAGCTCAACTTCAAATTCTAAAGGCGCGTCATTGAAGTTAAAGAGGGCACCATTTGCATCCCTCACTGACAGTGTTATGCTGTTTACATAATCACTAGACGAGACGTCACGCAAGACGTTCTACTGTGTTGTCTCGTAGAGAATTTTCTCAAATGGTTTCCCACGAATATCAAACCGAGCCAAAACTGTCGAAGGCTTCCTATTGAGGAGGTTCTGTTCTTTATCGACCAGATCACAGTGGATGAAGTAAGTGCTTGGTGCCCTTAAACGCTTGACGAAAGTATATAGCATCCATACAGGTCTTATGCCAAGCAATGCTGCCAGATTGTTACTAAGCGTCACACCGCTGCCGTTATTATGAATGACCATGGCTCCGTATGGAGCCTTTGTTTCGATTGTTAGATTTAAATTGCTGTTATAGGTTTTTAGGTTTTCAAATTCTTTCGCTAAACTCTCAAGAGTGTGATGTCCTGGAAGTAAGGTTGCGCCACGTGAACTATTAGTGGGGATTGTTGGTGAAATATTTGATTCTTCTTTCAAAGTATGCCACGAGTTGAAAATTGAGCAAGAGACAAGCCGGATGTATCTCGGTTTCGGCAGTGGGTGGTCGAAATAGATCGTGTGAGGGTTCGAAGACGTGACAAATGTCAACACAACCATGATGGTGTATATAATTACACATTTTATAATTATAATTATATACAATCATGTTTGGCAGACGGCCTGGTGGATTTAATCCTAATTCAAATCTTGGTGTCTCCATCGGCGGCCACAATTACGGGCCCCCACCCCCTTTTTATTCACCTCCAAACGCCTATACACATGTGGCACCAAAGCCACACACAGATCCTGAAATGGCTTGGTTGAGTTCGCCGGAGGCAGCAAAGCTCTACGCCGCAGCCAAAGCAAAGGCAATTTCAGATTTCAAAAAGCGTTTCCCTCTTGCTGATATGTCCCATTTTGAAGTGCAAGTAGAGTATGGTGACGACCACAAAACAGCCACAGGAGAAGTGCTTTACAAAAAGACCCCTGGCTCATGGGCACTTATCACAGAAATGCCCCACAAAGATTGGACTGGCGCCGAAAGAGACGCTCTTGGCCTTGTCTATGATGGTGGTTTCCCTTATCAGTTATCGTTGGGGCAGCCAGAAAAGTCAATCCCAGCTGTTGATTTCTCCACCACAATAGACAAAGACATGATGATTGGCGCAATCTTGAATGACAAAGAGCAAAAGATTTACGTCACGCCAACTGATTATTTCACAACGAAATACAGAAATATCTTCAGGGACACGCAGATTTCATTCACAACCGCCAAATACGGCCGAAAGTGGATGGGTGGCCCTCATATGAGTTTTTGGCCACAACAACTCTCTTTCGCGCTGTGGTGTGCAACAACCGGCTGCGGGATCTCGCGTGACATTCTCTTCGATAAGAACTCCAGTCTATCCCTAACCCCACAGTTACGGTCGTTTTACCGTTTTCACGTTTATTTCACAACAAGGCGAATACTCTACCAGATGGGTGGGGAACAAAGCGTGAGTGCTTTGCCAGACGACCCCCAATTCAACCAGAAAGACAACAAGTATAACATCGACGCGTACAAGAAGCTTTGCATCGAGTTCGGTATCGACCCCAGTTCTGACATCCGTTACACATACGGTAAGAACCACGGTCTCGGATTGTCTACATTTGGGCTTATGGAGAGGGCCCCATCTCTACCGATTACACTCATCCAGACTCTGATCTAGCTCTGTTCGATGATGAGCGAATCACTGACAGAAAAGACCCCAATTATCGTGCCAATGGTATATCTTACGTCCGCAACGATCAAGGGGCGGACACCCAGTTCGAGCACTTTGTGCCAAATTACGCACAGGGGCTAACACAGCCAGGGCTCGCGCGTATGAACCAATCAATCGAGGCCTTTGTGTACTGCATTCTTGGTTCACAGGCCAAAACCCGCAGCAGCATTATTGGAAAAGGAGGCCGGGCGTTCGAAACGCAGAGAGTCTTCCTCACCCATCTAGAGGAGGCCATAATACTGAACGACATCGCAACAAGTGTACAGCGTTACCAGCTTGCCATCCAAGCAACGAAAGTGCGCTTAGACTTTGCGACAGCACCCGGAAGCTGGCTCATGCCCTCGCGCATGATTATCAACACAGAGAGCGTGATCGGGTATAACAATAATCTGCAGGAGGCAACGCAAGGGATGAAGCTGGGTGTGAACAGTGGTGTTAATCTAGGCACAAAAAAAGCCTCCCTTCGCCACATGGACGGTGGACCGACAAAGATTAATCCACCAAACAGCCACCCATCAAACCCGATACATAAACAGGCCACACAGGCACAGGGCATCGCCACAGCCCCAGCCACAAGCAGCACACCCACACCAACACCACAACCACCCCCCACACCAACACCACAGCCCACACCCACACCACAGCCCGACCCGCATCACGTCTCCAAGGCAGTCGTTGCTGTGGGTGCGCTTGCTTTGGCAAGGCTTTTCGTTTGGTTAAGATAAGTGTGTTCAAGACTTCGAACGCTTGGTGATCCTTTCAACAAGGAAGGCCACCACGGCAAGGATGAGCAGCCAGGCGTGTTCCCCCAGAAAGGAGATGACCGACCCAGCCGCTTTGAAGATGAAGCTAACAATTGAGCCAATGAGGCCAGGCAAGGCGCTGGCTGCCTTTTTGCCAAGCTCTTTAAGCCCATTTCCAATAGCCTTGGTGGCCTTTGCCAGGCCGTTCAAGGTGGCGGGTACAACAGCGTTGATGGTGATACCGGCTGCCAGAACAATCGCTTGCAGGGTCCATCCGTATTTCTTGAAGATTTCTCTAACCCTCTCTCTCAAAGACATGCCCCTTTCTCTCTCCTCAATTTGTGTATTGACTCTTGCCAGCTCTTCATCTCGCTCAGTAACCCGGTCTTCCGCGGCTGCTCTGTCAGAGGGAGACGTGTTCTCATCCTCTATGACGCGTCTGTCTTCAGCGTTTAGTTGTTCAAGCTCTTCTTTTTGTTGTTTCAGTTCGTCAAGTGTCTTTTTGGAGTCTATTTTTACACTAAGTTCGTTTATGTTCCTCTTTATGTTATTATTATCTAACGTGAGTTTATTGATGTCTTCTTGTATTTTTTCTGCTTGTTTTGCCGTTTTCTGAAACTGTAACAGTTGTTTTCTTTTATTTTGATGTTCTGTTTCAAGCTCTTTCTTTTGATCTTTTAACCTTTGTATTGCATCCGTATCCAGCGTTCCATGCTGATTTTCAAGATCCTGAATCTGGTCATCAACATGTTTTATCTGATTTCTAAGTTCGTCCATGCTTTGACGAACCTTGTCTCTTTCTGCAAGCGTTTTTTCCATTTGTTGTTTTTGCTTTTGTTTTGCTTGCAGCTCTTGTTGCTTTTTGTCACGTTCTGTTTGAAAGTCTTTCATCTGATCAAGCATTAACTTTCCAAGATAGCTTTTGATTTCTTGTGAAAGCTGTGGATTTTCCCTAAGTTGCCGTGTTACAGCACTTTGTGAAAACAGGGGATGTGCCTTTTTTCCCCTACCAACCATTTTAACATACTGTCTTGGGTTTTTTTTTTATCTGGTTCGTAAAATGTTTCGATGGCTTGTTTGTTAGCATTTGGGTACATGTTTATTAGGTCGTCCCAAGCAGAATTTTGCCGTCTTTGTTGAAGACGTTGGTCTAGCTCATCGCCCGCAAGCAGAGGGTCGGTGTCAGAAGTGCTTGGCAACCCACTTTGTTCGGGAGTCATTGTATGCATTTCATGCTGTTCACCGCCATGGTATGGGGTGGATGTACCGCCTGGTTGAAAAGGTGTTGTTGTGTCAACTTCTTGTTCGTCGTCGTCGTCATCATCGTGGTCTATGTTCCAGTCTTCCCAAGGATTCTCATTCTCACCAGGTATATCAAAACCGCCTTCTGCCATGATGATATATAAATATAAAATATAAAATATAAATTAAAATATTACACAAATATATACGCAAGGCTGTGCAACCGAATTTACTTCCATCTCACAGTGAAAAGACACTGGGCGCCATGAAGGCAGAGCGAACCGTCAAGCGCATCACATTCAACCCTTCTGAGGCCAACCCCGGCGAGACACTGTATGTCTCAGTGCCCAAGCTGGGCGAGCACGATGTTATTGTGTCCGGCTCACTTGCCCTGGTGTTTAACATCAGCCTAGCCGGTGGACATGCAAACAACGTTCTCGTACAAAATGTTTCTCGGGCCCTGGTGGACAGATTCGTTGTAAAGTTTGCAGCCACCACTGTCCAGGACACGGTTGGGTACGACATCTACAAGATCTTCGAAGACCTCTTCCGATCAACCGATGAGCGGGAAAATATGCTTATGGAGGGCATCCAGAGTGTGGATTTGTGCAAGATCCGCTCTGGTGCTGGCGATAAGAAGACCTCTGGTGTGGATGCGGAAACCAAGCTGGAGACAATATACAAGAATAAGTATCGCATCAAGCTGGATCACCAAATCTTAACTGACCACGGTGTTATATATCCTCAAGCACTGTATAACGCGATCTGGTCTTCGAACAAACCCTCGCCCCCGCAAACCAAGTTGTCCGGGGCTCAGACACAAGCAAGCTCGTGTACAAGCTGGAAAACATCCAGCTGGAGTATGAGACGATCAGAAGTAAGACTCTGGCCGACGCAGCAACAAGCACTTACAACAGTGGCAAGGAGTTCGCTTATGACCTGGTAATGCGAGATCGGGTGCATCCATTCTCAAAAGGAGGTGACACTCGACTGAATCTTCGGGTTAACCCACAGCGCCGGTCTCTCAAGGGCATCCTCTTGCTGTTCATCAACCCCTACACGGCTGGTGTCAGGGACTCTGAGAACTATTTCAATCCCGACATCACCAAAGTGAAGGTCACAGTCAACGGCGTTCCAAACAGGCTTTACAACGAGGGCATCAGTGGTACAGACATGTGGAGAGAGATAACCCGGCATTTTACCCCACACACGCGCGGCAGGCCTAACATGAACTTGACCAAATATCTCACAGGCAACAAGTTTGGTCTCTGGATTGACCTGCGGGCCATAGGGGACACATCCCTGCACGGCAACGGCCAACGGCTCGTCAACACACAAGATGGCGTGCAACTAGAGATCGAACGAAACGGCACAGGCTCGGGAAACGCACTCTGCCACATCTTCACCCTCTCAGACTCACAGATGAACATCATGGACAGGCAGCTGGAATCTGTACAGTACTAAGAAAACGCAGCACACACGCACACGAACAACACACGCATATATATATACCCACCAGCCCCATGACCAGCCCCATGGCCACAAACAACAAGATCAACTTCTATTCCAAGCCGGCTCCCCTGCCATCCACCGGATTCCTGTCACACAATAAAATACAAAGACTTCTGGCAAAGGCCCCCTCCCCACCAGTTTGCAAACCAACTAATATAGGCGTTGGGTATGGACCCAAGAAAGCTGCCATTCAATGCACTAATCGTGGGCCCCACTAACTCTGGCAAGACACAGTATATTCTCTCCCAACTGCGAGGCCCCTTTAGGGGTTATTTTGATTACATCGTTTTATTCTGCCCCACATTTGTTAAGAACAAGACATACGATGGCTTCGTGGATCGCGATCCGCACATCTTCGTGATTGTCTGCCAACAGCATGAAATCGAAGACTGGTTGAAGCTGGCGAGCTTCTTTTTCACATCCACCAATACTTTATTCATTCTCGATGACTGCGCCGCCTCCAAAGATGTCAAAGGTCGAACGGGTCAACTGGTCAATCTTGGGTTCAGCGCAAGGCATGACGGCATATCCGTGTGGGTCTTGACCCAGCAGATCACCAGCATTGCCAAGCCATATCGTGATAACATTGCAGCGATCGTGCTCTTTTACACGCCCTCCAGCAAGACAACCAAAGCCATATTCGAAGATTATGCCGGCGAGCTCTCCCACGAGGAGTACAAAGAGTTTATCGCAAGGCTCAAATCCCGCAAGTTCTCCCACCTGGTTTTCTCTCTGAGATACCCGTATGGAATTGAGTACAAGGTTTAAACATGGGCACACATACACAACCGAGTAAATGATGCATTACACAAATATACATTAAATATATACAAGCCATGAATGCACCAACCAGTCTACACAAGCTCACTGTGCTTTCACAGCTTTTGGATGAATTGCACAAACACACACTTGATGTGCAAAACAAAATTATCAAAGCCGCTGGTGAGGAAGATCTGCGCCTCATGCTTCTCAACAGATATCCATTGCGGCTGAATTCTATGCCAGACACCATGGCGGGAGTGGTACGAGAGCTTGAAACCATTTTGCCCGACATCAAGAGAATTATTGAAAAATAAAAAACAAAACACATATGTATACCCCTGATGGCTGAAGCCGCTGAAGACCAGGTCGCCTTGAACGAAGTAATGCAGATGCTGGAGGCCACCCCTGGTGCCACACCTCCCACAGGGCTAGTTGGTGACAATGGCATTCCTGCCAAACGAGAGAAGCTGGCAATCCTTGTTTCAACAGGCAAGGCCAAAGAAGCCATCAGCGTGCAGCTCACACACGATCATGTTAAGCGGTTGTCAGACAAGGACGTTGACAAGTACTGCAAAAGGTACGAGGCATACATCGGCAACAAGACAACCGAATCCCTAGTTGATTCAGCCATCATGCTCATATCCAAAGGCGTTGGAATGGTGGCCCCGGTTGAGGATGTGACGGAGTTGCAGAAAGAACTCAAGAACGACTACATCATCAACCAGGAGCTGTCAAATCTTGCTGGGGCTATTGCCGTGCGATGCGGACGATGGCTGGCGCTTGCCAATGCTGCTCTCATCACAACAAAACACATCAAGTTTGAACGAGAGCCTGATCACAAGCCTGATTTGATAGAATTGGAACCCCAGCCCCCACCCACACATCCAACCAGAGACAGTGAAGGCTATCCACGCCAGGGGCTTGATGAAGTTGGGCTGGATCCTGGGGTGACCTCGCAGAAACCTTGAAGAAACCTGGCAGCAACCTTGAAGCAACCTGGCAGCACACGTACCACATCTTGTAAAAAATAAAACTCACATATATACACAGGATGGCCGCACCACTCGAGACGATCCCTGAAGAAACTCCAACTCCAACACCTGACCGTGTTACCTCTGAGGCCCCGAAAACAAAGCCCGGGCGTGTTGCTTCTGGCAAAAGGCTAGCAGAACGCAACCGCCTGGCCCGGGAAGCAAAGAAAAAGGCCGAAGCACAAAAGCCTGCACACTCAACAAGTGAAAACAATTCTGCAACAAGTGACACAACAAGTGACAGCAACAGCAACAGCAACTCAATCGTATATATTCTTGGGGTTGGTGGGTTGATTGTCTCTGCTGCTGGTGTTTATATCCAGCGCGAAGCCATAATGCAAAGGCTTGGGCGCAAATCAAATACACCAGCAAACACACCACCAGCAACACCCGCTGCAACGCCCGCTGCAACACCCCCATCTCGAATTCCGGTAAGACAAGGAATAAAAAATATGGAATAAAAAAACATATATATATATACTGACCATGAATCCTTTCCAAGCTTTGATGAATTCTGCTGCAATCGGAGGTGTGGTTCTTCTTTGGTTTGGACTTTCTTCAGTCGCATTTGATACAGTTTGCGGTTTAGCCTTGAATAGGCACAACAGACCCGAGCCCGAGCCAGAGTCCGAGTCTGAGTCAGAGGACGAGGTCGAGGAGCCCCGAGTCCGATTCGAGGAACCCCGAGTTCGAGTCGAGGAACCCCGAGTCCGAGTCGAGGAGCCACGAGTTCGAGTCGAGGAGCCCCGAGTTCGAGTCGAGGAGCCCCGAGTTCGAGTCGAGGAGCCACGAGTCCGAACCCGAGGTCGAGGTCGAGGCCGAGGTAGAGGTCGATTCTGAGTCAGAAAAATAAAAAAACATATGTATACTGGACACAAACCATGTCTGACAACAAGCTTGTGAAGTCTATCCTCGACGCCGCAACAATCACTGGCCTTGTCGCTGGTATTGGTTGGATTGGGAAAAAGACCATCAAAGAGAACTTCACTGCCGACCCCAGTGCAAGCTTGATGAATTACGTCAAGTTCACAGCCGTCATGGCTGGCACCATCGCGCTGAAAAAATTTCTCGAGGACCAGAAAATCCTCCCAGACAACTTGTAAACCATATGTATACACACCCCCACAATGGCCTCGATTGCAATAATGGCTCTTGGCGCTGTTCTTAATGCGGCCGCTTTCACGGGCGGCAATTATCTCGCTAAATATCTGTCTGGTGATAACGGCAAGGTAGCAATGGATGAGAAAATCCGACATGACCACGCCCTGGAACAATACCAAGCGGCTTACGCCAAATACCAGAAGGACCGCACCAAGCTCCTCGACTGGATTGCAGCCAATGATCGGGAGAAACACCAAGCTAACAAAAACTTCCAAACCACCGACCAAGCCCTGGTCTTGTATAACCAGATGCACCAAACGCAACCAGATAAACAAATCAAAGACAACAAAGAGCCTGTCTTCTCGGACTTCTACAAGCCCAGCCCACAACAGCAGAATGGTGAACTTGTGTTCATTGGAGGCACCCTGCTTGCGGGTGGGTATGCGGCTTATCGCTTTCTTTAAACAAACATATATACCCTATGGAGTTGAAACTCTCTAAGATCTATTACAGCCCGAAAGGGTATTGGAAAGGGCTTGCCGCTATGAAAAAGCTAGCTGCAGCGGCCAAGGTCTCTGATGATGTTGCAAAAAAGTGGCTGGTCAAACAAGCCCTTTGGCAAGTTTACCTCCCGGCGCCACGCCATATCCCTCGTCCCAAGTTTGATGTCTCATCACCCAATGCAGTGCATCAAGCAGATCTTCTCTTCCTGCCCCACGACAAACTTCCACACGGGAGAAAGGTTTACAAATACGCATTAACCCTTGTGGATGTGGCTAGCCGATACAAAGCAGCAGAGCCTCTAACTTCTAAAGAGTCTGAAGAAGTCTCAAGGGCGTTTGCGCGGATTTACAGACGTGGGCCTTTGAAATGGCCTCAACTCTTGCAAGTTGACCCTGGGAAAGAGTTTATGGGGACTGTGACTAAGACAATGGAAAGCAACAAAACGACCATTCGTCGCGGCCGGGTTGATATCCACAGAGACCAAGCAATTGTGGAGAGATTCAACCGAACCCTGGCTAAAAGGTTGTTTGGTTATCAGTATGCCGTTGAAATGAATATGCCCTCTCGCCGTTCGACTGCATGGGTCAAAAGACTGCCAGATGTTGTCTCGGCCTTGAACAATGAAGTAACAAGACTCACTGGCAAGAAGCCAAAGGATGCGATTAAAGAGAAAGCAATATCCTCCAAGCCCGCGACTCCATATGCTAGGCCTGTTGGGGTCTATGAGAAGAAGCTCCCACCCCGGGTGAGTGTGAGATATCTTTATTACCCCGGTGAGCTGGAAGGGGCTGGGAGGCGTGCGACCGACCCGATCTGGTCTTTGAAGGTCCACAACATTGAGAAGGTTGTCACCAAGCCGAATGAGCCAGTGGTTTATTACCTTTACGATGGCCCTAAGCGAGGCTTCGTTCGTGAGGAGCTGATGGTTGTGCCCCCGGGCACTCAGTTGCCACCGATATCTTTGTGACCATATGCCAGCGTGTGGATGCCATCATCCTTGATCCAGCGCTTGGAGTCAAAGGGGGAAAGTGTTGTCTTGTTTAGATGCATGCCGTAGATCTGGTGATCCACGCTCCTGAGCATATCCATCCCGTGCTTGAAGGCCTCCTTTTTGAAGAGGGCATCTTTGTAATTCTGGTGTGTGATCTCCTTCTTTGTAACAACCTTGGTGGTGCCCTTTGCTTTCTTGATGTCCAGCTTAGCTTTGATTTCTTTGCCATCCTTATCCTTCTTCTTAACACACCTGCTGTCGTCTTTCAAGATGCTGTACATCTTCGAGCGAAGACAGATTACCTCTGAGATAGGCACACCCTCGCACTCGTCCTTCATCTTGCCGATAACCTTCTTGTTCGTTTGGCTGTGAAGAGGGTGGTCTTTCGGGAAATCACTCGTGTCAAACTCGTGGATGTTGGCTTCCATGTCTTTGTACACGTCCTCTGTCTTGATTTCAAGGAGCAGGCTGTCTGTGTCAGTGTAGATTAGCTGGCAGTTCGGGCCGTATTTACGATCAAGATAGAAGTAATAGAACTCGTACATCAACGTCTTTGAGAGATCAAGCACGCACATGCCCGTGTAGACAGGCCTGTCCATTTTAATCTTCTCTTTACGCATCTGGATGCCGGCGAGGGTTTCGCAGAAGATTGCGCTCCTTTCATAGAGAGGGTTGGCGAGCAGCTTCCGAAGCTTGTCTTCCTCATCTGATCGCACCAGGCGCACATCGACTCTGGTTCTGAGGTTTTCCATCGTCTTGCCAAAGACTGAGTTGTTCATGAGCTTGTAGAAGTTCTTCTCGAAGTCTGATGTGGCCTTCTTTCTGAGCTCTGTGTTAAGTCTGATGTATGGCTCCATCCAGTCCTTCTGTTCGAAGGTCAGTACCTTGTGCACTTTTTTGAGCTTCATTCCGAGAGTGAGATATAGCTGAAGATTTCGGTAATGAAGGACATATCTTTCCTTGTCCTTCAATGTGAGGAGCAGCTTGCTTGTCTTGTCATCCCCCAGGTTCAACTCTCTTGCAATGGATCTTTGATATGGCGACATCCACTCGTTTGGAACTTGAGATACCTCTGGGGCTAGCGGGTAAGAGTTGTGCTTGTCATGGAGATATTGGGGATACTCTAAGTCAACCTCGAGTATGCAGCCTGTTTTCCTCCTAGGGCCCATCTTAGCGATCTGCTCTGCCGTTGGTATTGTTCGGGCTCACCTGAACTTGCCAACTGGAAGCGGCTGACTCATGGCCCAACCGTAGAGATTGTTTGCATCGAGATAAAGGAGATATAAGATCTCTTTCATAGGGTTGAAGTCGCTGAGATATGGGTTGTTCGCCTTGGCATAGCGCTTCATCTCTGTTGAGATGCCGACTCTCGTTCCCTTCTCGACGAAGAGTTGCATTGTATAGTCGGTCAGAAGCTCCAACTCTATGCCCGTGTATTTCAGCAATGCATCCCAACTCAAACCAGGGCTGGTGTAATAATGTGCAGGGTCTAAACGGTAATTCTTAAGGCATGTCTTCCTGAAGTTCTCATACACATCTGCAAGGAGGAGGACGTCCGTTAGGAGATAGATGTTGTGGTAATCTCCGAGATTCTCACATTCAGAGGCATCCCACACTCGTTGCGCGTGAACGTAGTCATCGTCTGTGATATGCTCCTTTTTAAGCTTGCTGTAAAAGGCCTCCTTCGGTGGAATGGAGGTTTCATTGAAACGTTCGAAGGAATCCATGTACTCGTAGGGATAAACACCCTTTCGGAGTAAAAGGTCTCTTTTTGCTGGATCCGTTTCGTGTTGTTTTAAGATCTCGAAAGCTTCTGGTTTGATTGATGTGACAAGGCTATCGAGGCTTTGTTGCATAAACTGGCAGCTGTCTATGAATCTAAGCTGACCCATAGAGAAAGAGATATATTTCTCCATTGTTGTGGGGATGCATTTAAGTTCAGAACCGACCTCTGCGATTTTCTGCATCAGATGGTGAGCATCATAGCCTTTCAAGTTGTGGAAGACAACCGGGATTGTTATCTTCTTTGGGTAGATTCTGAAGTAACTTCTGTTGCATGTGTTGTGGGCAGCCCCGCGATACCTGCCAGTGATGTGGCAGTGGTCTATTACTGCATCTCTGTAACATTCTCGCAGAAGAGGTCTGGCACAAAAACCACAGTCGTCCTCTGGTAACTCAATCTCTGGCTTTTTCTGCCTCTTTGCCCACTTACCGTTTATAAATCTTCCATTCTCATCTAGTGCTGTGTCTTTTAACCACTCTCCGTAACAACTGCGCTTGCTGCCAGGTGCCCTCGTGTGTCTGTGTACCTTGCCGCAGTACTCTCCTGTTTCTGGGTGAAAGAACTCAAACTCGTCCCTTGCGTTGCGCACAATTAGAGTCTTTCCGCAGATATGGCAATCCGTGGCTTTATTGAAGTCATCCCAATCAACGCCTGTCATTTGTAATGGTTCTTTGTGCTCGAGAGCCTTACGTATCTCTACTTCAGCCCTCTGAAGAGATGCAAGAAACTCACGAACAGGGTTCTCTCCTCGGTAAATGTAGGGATGACCAACCGTGCCATCTGATCTGACAGTAATGAAGGAAAACCCGCAGGGTTTGTGAACCTCAGTCTTTGTGGTGCTGCTTTGTTCCTTTGGGGGGATCCGCGCGTCTAGCTTTTCGACGAGGCTCTCACAGTCAGCATATATCACATAAGGAACCTTCATCTGTTTTTGATAATTCTTAAAGCGAAAGATGTTTTCACCTTCCTTGGGCATTTCGACTCTTGTTGGTCGGTTTGAGGCTCCTTTGCAATAGATTAGATGGTCTTCGAGAATTATTTCTGATGAGAAGCCTTGCAAACATCTCACGCAGAAGTGAACATGATGGTTTATAGAGTGTTGTTCGTGAAGAAGCCTGCTTAGGCTCTTTACAAGGCAGTAATGGCTGATGGTTTCGAAGGTGCGAGGGTCTATCTTTGTAATGAGCATGACATTGATTCGTGGAATCTCCTCGCCTTCCATCTCACTGACGCGATAAGTGGTAACTTTGCTGTTCTGCCAGCCTAAAACATTGATTGCAATGTTATTGAGCTTCTCAACCTTCGATATTTCATGCAGCGGTGTGGGGAAGGAAATGCCCGTAAAGTCAAACCCATCGTCTATTGGGTATTTACTTGTCCTTTCCGGGTGCACAGCGGCAGGGAAGCGCGTAGCCCTCATTGCCCACCTCAGACAAGCATGATCTCTGTTTTTGATATTTATTAAAGCTTGTTTCGCTTTTAGAGCCCGATGAAGAGGGAAATAAGATCCGCCTCTTATTGGCTCATATCGGGAAAAGTCAAGGAATACTTCGTCAATCCCTGCAACTGTCCAACCCGACCCGTTTACAACGATTTCAGTGACTTCTTCTCTTTTTCTGTTTATATTTTCGTCGAGTCTTCTCTTAACGGCGCCCTCGTCAAAGATGTTGATCATTGCCGGCTCCTTCTGCCCTAGATAAAACGTCGCACGCTCAACGCCTCTGTTCCCTTCTTTTATAAGTTTAATCAAGATGCCGTAATTAAACTTAAAAGTGCCGAGTTGATTTGACTCTGATCTGATCACTCTGAGAATTTCAGGTTCGATCAGGTTATGAAAGATAAGAAGGTCCCTCACATGAAAATCTTCTTGAACATGCATTTTATAACTGTGAAGCCAGTTACGAAAACCGCGGTTCTGAAGTTCGAATGCAAGGTTCGCCATCACGGTATATACAAGGGGTATTAATTTCTTCAATTGACCATACTCGGCCAGACCGCCCTTATGCTTTTTTACGCTCTGTGTGAAGAGGATGGATCGGGCAGAGTAGATGGGTATGGCTAGTTTCGGGGACACCCATTTTAAGGCCCCACAGACCCCTATGGAGCCTTAATTTAATGATTGACACACCCCTGCCCCAGGACCTCCTGCCAGTCGGCCCTGGAACAGGGGTGTGTCAATCATTAAATTAAGGCTCCATAGGGGTCTGTGGGGCCTTAAAATGGGTGTCCCCGAACTAGCCATACCCATCTACTGACACAAACACCTTTATGCTCCATGCTATTGCATAAACTTCAGATTCATTTGCTACACAATGCAGTAGTTTGCTGGGAAGAACTGACAAAACATAATATGCCATTTTTTAGCCACATAAGTGGCCGTTTATTTTTGTAACATTTGACTTTTTACTCTGAAAATCATTAAACCATCACAATAATTCCCAGCAAAGATGGGGGAGTACCAGCCAAAGCCCTGAAAGGCCCCCCCACCCAAAGCCACCGCATTATATCAAGTAATGTTGATTGACATGCTTTTGATTCAACTGCCACAAAACATTGGCCACTTGGGCCTCCGCTTAACGGTTGAAAGTTCTGCACTCTAAGTAAGTGTCCAATGTTCAAAGTTCAACTAATAACAACATCCGGCCCCAACACTCTGCTCCTGCTAGAGTGTGGTAAAATATATTATGAAAGTAACATCACAATCCCGTGATTGTCAGAATCAAAATAAAGCTACTTCAAGTAATGTATTAAGCAATACAGTAATGTATAGATTATTGTACATAATTCATTTGTTGAGCTCCAACCTAAGCCCCTGCTCAAAGGTTAAAACTCTGACATTACATATTGCTTGAACCTTTGGCCCCTGCGCATATGGTCTACGCTAAATTACTTAAAACATTAACTATGGGTGCCTTCGATTGGGAAATCCGGTTTCCCAAAAAAACGCAAAATCCAAAAACGGATTTCCAATTACCGAAATCCTTCTCCGCGATGGATTTCCATGAACAATGGAAATCCGAAATCCGGATTTGGATTTTGAAATCCGGATTTCAAAATCGAAATCCGGATTTCCCAATCGAACGCACCCTAAATGACCACAGCTAAAATTTGGTGAGCTTTAATCTTGGCCCTTGCTCAAAGGTTAAACTCTGACATATTACTTATTGCTTGAACCTTTGGCCCCTACTCAAAAAGTCCAACTAATTTACCTAAAACATTTATTAAATGCCACAGCTAGCCATACATGTTCGGAACTGCGAGTCCTACCCGAAGGTCTGATAAACTGGGGCCTGCTGTTCGTCAGGAAAAAAAACCGTGTTTTAGGGGAAACCTGATCCCTCCCGAATACAGAGCGAGGCACACAACACCCTGAGGGAGAAGGGTGATCGAAAAGACTTAAAGAAACTCTTGGACCTTTGGCCCCTGCTCAAATGGTCAAAAGATTAAGAATCAGAACCGTTCACTAAATAGCTGACTAGTCGATAAATAGATTGAACCCTTAGCCCCTGCTCAAAGGGTCAAAAATCTACCGTACTGGAAGCTTTAACTAGACCCCCTTCAGGGCTATAGCTTCCGCTCTAATTTACTTACATCCTTAATCAATTACCTGTTCCTGCTACTTGCTATATTGATAAAGGTTCCCTCACACTTAGCCCCTGCTCAAAATGTGCTGAACCCTTAACTTAAGTCCAAGGGGACCCCATGTAAATTGCTAAAGAAAACATTTTGAGACCAAACGAAATGTGTTTTTAAAGTTACTAGACAAAGTGTAATTCACATGCAAGATTTGACAAAAATCTGTTTCATGACTAATTTTGATTATGAGGATCTTAGGGAGACAGCCACTTAAGTGTAGTCGCAAAACCAATTCCTCAGATAATTAAATCAATAATTAACTTATTGTTTTTTTTTTTTTCGTGTTTTCGTTTTCGATTTTGAAAACAGTTTTCTCCGCCAAACGCAACAAATGTGTTTACTGTAGCTGACGTGACCTCGGCCGTGAAGCCAGGCGAATAACAAAGCCTCGCTTTGGTTTGAAAACTGCTAAGATCCCAGATGTTGCGCGACGTCATACTATACGCGCATGTTTTGCGACGCCATATACACCCGCGAGCTAGCCATGTGCGACGGACGGACGCGCCTGCGAGTTAACCCTGCGCGTCGGACGAGCCTGCGAAACATTCCGCTATATGAGTATGAAGCTCCGCGAGAGCTCCGCTACAAATTCAATACGGATGAACATTCATCCAATTATTTCCTTAATTAACTGGAAATCACGCGCGCGGTTTCATGATTAACTTTTAATTTTATATACTTTTTAATAATTTTAGCACGCCTGTTTAAAATGGGAGACGATTGTCAGTTCTCACGGTCTGTAGTTCAAGAGTCTCAAAGTTATTATAATCGACTTACAGAGTGTTTGAAACCTGGAGAGTACTCCATATAATGTTGTATGTGGGGATGCTCTTCCCGAAAGGGGTACCTTTTTTACAGTGGAGGTATATTTAAGGGTAGTGTTTTCACGAGTTGAATAATAAAAAAGGGTAGGGAAAGCTATCATTTAGGTATCCTGACTCCCGCCACATTGTGAACTTAATAAAAAAATATATTTTTGTAACATAAATAGTGGTAACGCTTGATGCTTTTCGTGGATACCGTTCCATAAGTTTATTTCCAGGGTATAGTAAAGAGATGCAGTGTTTCTTCTTTAGGTATATGAAAGGGGTACCATTTTCTATAGAAAAACGGTGCGTGCTTTGTACATGCCTACACAAAATCTTTGTGAAGGTCGCACTGAGAACTATACGAAATATTCCATGACCCATGAAGAAATCGTTGCTTGAATTAAATAGTTGAAACAGATGTTCGCTCATGAAACCAGTTATTTCTGATGCAAGTTAAGAACGGGCTCAACGAATGTATTTCAAGTCACATAATACACAAATAATAATGGTCTTCATTGTTTCAAAAGATAAAATACATATATTATGTTAAAATGTGTTAAAAATAACGAGTTAAAATTACTTAAAATTACGTATAAGAACTAAGAAACTAAATAATAATTGCTATAAATTCAGCCTTTCCTGTTATTGGAATAGAAATGAAGTAGATTTGTTACTGGAGAGAGTGTCCAAACGAAGCCCGTTGGACCATATATCTCCAAGACTGTTCTTCAGGCCCCAGTTGTTCAAAAGGTGGATAGCCTTATTCACCGGATAAATCACTATCCAGTGGAGAACACAATTGGTTTTTCTAATGCCTATCCACTGGATAGTGATTTATCCGGTGGATAGCGCTATCCACCTTTTGAACAACCGGGGCCTGCTGAATACTCCAAACCCGAGGGAAGCAGAGGTCTAAGTAAGACTGAATCTCATCTTATTCCCAGGTTGTTGAAGCCGATCGCCGAGTTGTGGAATGGATGCACTGCAAAAGGTGGCTTCGCTAGTTTTGCATCCTTACCCACGACGCCCTAAGCTTCCTGCTTCCCGTTGGAGCCAGGCGACGAGGCAGGTCTGGATCGTTTTACCTTTGAGGGTAAAGAAAGTTTCCTTCCCGTTGGCACAGACGGGTCAATTATGTCTATTTCGACTGCAGTCTGCCAGTTTTCCGCCCCATAAACCATATGGCTACCATAAATATAACTTGTTCCTGTAGTTTCTAGTACAATACTGGAAAACTTCAGATATATTTGTTTGTCATAAATAAAAATAAAGGCTAACGCGATAAAGTTTTAAACACGTATGTTGAAATATTTTACGTCTAATAGATAGCCTGTGATGTGCTCTACAAGATAAGGTAAATATTATGAGTTTTCACGCTGGGGGTCCGTGACGTCATCCAAAATGGCCGCCAAGATGACCGCCATCTTGGATTTGACTAAAAATTCAAATTTATCGGGTAAATGAGGAAATTGCAAATATTTATTACTAGAGTTGCAAAATAACATACAGTTAAGTTAAACATTTTGATGCCTTTGTTTATCAATTTACAGTAAAGCTGAATACTTTGACTTATATCCTTTGCCAGCGGTAGGGAATTGGTTCGGAAGCGAGATTGACCCACCTTTTCTGTCCTTATCTACAACTGCTACCGCATTCCATGAAGTAAGTCACAATTCCTCTCGTTCTTCCTCTCTTTTTGGGATTCGTCTTTGACCTACAGCCGTCATACTATCGTCATCATATTACTCAGTCTTCTGAATTGCACAAAACAATTACGCAATTCGACCGCTGCCATTTGTTACAGTACTAAACTACACAAAGCAAGAAAAAAACTTACATTTATTTTACCACCAACTATTAAACAACAACCAATAATTTTGTAATTCCTTTGTGAGTTGATCTGAGAAAACTAATCTCATTTAATACTTTCAATCTACTGATTCGCTGTGTTAAACTTAACCTTAGTTGATAGATATATAACTGCACGGACCACACAATACATTGCCTTATTGATATAAATAATAATAATAATAATAATAATATATATATATTTAGTTAGAGCATTTTACAAAGTGTCAATGCTCTTACATTAACCTGACATAAAACCTAAAAATCCTACAATGACGAAAACTATAGACCATAGATTGTAACGCTACTATAATACTGTATAATAATGTTGATTCGCTGTGTTGAACTTATACCTTCGTTGATAGATAATAACTGCAAGTATCCCACACCATGCATTGCCTTATTGTTACTCATGCGCGAAGAGGCATGAGGTTAAAAAATGGGCTCCGTTTTTCTTGTTATTATTATTATTTTTTTTGTGTCACGATTTTGCATGCAAATTTCTGCACGCATATTTTAGTGACCGGGTCGTCAGGTCACCAACAAATTAGTCATACTATTAATTATAGACCGAGTAAAAGTTTTTGTGCACGGTCGCGTAATTCTGTTTTTGAGATTCGCTAAAATTGAAAAAAAAAATAGCCCGGTCGTTTGCTGATTTCATTGCTTTTAAAAGTACTCTTTTCAAATTTAACGGAAATAAGTCACGGTTTGGGAAATAAAAGACGAGTGTGTATTTGATCGGGAATCAATAAATTAAATATTCAAAGCGAGTGCAGAAAACGTGTTTTAGTGTTTTCTTTAGTGTGCCACGCAATATTCGTTGAGGGGGGAAGGGGTGCGTGACCCGTTTAAAATAAACCATAAAACTTTATTACGCAAGCGCATGAGTGTAGGCTATAATTGTAGCCTCTTTTTGCTACTTTAATTCTGCGATTCGAAGAGAAAATCATTCATGTACAGCTTTCCATTGCAAGAAAGTGAACTCATTTCTACCAGTTTATGTACGTCTCTCAGTAGAATAAACGGCTCTTGTGTTTGCCTCCGGCGAGGATAGAGAAATGTTTTTGCCTACAGACAAGCCGTGGAAAGCTGAAGATATAACTTTTCAAATTTTTCTATTGAAAGAAAAGTCGAGCGTAATTTATTTATAGCAGGGCGAAAGCTTAAACTGAGCTATTTTAATTTAAAAATCATATTTTCTTGAATGAAAACTTGTCGAATTTCGATAGATCGAAGAGGGTAAAAACTGAGAAATAAAAGCATACAAACCGAGCAATGTCGTAAAAGTACGAATTATCTCATAAAATTCGATCGCGAAATGGCGTGTAAATTATTGACAACAAACTATAGTTAGTACAAGTCTAGAATGACAAATTTAACCCTATTCAGACTGGGCTTTTTTAGGCAATCTGTGACTGGGGGGGGGGGGGGGGGGGCTCCTCGGACCCCCCTCTATATCTCTGAAACCAGTGAGGCTAGGACCATGAAATGTTCACACAATGTTCACCTCCATACAAGGAAACCTCACACCCAGGTTTGACCTGCCACACCTAATTATGACGTCACAATGACGTTTCTTTGATATTTTTCCATCCAGATACTTAAAATATCAAATATAACTGTAAAATCATCTCTTTAATATTAAAACATAATAAACACAAACAAGGACACACTTGTAAAGCGAGAAAAAGCAATAAAAAGCGATAAAACTATAATTTTGAAATTATTGTCCGCCATCTTGGATCGGCCATCTTGGATCTTGGATTTTCTTTTTTTTTTTGTTTAAATTAAAATTTAAAAAATATCTAAAAGAGAAAAGGATCAGAATGTATAAAACACGTATCAAGCTAATGTCTATTATCAAAACAATGAACTTAGAAGCGTTATTTAATAAATAGTATAAAATGTTTGTCTATAAGTAAAAGAGAGCAAAAATTTACCTAACCCTCCCCCCAAATATTTGATGTTAAAAATTTTTGATGTCTTTCAAGAACTAGTCCCAAGAAAAAACTACTCTAACAAGAAAATGCACTATAAGTCAAAGAACAAGATCTTAAAATAAAGAATTCACCATATTTTAATATTTTGAAAACCTGTGTCAATAATCGGTTGCCATGGCAACATGGTTAATCACACTGACGTGTTATGGATACCAAAATGTCCCTATATAAATTTTAGGAAAAGTCAGAACATTTCAGCTTCATAGCTATTTCGTTGTAAGAGTTATCACAATTTTACTGGAGGGGGGGTTCGAAAAGCCCCCCCCCCTCCCCCCCCAGTCTGAATAGGGTTAAGCAAGACTTTTTAATGAAAATTTACACGGAAAAACAAAACCGGAAAAATAAGAACACTTAAATCAAATGGAGTCAAAACCTTTTAAAAAAGGCGCTACATTGTCTATTTACAGTAATTTTTGAGCCACAAATGACGCTTTGTAAAGGACAACAACAACTATAAAACAACAACTATAAAATCAACAAATCATACAATCCAAACTTGTACTCGCCTTTTCGAGGAATAGCAATGATTGGCCTTTAATTTTACGGCTGATTTCTCCTTCCACTTAGTTTATCCGGCTCTCTTTCTCCATTCAAGTCTTTTTGATACCTCGTTCAAGCGTTAACATCTTTAGCGTGTTTTCGGATTTTTGTTTGAGAGCCGACGTCAACCATGGTGAAACTTTGTTGGTTTTCTTCATTGTTTTCTTTGCATACGCGGGTTCCGGATGGGAAAATCCGGACCGCTGAGGCGCGCGTAGTTAGCCAATCAGATTCAAGGATTTAGAATTCAGGACCGCTGAGAAACTTCATAATACTATTTTATGTTCAGGCTTAGCCTCACCGGGGTGTAATTATTGAAGTCTCCTTTGCTAGAATGGCACAATAGAATACACAGTACATGTAGGAACGCAAGGACGTAGCATTGTGTGTTCGCATACAAAAAAATGGCTTGACAACATGTTACTTATGACGTCATATCTCGTTTCCATAGCAACCGGTTGTCGCCAGACTTTACCAAAATGTGTCTCAAGGATAAACGAACAGCTATTAGAAACGGCATGTGCTAATCTTAGGGTGTATTCCTTTGGTCAGAATCCAAATCCGGATTTTGAATACAATTAAGACGGGTTTTCTGTTCCTTTGGACGAATCCTAAAAAGGATTTCGAATCCATCGAATCCACTCTGAGGAAGGATTCATTCCAAATCCGGATATTTTGGATTTGAAATCTAAGCGTTCCATTGGAACGGATTTGAAAAAAGTACTGGTGGTCAGCGGGGTTTAGCAGTTCATATGGTACACTCTATTTACCATATATGACATATCTTGGTGTTTTTGTCTCAAAGACCAAGAAAGGTAGGCATTTGTTTAATTTTCTTTTAACCCTATCCAGGCCGGGTTTTTTTGACCGTCTGGGACCGGGTGGGGGGCTTTGAAACCGCTTATGCTATGGCCACCAAATTTACACAGGATAATGTTGTCATGAATTCTAGTAACTACAGATACTTTGGTGTCATAATGACGTAACGTGACGTCATTATGACGTCATATAGTCGATTTTATTGGCTAAAACAGTCTTCCATCAATATTTTCTCAATTTTGAACATATAACAACAAGACTTTAACAGCTACCTATTTGATAAAAGTCTTATGTTTACTAACACTGTTGGTGTTGTTAACAATAACAGTGACGTAATTATGACGTCATATACAATGAAATAACCAACTGAAACGTTCTATAAGGCACATCTCTGAAACAAACGGTAGTGTTCATACCAAACTTTCACATATTGATGCAGGAGTAACAGTTAATGAATTCGTAGACTTTGTTGCTATGGTAACAGCATGTGACGTCATAGAAGTGATGTGTACATTTTCTTAAAAACTGGAACAGTTAACTTTGAAAATTATGGCTTTTCATGTACCTAATGAATTCAAAAAAGCTTTCTCAAGTGAAAAGGACATTTTTTTATGATATTTTGACAATAAATGTTTAGAGATAATGGAATTACACAGACAGGTAATATACTAGAAATAAATTTCCCATTTTATTGTCCGCCATCTTGGATCCGCCATCTTGAATCCACCATCTTGAATTAGTCCAAACGTGTTTATTTCGGTAAAAACACCGAAAAATAAAGCAAATGGACTGCTAAAGCTTAGTTTATTGTGGGCAAATGTTTTACAATCCTAAATATGAACCAATAATAAAATTATAGAGAGAAACGACCTTTGGTAAAACTTCGATCCGCCATCCTGGATTTTGACATTTCATATTCCACATTTTCCTAAAATTACCGTTAATTAACCTTAATTAATAAACAATTATACATAATTTGATCAATTATCGCTAAATTAAGTGGAAAATATCAATTCAATAAGAAAACTTTGAAATAATCTTGATTAAAGCGAAAATGCTAATTTTGTAAAACATAGGTGTCAAAAAGCGGTTGCTATGGAAACGTCAATGTCGGTGGACAAAGGACGCTAACGAGAAAATGTTTCCAGATAAATTTTAGGAAAAGTCACCAAATTTGGTGGTCATTGCATCGACCGTTTTGAAACGACACAACTTCAAAGTTCGAGCGGGCTCCAAATTCCCCCCCCCTCCCGGTCTGGATAGGGTTAAAAGCCAATAGTTTAGAGCAAATAAAAACTTTCCTCGCCCTTTTGGCGTTTTTTAACACCAGCAAATATGCGAGGTTGAGTACTGATGACTATTTTCTTTGTGTTCTACCGTTGTTCGTGCTGTCTTGCACTCTATTACAAATTTTTTATACCTCTCGTTGCTTTGTTTTATGTCACAACTCAACAATAGTCAAGCATACCCCGTGCAAAATCTTCATAGCGTGAATTTATTACTGTCACATGACACAAATCCTTTTCTGGTTTTGGTGTTTCTTTGAAAACCGCAAATCCGAAGAATCCTTCAAAACAAATCTGTTTTTGGATTCGACTAAAGGAACGCACACTTAAATGGTCTTGAAAATATGGGTGAAAAACCTTAACCCTATTTAGCCTGGTCTTTGTTTGAGTTCCTGAGCCTGGGGGAGGGGGGGGGGGGGGGGCATATTGTGACCCCCTGTTAACATCACGAACATTAAGGCTATGACAATGAAACCTAGAGGGTACGCGGTACGCACAATGGAACGATGACGTCATATGACGCAGTTATTAGGTTATTAGTTATACGGCCGTCATCTTGGATCCGCCATCTTGGATTTCTGAAATTTTTTAAAACCTCTTAACCCTATTCAGACTGGGGGGGGGGGGGGGGGGCTTTTCGAACCCCCCCTCCAGTAAAATTGTGATAACTCTTACACCGAAATAGCTATGAGGCTGAAATTTTCTGACTTTTCCTAGAATTTATCTAGAGACATTTTGGTATCCATAACATGTCAGTGTGATTAACCATGTTGCCATGGCAACCGATTTTTGACACAGGTTTTCAAAATATTTAAATATGGTGAATTTTTTATTTTAAGATCTTGTTCTGTGACTTATAGTGCATTTTTTTGTAAGAATAGTTTTTTCTTGGGACTAGTTCTTGAAAGACATCAACAATTTTTAACATCAAATATTTGGGGGGAGGGGTAGGTAAATTTTTGCTCTCTTTTACTTTTAGACAAACATTTTGTACTATTTATTAAATAACGCTTTTAAGTTCATTGTTTGGATAATAGACATTAGTTTGATACATTCTGATCCTTTTCTCTTTTAGATATTTTTTAAATTTTAATTTAAACAAAAAAAAAGAAAATCCAAGATGGCGGATTCAAGATGGCGGACAATAATTTCAAAATTATAGTTTTATCGCTTTTTATTGCTTTTTCTCGCTTTACAAGTGTGTCCTTGTTTGTATTTATTATGTTTTAATATAAAGATATGATTTTACAGTTATATTTGATATTTTAAGTATCTGGAAGGAAAAATATCAAAGAAACGTCGGAAAAAGAAAAAATGACGTCATTGTGACGTCATAATTGAGTGTGGCAGGTCAAAACTGGGTGTGAGGTTTCCTTGTATGGAGGTGAACATTGTGTGAAAATTTCATGGTCCTAGCCTTACTGGTTCCGGAGATATAAAGGGGGGGGGGGTCCGAGGAGCCCCCCACCAGTCACAGATTGCCTAAAAATACTCTTATTCTTCGGCCATTTCAACTTTAACAGGAAAACAATACACACTGCGGTTATAAACATGACAAAACAACCGCATGTTGTAAAAAACTTTGATTAATGACTTGACGTTTCGTATGCTTCAACATACATCTTCAGAAGTGACGGTTGGATATAATACAATAAATTTAAATGTTACGGAGAAAGATTGGAACCTAATTTAAAAGAAATGAAAAAAAAATTTAAAGTGCATATGAAGTAATTTTTTATTTTGTCTTTTTTTGGAGGCTATTATGCCTTTATTTCGAAATGATAAAATAAATTTGTCAGAGAAAAGTTTAAGGCCTCTTTTTTGCCGTCCAAAGTAGCACAATTTGCAGAAATCAGTGTCCCGGAGACTGGGAACGAGGTTTCGAAATCCATTGTGTTGATGACGTAGAAAATACTTGAGATTCGTTTCTTCAAAAGAATGCCGCCATGATACTCGTGAGTTGAAGTATTTTCTACGTCACAGCCTTGTAATACAATAGCTTTGGCCGCGCGCTCGATAGAGACACTTTCTGGCGGAAAATGCAAAACTTTCAAGCCGAATAATTTCACAATGGGAAGGATCTTTTCGATGAAACCCACAAATTTAGATAAAGAAAGTAAAGCACTATCAAAACATGGAAATGTTTTTTTTTACTTCATATGCACTTTAAATGAAAAAGAAATTTACAAAGCTTGACAAAGGAAACGGAATTGTCATCGTCAATAAACTTGATTGTCTTGATAAAATGAAACAGTTGATCTCTGATGAAACAAAATTTAAGAAACTTACAAAAAACCCAACGAAGTCTAGGGAGGACAGCTTGCTAGCATATCTTCGTAAACTTAGAAAAGATGAAATCATCGATGATATCACCCTTCAGAAGATACTTCCATCTGGTTCTTCTCCTGGTGTCCTCTATGGTCTTCCCAAGGTTCACAAGTCTGGTTGCCCTTTTCGCCCCATTGTTTCGTCTGTAAACACTTATAACTATAACCTTGCATCTTATCTTGTACGCGTTCTTCAACCAATCTGCACCAACCGGTTTACAGTAAAGGATTCTTTTAGTTTTGCTGAATTGGCCAAGTCATATAATCACAACAACGAGTTCATGTGCTCCTTTGATGTTAGCTCGCTGTTCACCAACGTTCCACTTGATGAGACAATACAGATCTGTTTAGACAAATTATATGCCTTACCTAATCCACCTAAGTTACCTCGCCCTGTTTTGAAAAATCTACTTGTTTTTGCCACCAAGAGGAGCCATTTTGTGTTTGATGGCCAGTACTATGATCAGGTTGACGGAGTCGCCATGGGCTCTCCTTTGGGCCCGGTTTTAGCAAATATTTTTATGTGCCATTTTGAAGAGAAGTGGGTGATGAATAACAGCGATTGTCCTACTGTTTGGTTTAGATACGTTGATGACACTTTCACCTTATTTCGCAACAAAGACACAGCTATTAAATTTCTTCATTATCTAAACAGCCGGCATGTAAACATTCAATTTACCATCGAATTTGAACAGAACCAAGAAAGTCCATTCCCTGATGTCTCTATCAAACGCCATAACAACTCCTTTTCAACATCCATCAACCGCAAGAAAACTTTCACTGGACTTTATACTAAATGGGACTCATTCACACCTGGAAAGTACAAGATTAACCTCATCCGAGCATCTGTTTCTCACCCTCTTTGTTGCAGTCTGCCCTAGATGATCTGAAGAATCTTTTGTCACGCAATGGTTACCCCCGGGGTATTATTACTTACAACATGAACGATGTTGTGACCAGAAGCCAAAACAAGTCAAAAGATCCTGTCACTACGGTACCCAAAAGAGATGTTTTCATCGTTTTGCCTTATCTAGGGTTCCACAGTAAAGTCATAACACAGCAACTTAAATCCTGTATCTGCAAGTTCTATGGTTGTTTTAACCTTAGAATTATTTTTCGAAACACTCGCCGTATTAAGTCTTTTTCCCCTACAAGGACAGACTTAGCCGCTCTCTCATGTCAAAGGTCGTTTACAAGGCAAGCTGCTGGGACTGTGACGATTTTTATATAGGTAAAACAAAGCGTCGATTACATGACAGAAAAACTGAACATTTTAAAGCACTCACGAAGGGTTGTCACGCATCAGCCATTGCAGATCATATGACTTCAACGGGCCACAACATTAAATGGGATCATTTTGAAATTTTAACAACTGGGCGATCGGATATCCATTGTAGAATTAAGGAGACATTATTGATTAAGGATTTAAAACCAGCTTTAAATGAAAATGTGGGTAGTGAGAAACGTTTTCTTTAATAACTAGCCTTGTATATATGTTTATATTTTCTAGCAGACTTTAAGATAGGTCTGTATATTATCCTTTTTTTTTCACTATTGTCATTTCTTTTAAATTAGGTTCCAATCTTTCTCCGTAACATTTAAATTTATTGTATTATATCCAACCGTCACTTCTGAAGATGTATGTTGAAGCATACGAAACGTCAAGTCATTAATCAAAGTTTTTTACAACATGCGGTTGTTTTGTCATGTTTATAACCGCAGTGTGTATTGTTTGCCTAAAAAAGCCCAGTCTGAATAGGATTAAGACCGCAACGATGAAATGAGCCAACTGCTACGGTTCTCTGTCTTGGCGCTTTGGCGTCGCCTAAACAACTTCAACCCTATTCAGACCAGGGAGGGGAGGTGCCGGCGGGCTAACTTTGAACGTTTATAGCTTCAGAAGCATGTAACTAATACCCACAAAAAATCGTTTTATGTGAAGTTTACCTGGGAACATTTGGAGGGAACCGGTTTTTGTGCATGATATCTGACCTTGCCAACATCAGCGATATTTTAACAATCACATTTGATAAGTATGAAAGCAATCAAACCATGTCTACCCTGCGAAATTGTGATTTCAAAACATACACCCCAGGGCAAAAACACCTGAGACGAGCTTCTTAATTTCTTGAAGTTACAGGGGAGGGGGACGCTCTCGAAACACCAGAAAAAAAAAAAGAGCCCGGTCTAAATAGGGTTAAGGGTATTTTCCAATTTTCTGCGCTTTAACACGAGTGTCATCATTGTGGAAAAGCTTGGGCGTATTTTTTCATGTTAATTTAAGTATATTTCCCCGAGAAAATAAAAGGTGTGGTAGGAAACAGAGGGATGGGTAAAGTGAGGCCAGGATACATGTATTAAATGACGGCATGAGCGAGATAGGAAAAGTTTTCACGAACCAAATGGCTCACAATTGCTAGAGCTCATACCGGAGAAGAAAATGAATGATCCATAAACTAACTATTTCCAATTATTTATAACAAATAATTACGACAATAAGCTCATGAATGCTCAAAAACAACATATGACATCCTTTTTATTTTATTTGTCCATTTTTTTTAATCTAGATATATATGGTGTCTTGCTCCTCTATTTAGCACCTTCACTGAGTTGAAAGATATTCTATGAACAATTTATATAACAAATTGTAGCACATCTCGTTTGCGAGCAATGGCTAATATGTCCTTTTGTTTGCAAACATTTGCCTTATTAAAGCTTCCTTTTGCAACATTTTCTTGATAAGCTCCACTCATGTTTCCATGTTCCTTGTAGCGACCAACCACAAATATGCAATTATCGAACTTTTTCTTACCAAAGGAGTACGATCCTCTAGCAAAGCCTATACCGAGCTTTGTGCTTGTTTTCCAAACCACCTGAGTGAAGTGGCCAATAACTGCAGAGCCAACAGCTTTTGAATTGGCAAAGTTGTAATCACAAACTTCTTTATACCTGCAGAAATGATTACGTGCAAATACTTTCACTATTTGAAAATAAATTGAATCAATAAAAGGTTTATTTCTCAGAAATAGAATAAAAATAGAAATCTTTTTACAACTACAGATCCCTATTTGCACTCTGTCGATAAAAACATGATTGTTTTAAAGCAGAGGATATAAGTAACCCATAACAATAAACTGTACAAACATTATAATCCCTTAGATCTACGCGCAAACGCAGTTCCACACTAATGACGTACGTCGGGGCAAAAGGTGGGAAGAGAGAAGAATTGTCGCTCCATCAGGTCCATTTGTTTTTTGAGTACCGTCAATTGGTAATTCCCGAAATGTCTGACAGCAATTGCCTCTTCATACACTGTTTGTACGTCCATGGTTACAGACTTACAAAAAATAGTTATAGTTACTTTCATCTGCAAACAAACTCGATTCCTTACGTATTCATCGCAAATATCGATTCTATATCAAGTGAATAATTTAGTGATGGAATATTTTTTATTTGAGTGTTGCGTCTGTGAGTTACAGAGGTTTATATCTCCAATATGCTAATGTATGTGACGTCATTCCAGTCTTATATTTTTTCTTTGGGAATTTGACTATAGCTATTGTCTGATTTTATTCACAATATTTGCTAAAATTGCTTGCAGAAACTATAATGATAATATGAATGTTTATGAAATGTTATTTATCTCTACCAGCATGTTTTTGTACAATGTTCTCAATAAGAACTTTTGTGCTGAATAATTTCAAGGACATTTTAATAATTACAAAGTATTTGGTTTATTTACCAAGCTATTATTCTTTCATTCGCCATCGGATCAGACAGCTCACGTGGTTAGTATCCAGACCTTCCCCCTTAACAATATAGCCACGGACTGGTTCTAGAGCGGTTCGTACTGCGCATGATAATATATCGGGCTCTACGAAATGGTAGTCTACCTTCTATAGCTTAGAAGGAGGTCGGACACTTATTGAGAATTACATAACGTAATGCCGACACTTGGAATTTTATTTTCAATAAATTTTTAAGTGTAAAAAATAAAATCTAAATTCCCCACTCAGGATTGAACCCGTGACCTCAGCTACGATTAACTTACATAAGAATTTGGTTTTATCGACTGAGTCGAAAAGGTAAATTAGCCACCCTAAAAAGATTCGAGAAAGCTGACGTTTCGAGCGCTAGCCCTTCGTCGGAGCGAATCAAGGGACATGGTTAGTGTTTGGTTTTATACAGTAAGCGGTGGAGCTTCGCTATTGGTGGAAATTTGGTGACGTGAAAAACAAATTTAAATTAGTTGAATGAAAAACGTTCGTTGATTCCGTGGGGTTTGAGAGTGCCGATTTGAAAGATGAATTTTTGTTCTAAGTTTTTACGGCTTTCTGTGTTATCCTGGTGTCAGTAGGGAAAGGTCGCAGATTGTCATGTGTTGTTTAGAACGGTTAGTAAGATTGAAATGACGCGCGACTGGTTTGGATGCGTCTTTGACATTGTCAACGTCTCGGAGATGTTCACGAAAACGGTCGCCCAGTCTCCTCCCTGTTTCGCCAATGTAGATATTTTTGTAAATAGTACATGTTATGCAGTAGATAACATTTACGGAGGTGCATGTGAAACGATCAGTGATTTTAATAGATCGTTTAAGTCCCGTTATTTTGTCCGCGTTGTGAATGAAAGGACAAGTGTTGCATCGTGTGCGTGCGCATTTAAAAGTTCCCGGTTCATCGTCAGATTTCAGTGCGCTCGTAACTGGAAAGTTGCCTATGTTTTTGTCACGTTTGAATGAAATTAGTGGGGGTTGTGAAAAAATTCTGCCACTTTCGGGGTCGTTTTGGAGTAATATGATTTTTTTCAAAATGATGCTTTTGACTGTGTTGTTGTATGGGTGGAAAGTGAGGGTGAATGGAATTCTCTCGTTCTCTTCCTTCCGTGACGTTTGTAGTGCTGATTGTCTGTCGATCTGTCGTGCACGTTGCCTACCATACCACAGTACCACCCTACCATACCACAGTACCACCTAGCTTCTCGGGTTGTTTACCTATATAAACTGCAAACCCCAACCTCAACTGAAAGCTAACCAGTTACTCCGTTATATAAGTCTCAATAAGGTGTTCGACCTCCTTCTGAGCTATGAGATCTAGACTCTTCCTTACGAAATAAGTCGCATCGGAAAGCCATTAACCGGATAGACTGCTTGTTGTCCCTTTTCAGTCAGTCGAGCGGGAAAGCTAATCACGAAAACAAGCTCGGTGAGACAGGAACGAGTGAACGAACCGAGGGGAAACTGAGGGAGAGGCGCCTCTCTAACCCTAACCGCAGCGCCCCCTCGGCTCGCATTTCCTTCCCTCGCCCGCTCGACTATCTAGAGAGGGACTGCTAGCATTCTATTAACTGGACGTTCATTTGTCAGTAAGACAAACATGGGTGCACAAATAAGCTTGGATAACAACGATTCAACGACATCTATACTGCGTCATTTATTACGAGGAAACATGTCGAACGCACTTTTGTCATGATATGGACACTTAAACTGAGCATAATGTTGTTTGTATCCGCCGAAAAGGCGGACAAAACATTTTATAATGAACTATGCAGTCACAAAATGTGTATATTCTGCCTATTAGTAATGACATTCCTTGAATGCCAGTTTGTCGTATTGGACACGTGTTCTCATTGGCTGTTGACGATATAAAAAGGAAAAAGATGCTTTACGATTTCCCTTGAGCAAGAATTCCAAAAAAATTCTTAGTAAAACGCAACCACCCACCCTTTTACAGCCGCGGTTAATCACGGTACTTCAGTCTTCGCCATTTCGTTTCGGAGCTGTTCCAGTCGGATTTGCGCATTTATATCATGACAATGGCCGCGAAAAAAAAACACAAACACTATGTGGCTTGCTGCGCTATGCCATGACTGGTAATTACCCGTTGACTTAGAGTGGTTACGGACTTGACTTCTGGACTTTTATGGACTTTATGTTTATTTTAGTAACAAATTTCAGGGTCGTGAGTTTCCACCACCTGGTTAATTAGTAGTCCCCTAAAATATACCTGGAACTAAATTGTTACGCGCAGTACGAACCACTTCAGACCCAGTAGTTCTTTTGTCAAGGGGGTGGTTCTGGGCACCAGATTATCCAAAAAACAATGTGAACGGTTAATGACTAAAAGAGAACAATCACTCACCATGCATCGACAACTTTCTTCACTAAATCTGCATCGCTGCCTTTAGCACACTGCAGACCCAAATTTTCACCCGCGCCATCTCTGTTTTCGGCATGCTCAAATTTGCTTTCTCGGGCAAGCTTTTCTGCATACATCTGCGCGTCATTGTTAAGTTTCGAATCCAGCTGCATTGAAGGGGCATCGTGAATTTTTCGGTACTCATTGTGCGCCTGGAGTCCAACGTCTTGTTCCTTTGAACCCCCTGAAACATCGTAATTGACCAATCAGATTTATTTACGTATTATGCTAGCCCCCGTAAAAAAAAACCACGAAGTAGGATCTTTGATAAAGGATAATCTGTTATAAGATCAACACACTGGAATGCAAGTTTGGTAGACGACAAGACTGCCCTCCGAGAGGTGGATCCTTTCAGTGTCATATTCAAGTGACATTTTTCCGAGTAAAGTATTCCTTAAACATTTTTTCAGCGGCTTTACTCCAGTCTAAGAAAAACATTTCCTAAACTATTATCCATAGAGGAATAAGGTACCCATTGTTTTCTTGCCATGCCTTTAGTTTATAGCGGATAAATCCACATGTAACTTTGACTAAAATACGCGCGTTTTTCAGTTCCACAGGAAGTAATTCACACGAATTTTACCCACAGCACGCCGAGAAGATGATAATGTCCTCTTTGGATAATTATGAAATTATTATAAATACAACGATTACAAAGTGTCATTGTATTGCAGGAGTGTGGAATCTTTCAGTGTCATATTCAAGTGACATTTTTTCTCCAGATTGTAGAAAATCGCTAAAATATTCATAAATAGTCTATAACCTTCAGGCAGCTGCATTTGAAAACGCTCGTCCACACTATCCCATTTATGAGATAAGATGTCATTGCGAAATCAACCCCAGTTAAGGTTTTTATCTCCTGTAAGTTAATGTTTAAATTACAGGAGTATAATGTGGTCTAACATGCATTCTTCTTGCATTTTTGTTAGCAACATTTTACTCCTGTAATTTAAACATTAACTTACAGGAGGTTAAGGTTTTTATCTCCTGTAAGTTAATGTTTAAATTACAGGAGTATAATGTGGTCTAACATGCATTCTTCTTGCATTTTTGTTAGCAACATTTTTGTTAACAAAATTTCTCGCATTTTTGTTAGATACTATCAATCGAGTCGAGTAGCATATTTTTTGAAAGCGGTTTAGCGAGCGCACGTTTGTGGGCTGACAAAGCCATATATTCTTAGGTTTATTTAGTCAACTGAGATTTTAGAGAACGTTAGAAGAGAGAGCAATTTATTTGGCCGTATTTTGTCAAAAATTCAAGATGTCGCTATTTCAATAATCTTAATACAGTGGTTTCTTGTCATTTCTTGCCTTGACTTGCCATCTACAGATTACAATAATTGCAGCCGATCACTACTTATCTTGCAACAAAAGTTAGCCAAAGAAGCCCTAGCATATGCAAAGAGAGCTAGCATAACGAAGGCATAGAGAAAGAATAATTCTATAAATGGCAAACACAGCATGAAAACCTCCTGTCATTAAAGAGATTTATTTCCCAAAGATCAAAGAACTAAAGAGTCACAATACATATCGAGCTTGCAAAACAAATAGATAATAGTGACTTGTCACAATTCTATTTTGGTGATCTATGGGAACAAATATCTCGAAGACTTTCTTGGGAAAACTATTCTAAAGGCTTCTTTATATATTTTGCGACTAGTCGTGTTGCAAAATAAATCGCAATCGGCCGAAGTGTATGTTACCGCTGTGGAAATATTAGGATCAGTAAATAAGCCGCGATTAAGTGTCCACAGCCTGCGGCGTGGCCTCCCGTACGAAAATGTCTGGCCTAACAAAGCCAAATTCAGACCTAATCATAGCCTGATTTAGTGTACAGAGACCTTAATTAAACAAACCTAACAAAAGCCTAATACTGAATTTGTTAGGTTAAAAGAGTCAAACCTTAAAATAATTAGGTTTAGTTCGGGTAAAAGTTAGACTTAATAATAACCTTACAAAGCCAACTATCTGTCAGGGCGATAGTGCAATGCATAAGGACGGCGCCTCCTATTGTTATTGCGCATACTTTCTGCGCATGCATTGCGCGATAGTCGCGCGAGACACTGGTTATTTTTTAAACGCGAACGCGCGAGGTAAATGGTAAGTTCCGCCCACTTTTCATGTCAGACTGTCAACTCTCTGGCTCAGTTTCTAAACTTACAAGATAAATAGAGTTCTCAAAAATCTATGACGATGTATTTATAGACCTTTTGCAGCCTAGAAGTGATAAATTCTTTCTCTATTTTGCAAACGACAGAGCCTCGGTAATGAAACTATTTTGAGCTAATTGTCGATGCTGCCTCGATCAGCAGAACGCGTACGTTTTTCCTTTCTTTTATGCGAAGATTGTTTACATTGGCTCCTTTTCTCTATTCAAAATTTTAACAAAATTATAAGTCAAACCAGACTAATGTTTTTTTTTAATTCTCAAGGCATAAAATCCAAGGAAAGGCTGGCATGTTGTTATTTCCAATTAGCCCAAGTTTTTGTTTTGGCGGCCAAACTCGCGTTGTTTGAAATTTTTGTTTATCTGCAAAAATCTTTTGCCAGTGGCCATTTTTGCGAAAAAAAAAAGTATATAACAAAAGCAGAAAAACAACTGTTCCAGTTAAATTAAACAAATGTCGAAAAGGAGAATTGAGATGAGCAAAGCGTTTTCAGAAAGACCGGAAATTAAAGTGTACCGACTAATTTTTTCCAAAGTTATCAGAGAATCCATGAAAACTACAGGAACTTCACAAGAAAATAAACACGCGGCCAAATGAAATGACAAAACTCAAGCACTTTTTGACAAATATTTCTTACATTTTGACTCCCAATAACCGTTAAAAGACTAACCTGCCAATCTAGAGTTTTTCAGCAGCCGACCAGTCACCTCGATATAGCACTGATGTTTTCAAGTTGGTAATGGATCAGAAGAAGATGCACACAATGTATAAACGTTCTTGTGCCCGAAGGAACATAATAAATCCGTACATCCACTGTAGATCAATGGAAGTGAACCGATTTTGCGTTTTTACTCCTTTACTGTGCTGCTTGACCTTGAAATCCCCGAAAAATGTTCCTCAAAAGGGCAACTCACAGCTACAAATATAACTAACTTTGAATTCTACAATGTTTGTCTTTTTATTGTACCTGAAAGTAAAAGTTTTGAACGGTAAGCCGTCGAGTGGAAATCCCAGCATGCTCCCAAAAAAGACACGCACAATATAGAACTTACTAGGGAGGGCATAGAAAAAAATGTCGCGGACCCCGAAAGCCATTCCGTAAAAGTTGAAAACAACTTATATAACTTTAAAAACGCACTGTGACCCCTACTTTTTATCTTATAAAATGGAAGTGGTAAGTCTTTTAAGCACAATTAATTTTTTTTTAAGCACAATTAATTTTTGGTTGTGGGCAAATGTTATTAAGACCGTATTTTTGGCGAACGTGGGAAAGCTGTCAGGGCCGATGATGGCTCCCGTTGCTATAATTTTGTAATAAAAAACACATAAACAGTAGTTGTTATGTTACCATTTGTTATGTGTTTTAAAGATTTTTAGAATTATTGTTGCTTTTGTGTATGTAAAGGCGAATTCTAAGGAAATCCGCGAAAAAAAATCTAGTTTTCCTTTTTTTCGAAAAAATGCTGATGTCAGCATTTTCTTCCACATTGAAGCTCAATTATCTCTGAAAAAAGCACGGCACCCCCCAATTTTCTCTTTGGATTCCAATAACCCCTGGTAAGATCTATTCTTCCCGCATAGTCAAAAACCGGGAAAAATACCTTGGTATTAGGAGGCGCCGTCCTTTTGCCTTGCAAAGCCTAACATTGTATTTAGTTTAGTGTAGCAGCTGCTCGGAAGATCTATCGAGATTGGTTGAAACAAACAATAGTTTTCATTGTCGACTCATTCAATTGTTTTATTACTCGTGGCGGAGCACACGAGTTGTAAATCCGGCTGTGACATTTCTTGTTTTTTTTTTCGTGTCACATTAGCGCATGCAAATTTATGCACGCATATTTAAGTTTATGTCGACGACTATATGGCTTTCAGCCATGAAATACAAACCGCAAAATCTCTCCGTGTCTTGACTTGAAAATCAAAATAAAGAACTACAGCGTACAAGTGCACGTTTTAAAGACAATGCAAGGCGTTCATGGATGGATAGGACCTTTTGATATTGTGTTCGCCGCTTATTCCTGTGGGATTTTTGCTCCGGTAAGTTTTGTGTTATATATCTGACTTGCTATTTGCTTACTACGATCGAGCTTAAGTGTCGGTTACTGAATGTAGTGAACTCACTGAATCATTCGCTCGCTCCTTCCATCAGCTGTAAACTTAGTGACTATATGCTTTGTTACGAATACGTTTCGTAACAACAACAACATGAATCCAGCGATCACAATCATTAATTTGATGTAAACGAATATAGACAACAATAAGCTTACAGATGTTTCGCATTTGGAGTTTTTAGTGCAACATTAAAATCGATCTAAAAGGATTTTGACACCGAAACACGCGTTTCGATGCGTATCTACATTAAAATAATAAAATTTAATACTATTCGAGCACGTGTTCCTCGATAGCCTAGTGGATTGATGCTATGGCTTAGCTCCGGAAGGCCCGAGTTCGAGTCTCGCTCAAGTCCTTTTTTTTTCTTTTTTTCCGACTGAACATTATGAAAGTGATGCACTGTTTTTATTCGTTCGTCAAAAATCCTTACGTTTAATTTTTTTTTAAAAAATATCGAACCATGTCAGTGTGAAAACGTAAGCTTACGGCAATATTGCGTTACACGTTAGCATTCTTCTTTACGGGTTGGCTCTTAGGAGCCTTTGATTAATAGACATAAGCTTATGTTTCTCTGTAAAAGCACTCAAAACACTCGGGAATCAATGCTGCAATGAGTTAAAGGCGCCACGAGTTCAAGCTGTGAACAGCTTCTTGTTTCTTTCTTAATTCCTTTAACATAAATTAACTGAAAAAATGCTTCTTTATAACAATATGTTTTGCTTGCCAGCCAAAAAACTCTGACGAAGTTACATAAGCCCAGGGCTTTTAACCCTATTCGGCCTGGGGGGGGGGGGGGGGGGGGGGGGGGGGAACAAAGTGCCCGCGATATGTATTCAAACGCCATCAAACTTTGTGACTTTTCCTAAAATTTATCTGGCAACAATTTCATGTGACAATTTTTTGATCACGTGACTTGACGTTTCCATGGCAACAAGATTTTGGCGGCCATGGTTTTCGAAATTTGCATATTTATATCTTTGAATGAAGAAAAACAATGTTTATTGGTATAACGTTTGTATTTTTACGTCATTTAACGTTTATTTATTGGTTTTGATTAATTTTGCGTCAATTTGGATGGTTTTTAAGAGGTTTTAAAAAATTTCAGAAATCCAAGATGGCGGATCCAAGATGACGGCCGTATAACTAATTACCTACTAACTACGTCATATGACGTCATCGTTCCCTTATGCTGACCGCAAAAGGGACAGTTTCGGACGTACTATGTACCCTCTAGGTTTCATTGTCATAGCCTTAAGGTGGTATGATACAAAAAATTTGGTGAAAAATTCGAAAGTTGTCCGAATCTTTGTTTTTTTTCTCTGTATGTGTCTTAAATTGTCTTACGATTAACACCTAAACCTTGGATTTGTAAGGAAATTTATTTTAAACCCATAATAAGCAGATTTGTGAACATATTTGACATGACTTCAATGGAATTTTCACCAGGCATTCATGACATAAACTTCTGTGATATGAACCTAAAAGTAAAAAAAAATCTTTAAAGGTCAGGTAAAAAAAATTAAAGTTTAAGCACAAAATGTTCTGTTATTTTGTATCTTAGAAATATTTGCATTATTCAGCATAGTTTTAAAATATGCTTTGTGGTTATTTTAGGTTCATATCATAGTTCTATCTATAGACAATAATTCCTGAAAAAATTAGAGCCATATAGTTTTCTCTTACAGAGTTATTGGTGTTGGCGTGACTGCACTTAATTCGAGGTCTGAAGGGCGTGGCCATGTTTCCATGGCAACCACTATTGTCAATAACATATCAGAGAGTTTCTTTTTACAAGTGTAATCACTAGATAACTTAAGGTTTTGGTTCAACTTTAAAGGAAAAAATTCAATTTTTTTAGTATCATACCACCTTAATGTTTTTGAAGTTACGAAGGGGGGGGGGGGGGGGGGGGCACAATGTGCCCCCCCCCCCCCCCCAGGCTCAGGAACTCAAAAAAAGCCCAGGCCGAATAGGGTTAAGCAGCATTTTACGGTATAGTCTCTGTAAAAAATAATCACAAAATCCCACTAGTCGCAAATTGTATTAAGTAGCCTTTAGAATAGCTTTCCCGAGTAGACCTACGAGATATTTGTCCCGTTAGATTACCATCAGGCATATATTAGGGTTTCTTGGGCTCAGAGTCGTGCTGCAAGGTAAATAAGTTTATGTTATCGCTTTAAAAATGTTAGAATCAGTAAATTTCTTAGTTCGTGATGCAGTGTCTAAGTCTGCGACGTGCAAGGCTTGTGAAAGACTGTTTCTTCGTCACTGCACTGAGATGTATAACGAAGTGTCTAAGATCCAAGAATAAAAATGCCAAAGACGACCACGACAGCTCTGGCAACTATGATTAGCTCAATTTTGTTCTTGGTATAACTGTTTGTTAACAGTGACATTCAAACATAACAAATTAAAAGTTAAGATGTGGGGATGAATACTGAGTAAGTTTACAAGAACTAGATTTCCACCTGAAACAGATTTTGACGATAAGATTGATGATGATCTCAATAACGAGAACAGAGAACAAAGCTGTAAAGAATTTTACTTGAAAGGAGGAATGAAACTTCTTCGCAATGGAATAATAGATAAATCATTCATTCAGTTATGTTTAATGAAAAAGGATCCTGAAAATTAATTGCAGAGTGCTTGATGTTTTCAGTATATCCCATGTAGAAATGAGATTTCAGCAAGTAAAACATGTTATATTCGAAAGAAAAGGAAGGAGAACTCTTAGAAAAAGCTATGGGAGATCCTGAAAATAAGGAACGTGATCAGTTAGATAATGTAGCCCCATTTGCTTAACATAGCGATGAGCAGGATATAAGTGAAGAAACATAATACAGTGAACTGTTTGGTTGTTTTAATTCATGTTTAGATAACAATGACCAAGGGAACAATCTTTTAAGTAATGCTGGAATTTTTTCTACAGCAAATGATAACGAAAAGCTGATAATTAATCGTATGGATGATAACAGTTCTAGAGAACTTGTTCGATCTTTGAACAGAGAAGAGATAGCCCAGAGGGCACTGTGATTAACATAGGTTATAGTATTAATTATTTCCCTTAAAAAGGAGTATCTATGGACAGCTGTCGATAAACATAAATAAGACTGTGATCGTTGCATGATGCTGACGTGACGGAATCGGAAACAGACTACTCTGTCAGTGATTTAGTATATATCACGTTCATCAGCTACTGAAGACCATAAATATATTAGAATTGTTGTCACACGTAGACATTTGTGGCAGACGTTTATTTAAGGGTCCGTTGTTTTTATTCGACCTACCTCCAGAAGGACCTCCGCCTGCTGCTGGAGTCGTTCCTCCAGTTGGAGCTCCTGTGGTTGGTTTTCCTGTGGTTGGTTTTCCTGCGGTTGTTGGTCCTCCGGATGTTGGTCCTGCGGTTGTTGGTCCTGCGGTTGGTCCTGTGGTTTGTCCTGCGGTTGGTGGTCCTGTGGTTGGTCCTCCTTCTGTTGGTGCCTGCGTGGGTTTAGTTGTAGCTTTCCCCGCTCCCACTCCTCCCGCACCAGGTGGAGCTCCTATACCAAGGCCTCCAAGACCTCCATTCCCATCTATTTGAACATTTATGTTTAAGTTTGTCTTGCCTTTCGCGATCGTTCCAGTACCAGTGATTTTTATATTAGACTGATCATCCTGCCTCTTGAAAGCTCCCGGAATTTGTACTAAACGAATAAAAATAATCAGTTTAGTAAAAATCCATCGCATTCGAGCGAAATTCACCGGGACGGATCGGCACAATTATTCATCATCAGAATCAATGGAATCACATTTAAAATCTTCTTGGTCAAGTCCTTCCTTATCTCCTAGATACGAGGTCAAGATGATCTATAGGTTTTCTCTTGCACTGACTATTTTTTTTCCGGCCAGTAAACGATATTACCACTCTGATCTCACTTCTATAAAGCTATTTTATTATCCTTAACAAATAATTATTATGGGCAATTCAAACGGTGTGCTTTTGTGTTTATAACCTTCGCCTGGTTTTCCGATCGATAAAACTAAAGCTGGCAATAACTTGATGTGCTTCGATATTTGTATTGTTTTCAAATTGCCGTTAAAGGAACACTGTCACGAGTTGACATGCGCCGGCTTTCGTCCGATCACCGAAGTTAAGCCCTGTCGGGCGAGGTTAGTACTTGGATGGGTGACCGCCTGGGAATACCTCTTGTCGTAGGCTCATCATTTTTTTGGTTCCGTCAAGGAGCCACTCGTCCTGAGGAGGGCAAACTGAAGCCAAAGTCATGAAAACATAGCATAACTTCGACGATATTCCAACGACAACAAATGGGCGACGAAGTCGCTGTCAGTGGAAGCTTCACACCCGGCATCGAATTTAGCCTGAAGCCACGACCTAAATATCCGATTTTCCAAATATATTCGTTTGTGGTTTCTAGACCACGCTATCTTATATTCTGCTTGATCCTCGAACTTTCTCTTCCGTCCCGAATTGGTTCTTTTCCTTCCACCGCCGCCACTAGTCGACGCCATTTTGAAATTGACGGTTCAACTTGAACTTTTCAAGTTTCGATTCGAAAAACTCGCGCATGCGCCCTCGTGACAGTGTCCCTTTAAACTGGTCTGGTAGTTCTACCTTGTCATCATACATAGGAATTCGCTCAACTACTCGGTGTCCGGCCGTACAATTCCACATTATCGCAATTCTTTGACGGTGTTTGACGGGTGAACATGTTTCAAACAATTTTCTACCTCCGAGTTCACTTAGTGTGTATAGTTAACTTAAGTCGCTTATGAACTGCTGCTTCGCTAGCAAATCCACTCAGATTTAACTTCGAAAAAATATATCCCTACGAGTAATAATTAGCACTCTTTAACATTCTTTAAACGGGTTGAAGACAAGTGGGCAAAGCCATTTCAAAGTCGTTAACGTCACTCTATTGCCGACTGCTCAGAAGAGATTTGAGGTTCGCGTATCAATGAAATCTATGGTAAAAAACAAACAAACAAACAAACAAACAAACAAACAAACAGACAAGCAAACAAAGATGGAATGAAAGATATAAAAGAGGACACAAAATAAATTATGAAAGAAATACAAATAAATTCATTTTTACCTGCTTGGGTTGTTCCAATGACAAGTAACAAACAAAAGAACCACATGACTATACTTTTTCTCTGTACTATCATCAAACTAAAAAAAGGATTTCGGTTAAGAGTTAGGTAAAACGGACAATATCCATTATTTGGCAACAAATGTAATAAAGAGGAGTTCTATCTTTGCCCGTCCTTCAGGTCGACTGACTTAAATCCTTTCTTGACTGCCATGATCAATCCATGCCCTCAATGTTTTCTTCGGTTTGAATTGACTTCTCGGCTAGGCAGTTAAAGAATTTCGGGTCATCGTATGAGCGACAGCCTTACCGTTTTTATCCCAACTTCCAACATTTACCCAGTATTAACCCAGTATTTACCCGGTCCAAACAAATTCGCCCTTGTTTGGCCTTAAACTCTCACAGTATGTACAAGATGTACTAAGAGGAAAAGTGAAAGATCAAAAGATTTCGGCAGTAATAAGATGTATTACTCCATAACATTCAATGTTAAATACAATTACCCCATCAATCTCACCAGAGCTCCTTTAGAAGACAGGAAAAAGAGACAAGTGGATATGATGTGAACGTTTCGTTCAATAATAAATTGCTACTGTCACAATGTTCACCTGATTTTCCCCATTGGTGGTTTACATCCTTGACAACCTGTTCAGTTGAATGTTTACCTTAGTGGCTTAAATCCCTGACAACCTGCTCCTTTTCAACGCTTGAAAAGTCAAACGCCATACACGGTGTATCACACTTGATTGTTAAAAGTAAATAGTGTATGAGTGCAGAAACTTGAATGTCAAGACAAACAATCTGGTTTTCTCGGTACGAAAAGGTCTGGTGCGAGTCAAATCTTCCATCCACATACATGTATGTTAAACAATTGATAACAAATAACAGGCAAGCTAAGACCCGTTCAGCCCGCCAAAGCAACTTGTTTACAAAAACAATAAAGCTGCCGGTTTAATACCCTGACAACCTGCTCCTTTACGCTTGAAAGTCAAACGCCATTACTTGACACACATAGTGCTAATATAAGTGGGGTATTATTTGAGCGTCAACAGTAAGTCATGTATGGAGCAGAAACTTGAATGTAACCTGTTAGTTTCAATAGACGTCACTTGCACAAAACAAGACCTTAAATTTTGAAGATCCTGGCGCGACCCAAATCTTCCATCTACATATGTTTTATACTTGATATCAAACAATAAAACTACATGTTTAATACTACATGAGGCATGTATCCTCTTATTAAAGGAAAGAAATACAGCTGGACAAGACACCGGTTACAATGATTTGTTTATTTTGTTTGTACGTATTTCGAACGCTGCTTAGGGAAAGTGGTGTTCTGTGAAACAAATATATTGTTTCTTCTCCGCATTCTCTTTCTGTTAAAAATATCTTAAAGCAGGGTCATTTGCGCTAAAATCTCGGTTTCTTGGCTATTTTTGTTAACCTATCGTATTTGTGTACGTTTATCCCAAGTGACCGATCTCACATGACACGTCGAAGCCAGAGTAGCGGGAACTTAAAATGTTCCGCAGCTCAGTTCAAAAGCGCTCTGTATTTCTCTTGAGTGACTTAGGCTTTGTGTTTGGCTAAAATATCTCGCGCCACTTTCTCAACTAATCAGAAGTAAAACCGAAACCAATCCAATAGATGGTTTTCACTCACGCGACCTTCAGTCCAATGGGACTCAAATGACAAAGGCCATGGCAGCCATGTTGGTGCACATAACAAAATAAGTTCAATAAAATTATTTTGTAGGTGTACATGTGCACCAACATGGCCCCCGTGACGTAACGTGAAAACCACCCATCGTGACTTACATGCAGCGTTTTTTCGCGCTTGGATTGCCTGCGTCTGAGTGGTTACTTTGATTTTGGTTTTACGACACTTAATTAAAACCTACTCTTATAATTAACATCACATGATGCTGGTTACCAACATCGTCCCCAGGATTCTCTCGTTCTTCAAAATGATGACAGTTACGTCAGAAGCAAGCTAAGGAAGCTTGTCGGCAATCTCAATCGCGAATGTGATCACGGGGTTAGTGTGCTTCGCAAATACCTGCGGCCATGTTATCTGTGATCTATTCCCGATGAATGACCTGAGATCGTCACCATGGAATAGCTTATTTTATGAAATATAAATAAATAGTACCATTGTTTCAGATCTGAGGCTTTTTTTAATCCTTTATTTAAGTTATAATTTAGTTACAGATCAAAGAATAATATCTTATCATTGACCAATTGCATAACATTATTGGTGCTTGGAACCGACGAATCTTTTCTTCTTTTTGTTCACAACCTCGATGTGGTCGCTATTAGCCTGGGGAGGACCATAAGAATGACCGATGGCCACCTGTTTTCCATTGTTGTCAAAATAATCCTTCATTTTCGGTGGAACTGATTTACAATAACTTGCCTGGTCGAAGCTTCCCTTTTTTACGTTTTGTCCATAAGCTCCAACCAAATCCCCAATCGGTTTATATATGGCAACGACATAACCACACTTCACTTGTAGTCCATGCTCTTGTTTCATTGCTTCAGCTCGTCCGATACCAAGTATGGTGCTTGCTTTCCATACAACTTGCGCAAAACGTTCTGTTTGAGGGTTCTCTTTGTGACTGGTGGCGTTGAATTTATAGCCAGGGTAGCATACCTCATTGTACCTAAAAAAAAAATATAAATATTTTTACGTACACCTCAATAAGACGGACACCTGATGTTGGTCCCTTGCCGTTTTTCCGAGCCATTTTATTGCAACTGAACTCTCTCTAAGACGGACACCGGACAATTTGATACCGTCAAGGGACACTTGAGATGCTTCTTTTTTTCAGTGAAAAATACTTCAAATCGGAAATGTAGGTGCTGAATATGAACAAACGAGTCCAATTTTCTAATATTATATTGTTCCAGTTTGTAGGTTTTGCTTAAGTAAACGACTTAAAACAGACGTGTATTCATTGTTTATAGGTTCAGCTTTATTATCTCTGAATAATTAGTGTCACCAGTCGTTTTGTTTGATATCGTGGATAATTTTTATTACGGAGCGATGTTACGGTTTACTTGTTATATAGCGCAGTAGCCCATACATTTTCTATTTTCTACTATAAGAAAAGCACTCCATTGATGCAACAAGTGTGTGTGTGTTTTTTTTTTTATCATAAATTTGAAAAAGCTATCAATAGCAGGCTAAAACCAGCTTAGATAACAACAAAACGTTTTTGCTGGATTTTTATTTGTTTCTGATGGTAAATATATATCAGTGTGCTGATTTTAAAGTTATACATTGTGCAAACGTTTTCCCCTTGACCACACTGTTTTGAACATTTTATGTACAATATGTAACGCTTACATAGCAACCAGGTTTTGATAGACATATTGGGCAAAACGTCTATATATATATATATATATATATATATATATATATATGATCAATAGAGGAGATTTTCTCAAATTTATAAAATCCCAGATGGAATAGCGGCATACAAAAATGACGCCACATAGCGTCAAGTGACACTATTATCGACATGTGATCACATTAGCTTGCAGAAAACACAACGACTATCTATTGAATACAAAGCAATGTTAAAATATCGTAACACAGCAAAAACGTGACTTTGCTTGTACGTCCTAGAGTTTGTAAATTCTCACCATTGTATTACAGCTTGCTCCATGGTCAATATAGGCTCGCTGCTGTAACTAGAGTTGCACACTGTGCGAACGTTTTGACCTTGTCCAAGAGCCATCTTTTGGGCCAAGTTAAGAGGTTGTTGCCCCTCCTTAGCGAGTTTCTCAGCGAACATCTTAGCCTCATCACACATTTTTCTGTCCAGTGTCAGAGGAGGGACTTGGTGTATCTGGCGGAACTCATTATGCATTGCCAAGCCAATTTCTTCTTCTTTCGTAAATTCTAAGAAAAAAAAAACAACGACAACATTCATCTTGGAAGGAGAGAGGGTATAGATTACCAGAAAATCCCATAACATGTATTTTTTCCTTTTCTATTGACCGGACCGCGTGAATATAAACGTTTTCAATTTTCATTCTGATATATCCTTATTTTTTTTTTTAATCCAGAAGGTTGAAGCTGATAACGATTGTCACTGGAAATACCTTTTCTGAAACCTTCGACACAACTGCGTGACCTCATTTTGTTTGTTTTGTTAGATCTCCGAAGTTCCTAGTGTCGAGGTTGGTTTATTGAACAGTGGGTCACCGGTGTAACATTTTTTGGACCATCAGGAGGCTGGAAAGGGTTTACTTTACCTTACAAGCTGAACACGAGTTTAAAACACAATACTTTTGGTTAGTTCGGTTCTGCGATTGGCCAACCGCCCAGATCTCCTAAAAACGACCAAAGCTCTACCAAGCCTAGTGATTTCTATTTTCGCTTCACTCTGAGAAGGATCTACTGTTTGGTATCTGCACCTTAGGAATTAAACAACCTATTGGTTACCTCGGCCTAGTCACTTAACAAAAGGGGCGCTTTCCATTTAGAAAAAAAATTCCGGAAATTACGGTGTGAATTTCTGGGAATTTCTCAATGGCAAAATGTTGTTCCATTTGGTTGCTTATGATCCTGCCGCTTGTCGACTCCAGTTTGTTGGATGTCATATTTTCAGAATAGGGCGAAGGCGATTGACTGTCGAGTTTGTTTGATGTCATAATTACAGGGAAAGGTGAAGGCGATCGAGTGGATTTAAATATTCTAAAGAAAACAAAGCAAATAATTTCAAACTATTCTGCGTGCGAAATGCGCGAAAGAGCATCGAAATCTGGGGGAAAGTGCAGGCAACCTCATTTAAATATGAGCATTTCAAAAAGAAATACGATGAACACTGGTACATAACACCATTAGCCTGATTAGCCGCCATTTTGTTTACGAAATGGCTGTGACAATTTGATTGCCGTGGGCCTGGAACTGGTAAAGACAACGGGAACGTGTAATTGGAACGTAAAAAAACATTCGGGACGTTCCAACCAGGAAAACGGGACTACCTTTTGAGCAGTTCCACAGTTTAAGGGAATTTTCCACTCGGACAAACTGAAAAAAAAAAATGTTTACTATTTACCCCCGAACCGGAATTTTCGACTAAATAGAAAGCGCCCAAGGACTCGTAAATACTTCAGCTGTTTTATTGCTTCGTATGCCAGAAATATGGACAGCTTCAACGAGAACCGAGTTGCTTGCCTCAAAATGCACGTGACCCATAACTCATGAACAGATCGGTAGTGCATCGGAAATATGAGCGAATTATTAACAAGTATAAACGAACATTTAGATCGAGCCCTACGTTTTTATTTGAAAACAAGCCGATTAAACGTTTTGACGTTTTAGGATTGAAAATCAAAACACGAGATCAATACCTTCTGTTTGAGGTGTTACATCAAAACTGGGTGTTTGTTTTCCTTTGATAAGTTGTCCTGGATTGTTTCTTTGCAGTTGTAGCTGAAGTGTCGCTGTGTTTGTGTCAGGGGAAATTTTTGCAGAACCACTGATCACCTTGAAGCCAAGTAAACCTTAGTTCAAATTAAGGAAAAAACCGTTAGAATTTCATACTTTTTCCTTTCCCTGTGATCCTCTTCATACTATTTTAGAAATCATGTTAAGAAAAAATGATTTAAGTATAACGTAGTCTCCATTGGATACATTCCATACAACAATTGTGTTACTGCGAGAGTTGGTTATAGAGTGCTAAATAAAAAAAAAAAAATATATATATATATATATATATATATATATATATATATATCACATAAAGTTCTTCCAGGTCAGAAATGTCAGCAAGTTTAAGGTTTAAAATTTCTGGTGATAAAGTTAATTAATAACCATTCGCCGAAGTGGAGTTGGCTATTGGTGGATTTCCACTCCTGAACTAATTTATTCCTGCCAACGATTACAATTTATTCCTGTCAACGACTACAATTACTGTCGTGCTATCCCGAGTTTCAGTAGCATGCATGCAATCAGAGCACGCCGACAACGCTATCTACTGTTTTAATATATACTAAAGTTAACTATCCGATGAACGTGCACGGTTTTTGTGCCGATTTCATCTAGGGAACTTTTTGTTGCCACTTGCCAATCTCAGTGTTTGTTCATCCATACGATGCAACTTTGGAAACTTTGGTAAATCAGTCGATAGATGTAATAGATACGAAATGAAAGGTGGTTCGAGGTCAATTAATTATTTTTCAACATTGTTTTGTTAACATTATACACAACGAACAGCTTTACAACTGGCTGGAAACGGCTGGAAGTTGGAATAGCAGCTGGATGCACCATATCAGTAATATCGTTTGCTCTTATCGTGGAGATGATTTTAAGACCAACAAAGGCTGAAATTGCTCTGGTAAACACACCAATGAGAGCATTCGTGGATGATATTACCATGCTCGCAAAGTCCTCTAATGCAGCGCGAGAGATCCTGACAAGGCTAGATGAACTGATTACATGGTCAAGAGGCCTGTTCTGGGACCTTAAGTCGCCTTAAGTCGCCTAAAGTCGCCTTAAGTCGCCTTAAGTCGCCCTCAGTCCCTTAAGGTCGCCTTAAGTCGTTAAGCTTAAAAAAGACCCGTACACCTTAAAATTGCCCTAAAATGTTTCACTTTTTACTATTTCTTGAATATGTAATAATTTTATTGCCCCAAATCTCTTTTTTAGTTCCCTTATATGATTATATGCTGCAAGGTCATGACTCCATACTGTAAACCACCATGCTTCAATAGCCATGCACCATGCCCTGGCCTAGTTGCGTCAACTATATTTGTTGAACCCTATATATATGTATGGAAAAATCTCGAAAAAAAATTCTTGCACAGCCTCCAGATGGGAAAAAAAATCCTTGCTCAGAAAATTGCCCAAGGAGGGTGCACTCATTCATCTGACTTTGACAGGTTAAATGCTGCTAGGTGGAAAAGTGTGAGAGCATTTCGGGCCTAGTAGCAGAACCAATCAACCCTGCTAGAAAGTCTCCTACTAGGGTTCGGTTCTGTGTCAGCGGAACATCCAAGTTTTCAGGAGCCGGACAAGTAGTTGGAGAAAATGGGAAAGATGTGCTATTGAGAAGGACCATTGCTTACCGTACCAAATATGGTATTGGAGTATTCTTACTATTATATTGGACTAAGGCAGGAGAACAACAAATTGGCTGGGTGCCTGTTTGGATGTCGTTCGACAGGCATGTGATTTGCCAATCTTTCGAGCCAAAATTGACTGTGCAACTGCCACAACAGTGGCAGATAAATTTATCAAGATTACTATTTATGTAATATGTGAAATTGAGAAGTGATTTTCAATTAACTAATTCGATGCCTTTGTTGTATGAATAAGTCAAGGAAAATGTGTGTTAGTTTGATTCAGATCAGGCATCCATTTTTAAGTGAAAAAGTTGGAATTTTTTTTTTCAAAGTACTTAGAACAAACTTCCTCAGATTTTATTTTGCAGTGTATATGATCTTTATATTTTTGTTTGATGATTGTTTTTATTGCAGTTATATCTTAAAAACATTTAAGCAGCTAACTAAATTTTTTCTCATTCTAGATAAGCAATATTGTTCCTGCCTCTTGTTTGGCTAATTGATGTTCATAATGCAATTTAGCATTCATATTACTTATATAATGTAGTTGTTGTTATTGTAATAATTTGAATCTCAGTAATTTTGAGCTGAAAGGGGCTTTAAAATCTGGAAACTGGAGACTTACAGTCACTTAGGTCCATATGAGACCAAGTGATTGTGATAATTTTGTACATTGAAAGTAGAGACAAACTATCATAAATGCCAGAATTCAAGTCAGGACTCAAGCTATAGCCCTAAACTTAACTCTACGTCTAACCATAACTAGAGTCCTTGGTCGCATCCTGACTTTAGTCCTGACTCGATCACGATCAGACCTGGCTTGAACCCTGTCTCATATTATTTCCAGAGACCAGTGGCTTGGTATTTAGGTATAGTTATGAAGAGACTGTCAATATTTTATCACTTTCTAGAAACACTTTTATGTTGCCTGAAGTTGCCTTCAGTCGCCTTCAGCCGCCTAAAGTCGCCTTAAGTTGCCTTAAATCGCCTTAAGTCGCCAATATTTTAAAATATGTTTTTCTGAAGTCGCCTCAAGTCGCCTTAAATCGCTTAAAGTCGCCTAAAGTTACGGCGACTTAAGGTCCCAGAGTAGGCCTGTCAAAGATGAAGTTTAAGGAAGGAGAAAGAGAAAGAAATTTATTTCTCTATAGATGGAGATGCTATACCCACCGTGAGAGAACAACCGGTGAAGAGCCTAGGCAGATGGTATAAGAATACGTTGAGTGATCGTCATTAAGGAGTGGAGATTTTAAAACAAGCGCAAGACGGATCCATTTTTGAAGAGTACAAGGTTAGCAAAGTGAGAACGGTAATGATGTTACGGTACTCTCAAAGGACCAGTAGATCCGGGACAATCCTCCTAAAGTACGCACTGGTAAGAAGTGGATTGCAGAGGAAGAAGTAGTCAGGGCAATGAGCAGCTTGATGCATAGATATATTGTAGGTGCAGTGCAGAATGACAGGAAGGGACTTGGCATGCATTTTAAGCCAATTTCAAGCCCTTCTATCAAAGCAGTGCAAAGGAGAGAAGGGATGTAGTGGTAAATGAAGTAACGCGCTGTGAACGCAAGAGAGGGTATGTTCACTTGGTGCAATGTAGCTAAAAAGGGCAGTGTGTGAGGTGGGAAGAAGATGTGGTTGCAAGGAAGTTGTCTTGAGAAGAGTTGTGGGCTTGGGAGCCGGCACGACTGAGCTTCCTAGTGAAGTCAACATGTGATATGCTTCCACCGCCAGCGAATCTTGTACGCTGGAAGGTGTCTGAAGAGGACAAGTGCCAGTGTAGACAGTATGGCACTCTGCGTCACATCCTGTCTGCCTGCCCTTTGGGTTTGAAAGATCGGTACACTTGGCGACACAACCAAGTGCTGAGGGTCATTGTGGATGCTATGGAGACAAAGGTGAACGAGATTAACCAAGGATAGTTACCCGTAAAAGACTGCCGAGGCAAAGTGGTGTTCCATCAGAAAGGGGAAAAGGGTGTCACCAAGCCACCTCCAAAAGAAGCAGATGGTGGACGAAAGGTGGCAAGGTTCCTGGAAGATGGCGGCGGATCTAGAAACTCCCTTGACTTTTCCATTGTAACTACTAGCCAACGGCCAGATATAGTAGTATGGAGCCACGATGCCAGGGGGGTGATTCCGTAACAGAAAGATGCGGATGATCGGTAACAGAAATGATACGAGGACCTGGTAGATGCATGCAGAGAGGGGGGCTGGAGACCAGAGTACCACCACCTAGCTGTCGGCTGCCGCGGTTACGTCAATCGTGACCTGGTAAACATCATGCGTGGTAGATTTGGACTAACAGTAAAATAACTAAAAGCACTGACAGCTGCTTTGCAACAGGCAGCAGAGAAAGCTTCGCATTTCATCTGGTTGAAGTGGACGACAAAGCGTGGTGGGAGTAACATCTCTTAACATCTAATCTAGGCCACTTTTAACATTTAAATTCCCCAGTCAGCACTGGCCTCCACAAAGCCTCCTTAGGGAGGGGCCCCGCCATAGTAGGATACAGTCGAGGAGTAGGGGACGAAACTGGCTGCCATGGTTTCCTCCAGAAGACCTTTGGTTGCCGCATCCAGAATGGAGCTGCTGACTGGGAAGCACAAATAGTGTTTCATTATTTCTCAGAATATTTATGGAATGACGTAATAGGGTCAAGGTCTTCATGTTTAACGGTGATTTCCATCCATCAGCAAATCTCAATCTGGCTCTAATTTCTGCCCCAGTTTGTTCAAAAAAATGGAGAACGCTATCAATGGGATTATCACTATAAGGCAGATAAAAATTAACAAAACCAATTGCGTTATTAATGGGTTGAAATTTATCCAGTGATAACGTTATCCATCTTTTGAACAGCTGTAAAGTAGGGCAAAAGGAAAAGCTTTTGAAAATTCAGCTTGTTACATATTCTATAACACATTGTTGTTTATGACAGCCATTCCGAACACAGCTGTACGAAGAAGACACCATACTGCAGAGGCCTTTTGACATGCAACAACACCTCATACCTCCTAGTGTTAGAGATTTCCGGTTCGCTCTACCTTCAGGCTCGGAATTTGCACCCTTTTTACCTTTTGATCCATTTATGTCTAAGGAGAAAGCATACAGATACAACGTTATCTTTGATCCAAATATTTGACAAACAAGTAAGTCTTAACCCTCCCTCCTTTAAGGTTTTTCTCCGATATTTTCACGACCATTTAAGATTAGCACATGCCGTTTTCAGTAACTGTTCGTTTATCCTTGATACATATTTTTGAAACGTTTGGCGACAACCAGTTGCTATGGTAACGAGATTTGACGTCATAAGTAACACGAGGTCAAACCATTTTTGAAAAAAAAATGTGTTTTTTGCCTTTTTTTTCAGTGTAAAAACATATCAAATGCTACCAGAGGCATCAAAATATTCAATTGTATGTTATTTTGCAACTCTAGCAAACATAATTTGCAATTTTCGCATTTTTCTGATAAATTTAAATTTTTAGGAAAATCCAAGATGGCAGCCATCTTGGCGGCCATTTTGGATAACGTCACGGACCCCCAGCAGCACCACAACCCATAATATTTACCTTATCTTGTAGAGCACATCGCGAGCTATCTCTTAGATGTAAAATATTTCCGAAATATTGCAACATCGCAAAAACCCATTGCGTGTACGTCCGACGGTTAAGGAACGCATCACACCTCCCCCTCCTCTCTCTCTCTCTCTCTCTCTCTCTCTCTCTCTCTCTCTCTCTCTCTCTCTCTCTCTCTCTCTCTCTCTCTCTCTCTCTCTCTCTCGCAAATAGACATTATTTACGGTGATGCTGACTTGACCTTCACGCCGGGTCAGCAGGACGCTGAAAGTGGCACTCGCCGGAATAACTTTGCAGCTGCATGACAGACATTTGAATTCCAAACAGTCGTAAGAAAACGTTTTTCGTTTTTGTCAAACGGCTGACGGAAATATTTCGATAAATTAACTCGTTGAGACAAATTAAAATGGGCACAAGTTGTTGAAAAAGCTTAATCCTTTCGAAAGATTTTGTATTTTGAAATTTGAAAATATTCTAAAAATATGCAATTGAACTTTTCAATTGAATATTTACAGTTTATATTTAGTATTCTCAAATTGATTGTCCTTAAGCTGTAAACTGCGTATTATAAATTGAAGTAGAAAGTTTCAGTAATAACGTTGGCTGCAAACGTTAAAAATTACTGAATCGCAACCGCGTGACAAACATCTATAATTTTTTTTGTACTTTCCTTTCACAATTACATGTTATAAACTGAAACCATCGTTTTATCAAGCGCTACCAAAACCAAGTTTTTATCACAAATCACCGTGCATGCTATAAAATGAAACTCTGGGCGGACGGTAAGAAATCATACATTACATTGCGGTTACACGGGGAACTTCTACCGTGGTTAATGACCCTTTCACCACGGGAAACTGCATTTATTGAGTGTGACCGACATTTCCCGAGGTAAATTTCCCGTGGTAAATATCCATGGATATGGATATATAAAAAAGATCACACGAAGCGACCATGACATTTAACTTGATAAGTTGCAATGGCCGATGTTTTGATGCCCAAGGTACAAGAGCCAATCACGATGCTCCGTTGGACATCAACACGTAACCGCAAAGGAAAAGTGATTCACTGAATTGCGTGTAACCGCTGGTTTACACGGTATATTAAACCCAAGTGTGATGCACTGCGGGATAATCTACCATGGGAAACGAATCACGAAATGGTGATTAAATAATTTCAAGGTTCGCGAAGGCGAAACAAGTGTGTAAACTTGTCAAAATGATAAAAGTTTAACTTGGTTAAGTATATTTCGGAAATATTTTACATCTAATAGATAGCCCGCGATGTGCTCTACAAGATAAGGTAAATATTATGGGTTGTGGCACTGCTGGGGGTCCGTGATGTCATCCAAAATGGCCACCAAGATGGCCGCCATCTTGGATTTTACTAAAAATTCAATTTTTTTGGAAAAATGCGAAAATTGCAATATTGTTTGCTAGAGTTACAAAATAACATACAATTAAACATTTTGATGCTTTTGGTAGCATTTTATATGTTTTTTTCACTGAAAAAAGGCAAAAAACACGCATTTTTATTAAAAATGGCTGACTACATGTTACTTATGACGTCATATCTCGTTACCATAGCAACCGATTGTCGCCAAACTTTACCAAAATGTGTCTCAAGGATAAACGAAAAGCTACTGAAAACGGCCGAGGGTTAATACAAGTCACCACATTAGAATGTTAAAAACTCATTACCATGTCACAGAAATCATTATCATATTAAAATCGGGTTACGGGCAAAAGTTCGATTGTCAGGGATCAAATTCGAAGAAATGTAATATACAACTGTACTTCCATTCTATGCGATTTTCTCCCTTACCCGCAAAGTACTTGTTCTGCTTTGCTCTCTATAAGCTATTAAGTGGAATTCTCTCCACCCTCCTGCCCCCCCCCCCCCCCCCCCCCCCCCCCCACTCCCGCTCCCAAAAGCCAAAGACCAAAAAAGCCCGCTCTGAATAGGGTTAACGTTATGGATAGCTATAGTGACTAGCATTATAACAATAAAAGGAGCGAGATTATTGGGGTATTCGTGGCAGTTTAAAAATAAATTAATGTGTAAATTGATTGAATACATGAATATTTGCAGTCTGTCGAGAGAGATGACGCCCGGGTTAGTTTCTGTTCACAACTGGGGTTGTCGACAATGACTGACAAATTAAAAGTTGATAATGATGATGACTTTATTTAGCTCGGGTTGTCGGGGCTGATTAGGCTGTTGGAATAGACAAAACAAACCGTCATTTGATGGTATTAATGTCTGGCTGTTGCTGTCTTTTGTCAGTTTTAACATCATTAAACTCAAGTCAGTGATTGGTGCGTTTCGATTCCTGTAAGGCATTTTGTTTTTTATAGGTGAAAAGAAGAAAACAAAATACTCTTAAGTGCCTGCATTTACCTTCTATCGAAGACAAGCCCAGTAAGACAAATACAAGAACAGCAACGTAGTGCATGATCTGAAAGACAAAACATTGGAATAATGTTCGTTTAGAAAAACAAGTCACTGCAAGCAGCCTATACTCATGCGCATGCGTAAGAACGTTTTATGATATCTATAAGAAGATGCCCGACATGGAGAACAGTTACTCCTTTCATTCAGTCATCGTTCCTGCAAACCACGTTGTTTACTATTGAATGTTTTGTAAATGAAGGCTGTACCACAATAAAGCCAGTGATTCTTCTGACTGTTATATATACCTAACGTGAAAATCAGTTATGATAGCAGGGTTGTAGGAGATGCTGTCGTGACACTTCAGTAACGCGGTTTTACCGGAAGTGAGAGTAGCCGGAAGTCACCAAAACAGGAAGTGTAATGACAAAGCTATGAACCGGAAAAGCACAATTTAAAATATGCGTGCATAAATTTGCATGCAAAATCGTGATACGAAGTAAAATGAAGGGCGAATTTTAACCCGAACAATAGTACTGCATATGATAGAATATGGAAACATCAAATTGGCGATGTTGAGATGAATTTTGCTTTTTTCCTATATTGTAAAGCAAATAAATAATAATCAAAAAAAAACGACGGGAACTTCAGATAGGCAGCTACGCCGATGTGAAGGTTCAAACTAACCTTTTAAAATGATTGTAAATGAAGAATAAATCGCTTGAGTTAACAGGTACAAACAGAAAATAATACAATTTAAAGAAAAGCAGGCTAGATGCTTGTTTTGCTATGGAGCATACGAAAAACAGTTATCAGCTTACCAATGCTTGAAAACGGGATCCTGTCAACTGAAAATATGAAGAGCATCAAACAAAGTCAGAGCATCGATAAACTTCAAAAACAATGTTCTCTTCTCTTCGTATCGCATATTGAAAACCGTGTAGGCTTACTATTGGTTGGCTATTACATTGGTTCATGAGATCGGAATTCATGACCATATCAGTGTGCCCCTCCCATGCCCGTTGTCAAAAGCATAATTTATGATAGCAGTGTAAATAAAAAAATCCTTCGAAACAAATTAAATTGTCTCATTTATTTATCTTCCCTTCAAAGACGGTTTGCAACTCGTCCCTTTTACATACCCATTTATTTATCTGTTACTGTTATCAAATACGTAATATATTACAGCTTTGTAAATATACGTTTTTCTTTCAAGATACCCTTCAAAAAGTAATTTCCTTATTTTAATTATATTTAGCTGCCATTTTAAAGACAGTTTCCAACTGGTCCCACTGATTTAACAGGTATCTCAGTCGAGGACATCTCGTTTCATTCAAGTCCGGGGTCTCGGACTTGTTTCAGTCAGATAGATATAATATCTGGCAATTAGAAGGCAATGATTAAAAGTGTGAAAACTGGTGGATTATGGTTTGTAACCGAAAAGAATTTCAGCATCACTGCAGCTGCATGGGAGTTGTTTTCAGAACGCTTAAATATGTAACTAAAAAAAATACTTTCAAAACAGCTTCAGAAATTGTCTCATTTAATTAGCTTCCACTTCAAGACGGTCTGCAACTTGTCTCATTTCTATAGCCATTTATTTTATCCATTACTGTATCAAATAACTTTTTTATTACAGCTTTGTAAATATATGTTTTTCCTTCAAGATACCCTTCAAAATTGAAACATGTGTTTAGCTGTCATTTCAAAGACAGTTTGCAACTGGTTCGACTGATTTAGACACGCCTGTAACGGGTATCTCAATCGAAGACATCTCGTTTCATTGCAATGAAACGTTGTCAGATAAAAGCTGTCTGGTTACTATCTAAGATAGCGTTTTTCCAATCTTTAGGAATTGTGGCAAGAAGACCGGCATAATCAGAAAGGTACAACGGACTCGAAAACTACTTTTGGAGTTTTTGGATAGAAAATGACCAGTCAGCGAGTTTCTTTTGATTTTGTCAGACTTGAAGTTCCATATAAATGGAGAAGTGATACTATTGGCTACTTTTTGGCTAAATCGACAGGAACTTCGATCAAGAACGGCAGAATTGAAAGTGCCAGCGTTTTCATAATGGCAATTCTTCCCAAAATTGCCCGTATCGACCTGAAAATGACTATGATTACCTGATTATGAAAAAAGCGTACAAGCTTTTAAACAAAAAAAGGTTAACGGTCTAATAAATGTTCAAAACAACCCTTCACTTCTTCCAAATTCAGGGTTCCAAGACTGCGCAAAGGTGAATTCTTTGCCTCTCTTTTTACGCTGAAGTTCATGAAACATCTTGAAGCTCGTTTCATCTCTGATCAGGGTTTTGCCAGAGTACTCTTTCACGGGGGGATCCACTTTTCCTTCCATCCAGTCTCGGTTCTTTTCAGTCAAGGGAACGTCAGCCCATTGAAAGAAATTGCATTCTTTCTTGTTGCATCCCAGGTAAAGCCGGCCAGGGTTCTTCTGAGAGCTGCTCTTTTTCAACGTCATGAGGCGACAACAGAAACAAATCAAACGCTCCCAATTCTGTTTCATTTCTGGATGAAGACTCGCGCTGACTGTCTCCATGTATGAATAGACTTCACCTTCTTGACAGAAGAGAAAACACCCGTTGAAAGGGCATTTTGCGTACTCCCATCCGTTCTTCGATACTCTTTCTTCCAAGTGACAGAAATGGATGGGGCAAAACACGGGATCATAGATCATCACGGGCTCTGTTTGGGTAGTCTGATCCAAGGAACTCAGCAGTTGGTTAATGGCATTTTGTTGTTCCTCGTTGTTCTCTTTCACAAGTTCCACAGTTGCTTCAGTTTTTAGGAAGTGATTTTCTTCGGTGGGGAATTGAAAAGACTGTGAATTATGTCTCCTTCTACAACTGTGACTGGTTCGTTTTCTTTGACTTGATCCTTTGTTTCGTTTAACTTTACTTTCTTCTTTCTGAGTTTGTTTCCTGAAGGAACCTTTGTGGGTTGAGTGGCCTTTCTCTTCGGAGCAGTAGGATCTGCCATTGTGAACGGAATGAAAAAAAATCTTCTTGTTGGAGACATATATATTTGAAAAATGAATGACGTCAACTCAACTTTGCTTTGTGATTGGTTAATAGATTGCGTCAGCTCGTCAAAAAATCCGTGCGAGGACTAGAAAGGAACGCTAGGAACGATGAAGGCACGATAGGAACGTTATAGGAACGATATAGGAACGAAATAGGGCACGATAGGAACGAAATGGGCACGATATAGTAACGATGTACCTTGTTTGTTACGCCGGAAGTGCGTAATTTTCAAATTTCCCAGAAAAAAAAACTCAAACCGACAAAGCAGTGAGAAAAATAATTCAAATCAAGAAACGATTCAAGTTGTAAATACATGTTTATTGGTCACTGTTTTACATTGTGAAACATTGTAATGTTTTGAAAATAAAATAAGAGCAATTTTTTTTTAAAAAAGGGTGTTGATCTCTCAAAAACAAGTCCACGCTCTGTAGCAAAACAACCATGCCTATCTCTTAAATTCAGAATAGCTGCTAAAGTCGCAACGCAACAATCGAATCGCTACATTCCCCATATGATTTTCCCGCTATCACAACAAAGCCATCCATTCTTTTGATCCAATACGATAAACTTATCCCCAAGTGTTCCTGTAAGTGAGTCAATGTTCCGGGAAATCAAAGAAACAGAGAAACTGCCGTACGACCAGCTTGACGTATAAAGAAATTAAATTCTTGATGACCTTTATAAAACATCACTTAGCAAATAATAACAACAGGGTTTTCATCAGAATAAAAACAATACGATCGTACACGTTGACGAAAAATAGCCCACCCTAAATTAAAAGTGGTGGCGGAATAAGAGCAGGATTTAAAAAACGTCTCTCATTTCCTCCTCTGACAAAGTTGGAACATAATGTTTTTCTTTCTTCACCAACTCTCACCATTGATTTCTAGACCACTCCTTACGACTTTCAAATAACAAAAATCCATTGAAACTCCGCAAAAATTTTCAAGCAATTCATGGAATGAAAATTCCCTTACAAGATTGGCGACTGTGCGACAATGCGGGCAACGAGGTCGCACCTTCAGACATCTCTCCATGCACTCTTCGTGTATCGACTGTCCACAGCAATTTGTGACGGGTAGACACCACTCTTCGTCCAAACAAACAATGCAATGTTATACTACCAAGCAGCATCTCTATGGAACTCTCTCGACAACACAACTAGAGCCATAGCTGACAAGTTCCTTTTTAAAAAATCGCTCATTCACAATTAATTTCTATTTTTATTTATTAATGTACATAGTATAAGTGGCGTAGTTAACTTGTATTTGTATTCATTGCTGTAAATATATATTGATGTAAATAGTATCTATCTTAATTCTTAGTATTTTAATATACGACCACATCAGCTCCGCTGTAATTTTTATCGTGTTTAAATAAATGCTATTATTATTGTTATTATTATTATTATTATTCCATCTTAGCATAAAACAAAAACCAAACTCACTCGCCGCTTTTTTAAAGAATCGAAACAATCCGTGTGAGGACTGGAAAGGAACGATGAAGGCACGATAGGAACGATCAAGGAACGAAATAGGGCACGATATAGGAGCGAATTAGGGCACGATATAGGAACGAAATGGTTACGATAAAGGAACGAAATAGGGCTCGATATTGGAATTAGGGCACGATGTTTGGAGGCAATTGAGCAAGGGAACGATAGGGAACGATAGTGCGCGATAGCTGACGCCACCTCATCCTCTATAAAAAAAACCCTGCCAACGTCATTTTTTTTCCACCACTCAAAGATGGCTGCAGTCCGAAAAAGTTTACACCTTTCCAAACAATGAGGCCAGACAACACTTGGTACGTGTACGGAACTGGCAGAGTTAAAAAGAAGCTCGACGCCTCATTCCTGTAGTGGAAGATCGTTGCAAGAAAGAAAATCGGCATTTTATCATCTGCCACGACAACAACAACATTCTATTTTGCATCCAAGGACCGTTCTACACAAAACGCGGCAAACAGATCATTCGTTGCGCTGACATGTGGATGAAAAACCTAATGCGAAAAGTGACTTATTTTCATTGGAATGGTCAGATCATAGACATTGAAGAGTATCTGGGCCAAGTTATCCAATGGACAACCCTCACAGCTTCATCCAGAGATCAACCCCCACCCATTGGCGGTCTAAAAGAAAAAGCTAGGCAGTTGGATGCACAACAACACCACTCCGAACAGATTGAATTGATCGATTGGGTATGGTCATGAGAATTGAACTTTGTACTTGTTAATTGAGATTTTATTTTTTGATGCCTTGATCCAACTGTAAAAAAAAAACATTCTTTTGTTCACTTTTTTTATTTAAAAAAATGTTGCATAACTCACTTGTTAATCGCCTGAATCCCTCCATATTCCCCAATGAAACACACACAAAAACAATAATTTTTTTCCAACATATTGTTTAATGACACTGTGAAAAAATACACCTGAAAAAATATCATCAGATACCTATGGTACCATCAGGGGACCAAGATCGAGTAGCGTCTTGGGGCTTCCTCGTGATTAGTGTAGCCTGAGCTGTGGCGTCAGCTTTTTTTCCTTTATAAAGTCTCGCGCTTTGTTCTTTTTTTTTATTCTTCTCTCATTCACTTACAACGCAAAGCCAAACGCGTTGCTCGGAAGAAGAAAGAATTAGAAAACGCAAAAGCGCTTTGATCACCATTGCATCCAGATCCATGAAAGATATGCTCTCCAGAGAATGGCAAGGAGTTGACTGCGTTCCATGACACGTTGCTCGTTACGCTGATTTGTACGAACATCTTGAAACTCTTGTCAAAAATAATACTTAAAAGTTCTGCCCGAACCCCAATCGGAAAGTTAATCAAGAAAAAAAGAAGAAAACGTTAACCATTGTAATTCTTCTCGTTATGAAGTGGTTTTCATTAAAACTTGTTGTGAACTTTGAATCTTTGTGTGGGCTTCTTTTCTTTCCGTGCTGGGGGATAGAAGATTTTGACTACTTGCCCAATTCATTCGCCAGGAGAATTTTATATAGGGAAATTTGACCACTTTCCCAAAAATTTGAAAAAAAAAACTAAAAAAAAAAACTCAAAAATAAATTTTTGAAAAAATGTGATACTCAAAATCACCTATATAAATCAAAAATTGAAAAAACAAATTGAAAAACTTGAAAACAAATTAAAAAAACAGTTGAAAAAAAAATTGAAAAAAAATTCTAGTCAAAATCACCTATATAAAAAACAATTCTAGTCAAAATCCCCTATTGGGCGTGGTTAGGGAAATTTGACTATGTCTCCGGTAGCCATGTACAACTACTTTGCCGTTATTGTTTGCTAGAGTTGCAATATAACATACAATTAAACATATTGATGCCTTTGGTAGCATTTTGTATGCTTTTTCACCGAAAATAGTGAAAAATACTCATTTTTATTAACCCTATCCAGACCGGGCTTTTTTTGACCGTCTGGGACCGGGGGGGGGAGGGGGGGGCTCCAGAAGACCCCCCTATGTAACTTTGAAACCGCTTATGCTATGACCACCAAATTTACACAGGATAATGTTGTCATGAATTCTAGTAACTACAGATACTTTGGTGTCATAATGACGTAACGTGACGTCATTATGACGTCATATGGTCGATTTTATTGGCTAAAACAGTCTTTCATCAATATTTTCTCAATTCTAAACATATAGCAACAAGACTTTAACAGCTACCTATTTGATGAAAGTCTTACGTTTACTAACACTTTTGGTGTTGTTAACAATAACAGTGACGTCATTATGACGTCATATACAATGAAATAACCAACTGAAACGTTCTATAAGGCATATCTCTGAAACAAACGGTAGTGTTCATACCAAACTTTCACATATTGATGCAGGAGTAAAAGTAAATGAATTCGTACACTTTGTTGCTATGGTAACAGCGTGTGACGTCATAGCAGTGATGTGTACATGTTCTTAAAAGCTGGAACAGTTATCTTTGCAAATTATGGCTTTTCATGTACGTAATGAATTAAAAAAAGCTTTCTCAAGTGAAATAGACATTTTTATGATATTTTGACAATAAATGTTTAGAGATAATGGAATTACACAGACACGTTATATACTAGAAATAAATTCTTGGATCCGCCATCTTGGATCCGCCATCTTGAATTAGTCCAAACGTGTTTATTTTGGTAAAAAACACCGAAAAATAAATCAAATGGACTGCTAAAGCTTAGTTTATTGTGGGAAAATGTTTTACAATCCAAATATGAACCAATAATAATATTATAGAGAGAAACGACCTTTAGTAAAACTTCGATCCGCCATCCTGGATTTTGACATTTCATATTCCACATTTTCCTAAAATTACCGTTAATTAACCTTAATTAATAAACAATTATACATAATTTGATCAATTATCGCTAAATTAAGTGGAAAATATTAATTCAATAAGAAATCTTTGAAATAATCTTGATTAAAGCGAAAAATGCTAATTTTGTAAAACATTGGTGTCAAAAAGCGGTTGCTATGGAAACGTCAATGTCGGTGGACAAAGGACGCTAACGTGAAAATGTTCCCAGATAAATTTTAGGAAAAGTCACCAAATTTGGTGGTCATTGCACCGACCGTTTTGAAACGACACAACTTCAAAGTTCGAGCGGGCTCCAAAAGCCCCCCCCCCCGGTCTGGATAGGGTTAAAAAAAATGGCTTGACCTCATACTACTTATGACGTCATATCTCGTTACCATAGCAACCAGTCGTCGCCAAACTTTACCAGAATGTGTCTCAAGAATAAAAGAACAGCTACTGTATATGGCATGTGCTTGGTCGTGGTCTTGGAGTTATTCGAAAATCTCTGTAAAAAAACTGTCATGAATTATGAAAAAGTAGTTGAAAAGTCACAAAAGCAAATATTATGGTCTGCATGTCGTTATCATTTATTTATTCATTACATGATAATCATCATCATCACAGTCAGAAACGTGGTACATGTCACATGATATGTAACTAGCCTTAAAACCTTTTACAATACAGCGGATGCCGTAGTTACATTAATATTACTCGCATTATCCTTGAATGGGGTATTTTTAAATATAGCATTACAATAGGACTGATCAAAGGAGCCTTTCAAGACGTTATTCTGGTAATCTTGGTTTCCCGTATCGAAGTTTCCCTGGGGTTTGTAGCGGCCAACGATGTATGTGCATTTCATTCCATTTTTCTGTATGTCCGCTTTTCCAATACCCAGCTTTGTACTGGCGCTCCACACCACTTGGGTGAAATGGCCTGCACCTCCTTGAAAGCCAGGTATTCCAAACATATAGCCTGGTGTACACACCTCGTTGTACCTTTTAGGAGATAAAGGGGGAATAAAATTGTTGTTGATGCGTAAACAATAAAATAACTAACAAATGTGTTTCCGAGGGTTAATGATGAGAAAGGTTCCCGGCCTCGTGACTTTAAGGAGTCTCGTTATCGGTATTTGACGTAACTGTCGAACCCTTATGTGCGACCACCTATCCTAAGCGACCACTTTTCCCAGTTACCAATTTTTTTGGCAGTCATATTACTATCCAAATCATTGTATTACCAGTTAGTAACAGCCTCTGTGACGGTTTGTCCAGCCGATGAACTGCAGCCCATGGACAGATTTTCTCCTTGCCCTTGACGATCCTCCTTTGTTGAATGCTGTAATTTTCCCAAGTTTGCGATAGTAGCAGCATAAGAATCCGCTTCTGCACACATCGTTTCGTCCAGGCTCATGGGAGGGGCACCGTGCGTGGCGCGGAAGCGGTTGTGGACCCTGAGACCCTCAAGCGCAAATGCCGTGAACTCTGCAAAGAAACACGATGCTATTTTTGGATAGAAGTTCCGGAATAAAAAAGTTGTATTCTTAACCCTGGCTGTTCTTGTTTGTTTGTGTTTTATGTTATTTCGCTTCTTCTAAGTATTGTTGCTTTCCAGTTAACTTTAAAGGATGGGTGACCATGATATTAGAACATGATTGATGCAGCAAAACGTTCTGTGATACGGCTGAGTATTTTTACGAGTCCAGTAACTTCTCGATGAATAAATTGTTTCTTATACAACAGTTAATTTCTCATAATTAATAAAATCTGAGTTTTCGAAAGTGTGTTTCCTAGCGCGTGGTCAGAAGAGTAAAATAACGTGCCATATTTGTGCTCGTTTTGATGCATATTTGCGCTCTATAATGTTATGTCGTATATACTAGGAATATCAATATTATGAATGGCAATTTACATTTTGGCTCCTAAAGAAGGCCGTGACGGCCGAAACATCGAGCAAATTAAAGTTAAAAGCCAAAATTGGATTTGTTTTCTTGCCATTCATAATCGTAATTAAGTTTAAAAACCCCACGATCGCTACTTGTGATCCTACAGTTTTGCGCTTAATAGGAAGCATTGATTGAGAGACCAATCACAAGTCAAGAAACTTGACTATATATACATACTATCACCTCCTCCTGCTGGTTGAGAAGATCCAACAACCTGGGAAGGCTGTGATCCAACACCAGCCGGCGTTGATGTAACTGTGGGAATCTGTCCGGGGTTGTCTGCTTGGAAGTTAAGCTGAAGCGTTGCGCTGGTTTTATCGGCGGAAAACTGCCCAGTTCCTGTCACTTTGACTTTAAGTAATCCTTTGCAAACATAAGAAGAGGAAAATCTGCTCTCTTGCCTATATCATTTTAAAGCTATTGAATTTACTGATGCTGATGGCCCTGTCACACTATTGCGTATCGTACTGGCGTATGCCAGCGTATGAAAAAAAAACATACGTTGGTATACGCTGTCATACGCTATAGGGGTACGTTAGGCATAGGTTGTATACGTTTGAAGCACGGTCGTATACGGTGGCATATGCTGGTATACGGCGAGGCAGTAAAAAAAATAAGCATACTTAAAAATTTTGTGCGTATTCGGACGTATGGTTTATACGCTAAGCATACGCTAGGCATACGCTGAATACGCGAGAGCTACGCTACAGGTACGTTACTCATACGTCAAGTGCGCTGGTCATTTTGTGCGTATGAAAATTATTTTATGAATTTTCATACGCAACTCATACGTTTCTCTCATACGCAATAGTGTGACTGTGAGGGCCTTTAAAAAGATTGTCGGATGATTCCCTACCCCACCCTCCCTTCTTTTGCTTCCTGTGAGTTGTTAGTTTTGAGACTTGTTGTTCTCGTTGCTTTCAGCCCCCAAAAAGGCCAATATTTTTTTATTTACGTCTTACAGTTAACATCTCAACGCGGAGTTTTAAGGTTACAGTATACCTTTGGGGGTATATCCAATATAACAGCTCTAGCGTTTCGAGATTACTCTTACTATACTTACTATACTTACTATACCTTACCTTTTCAAATTAAAACTTATAGAGCTTGATATCTAAATATACCTTTCATTTTCTAATAGAATAAATTGTCGACTTGTTTTTACGAATTTTATATGCGAGCGTCTGAATCAGCTTCTGAAAGTTACAATTCAAAGCGATTATATTATTATATTTTGCTAATTTGATTTGCTCTCGCGTTTCCGAACCCGAAGCGCTAAAAACGTTAACATGTGTCTACGTTTTCCCATACTCAATTTCAGTGCGAAGATAACATTTTCGAAATGGGTGAATAATCGTCAGACTCATCGCGTGGAAATGGCACTGAACGAAAAAGGTTTCAGAAATTCAAAATTCCCAGGCATAGTTATTTATTGTATGTTAATCTAGCTACTGTTCAAATTTGAGGAAAATCGAACAAATTCCCTTTGAATTGTAGTTCTTAAAAGTGTTCCTTACAAGCCAAAATTTCACTTTGAGAAAACAGTGCTTAAAAAGATATCGCGCGAGTACAAACATTAACTTCTGGTCAAAACATCATACCATCATTTCTCCGTCAATTTTCACTCTTTTTAGATTATCTTTTTTTTTAATGAAAGATTATTCTAAAACCCTTATTTAGATCTCCAAAAACAAATTTAGAGAAAAAGGTCGATCTGATGCGATAACTTTAAACGAATTCATTGAAAGAGTCATTGAATGACTCTGCATGTTGCTTAGCTAATTGGCAGTAAAATTAAATACCTTCCCTAAATGTGCAGATAGTTTTCATCCGAGTGTGTATCAAAACAATTACCTCCCCTTGCAATGCCTACGACCATTAGAAACATTCCCAGTTCGTACATCATCTTGAAGAGCTAACTAACACAGTCTAGGTACAAAAAGAGAGAGACAAATCGTTATAGCAATACAAGAATATACTGGACGGTTTTTTGTAAGATCCATTTTTGACGTCTGTGAGCAATTGTGGAAATTCGCCATTTCTCTTTGCTATCAAACAATGCATTTTTCTTTGTAGCAAAATATATACCAAATATGTAGCAATATAAACTTACCAGCAGATGTTCAGTAAAATTTGTTTACTCAGTCGAGCTGGCTTCAATCTTCAATTTAGAGAAACAGTTAGTACCAGCAGTATCATATTCTTGATTTTGAAATTATCTCATGGTTCCGGCCCCCTACCTGCTCGAATTTCTATAAGTGAAAATAGTTTGCTACCGGCGCGGCTCCAGTGTTCTCGGCCACTCCCCACAGCTAGTAACTTAAACATAAGTAGTTTCGCTTCGGGTGATTTAACACATCATAACATATTTGAAATTTTCTTTCATAATAAAGATTATTGCTTTGCAATTGGTGCTTCAATTTTTGACTGATGAGATTTCTTGTTCGTTTTATTTTCTTTATGCGTACTCTACGGCATTTAGAAAGAACTAAATCATTGCCTCCGCCAACGACGGTAAATTTCTCAAATTTTGATGTTTAAATTCCTTTTTTTCTCAGTGTTTGGTCGCCAGGAAACAAACAATCATTTTCTACCAGTTCAGAAGTGTGCTCGACTCTCCCAACTGCAGACTAAATAATAACCCAAAAACAGAAGAAGTATTGCTTCGGTTTTTTTTAGACAACACTGATTACATGTTTCAAGTAATATATCAAACACGAAGAAAAGTGTTCAATCAGGATTCCATCGAGAAGTGGGTGGGGGTGTGCCGCTGGGACTCTGACACCCTTAACCTATCCTAGACCATTTTAGCTGCATTTTGCAACCCTATTCTAGACTAAACACTGAAAACCCCTACCCTGTCCTAGACCTATTCCAGACTCGCTTTCTTTGTTATTAGTTAACAGGGGACAGTAAAAATGCCGTATTGCGCGCCGTACCGATTTTTAAATACCATTTGCCAGTAAACCGTGTCTAGACCAATTTCTTCACGCAACTGATCAGTTTCACGGAAAATGATACCCTATTCAAGACCAAAAATCTCTGATAGCTATACCCTATCCCAGACTAAACTGCCTGAAAACCATACCTTTCACAGCGGCACATACCAGGGGCACATACCAGGGGGGGGGGGGGGGGGGGGGGGGGGGGGAGGGGGGCTTTTCTCAAACTAAAATTAAATACAGAGATAAGGAAGGAATCAAATGTGCATTTTGCCTACACTACCTAGAAAGACACACACAACTGTGTAAATACAGGGGAGGGGTGCAGGGGTGGTGTAGTGGTGAGAGCACTCGCCTCCCACCAATGTGGCCCGGGTTCGATCCTCGGACCCAGCGTCATATGTGGGTTGAGATTGTTGTTGGTTCTCTTCTTGCTCCGAGAGGTATTTCTCCGGGTATCCGGTTTTCCCCTCTCCTCAAAAAACAACATTCTAAATTCCAATTCGATCTGGATAGAGGACCTGCATGAAACCCAGCTGCGGCTGATGTGGCTTTCCTCTCTAAATATAGTTATTTATTTATTTATTAATACAGGGGCCCTGTAGGTCACTGAGAACCTCATAGCCAGTTTGTTGCAGGACTGCCATTAACTTATCAGCGTACACTTAATTTCAATACCCGTTATCATAAATATCGATATTCGTAAAAGTACCTAAGTACGACACCGCAAGATACGAAAACCCAAAACCACTTTGTGGAAAAAAAGGAACGTATACCCCAACATGCTGAAATCAGCTGCAGTGCCGCCAACTCTAGAGGCAGAGTTACACGGAAACTAATAATTACCGTACTTTTTTTTGTGAACAATAGTCCATGAAGAATGAAAAACTAGCATATGCAGCATTGCATTATGATAGATGTCCCATGGCCTAATCAATGGTTCACAGCAAGAAGAACTGGAATGCAGGGGCAGAGCCTCATACACATGACATAAGATACTTATGCACCCTGCTCTTAAAGGATGCGACACCATTTACAGTGATGTACTACAAGTAAATATCTCACAATTTATATTATAAAAATTTTGGTGTTCGCGCAAGTGCTGACCTGTAATGATTCAAATTCGTAAGGAACAACTATACATATCTTAGGACATACCTATAATTCCCCTTACACGGACCCAGCCCTCTGGTCCGTGCCGGAAATATAGCTATTTCTGCCTGTTCCGCGATGCTACACTGTCAGAAATACTAATAATTAACACTTATGATTTTCTTTTTTCAAACTAGATGAATTATTAATGTATTTGAGAAATTTCATTTGTTGGACTACTGCAGTGCAATTTCATTTTCCAAAAACTCAATTGAAACAATATTAATTCTTGACGTTATCATATTCCAAGTACCATATGACATGGAAATTAGGTAAGCGAGATTTCCATATTGTCCCTTAAGGTGGGGACTGCGTTAGGCCTAGTGGGTTTTTAGGCGGTGGTCACGTGGTTAGTGCTGAAAGTGTGTAGTTTGAGGCCTGATCTCTGCAGTTGTGCTGCTTCTTTTGACAAGAAACTTTGCTCCACATCGCCAAGGTGTATATTAAGTGACCATGTTATTCGTGGTAATTACCTTGTGATACACGAGTACTCTATTTACACCCTGTCCTAGGCACTGCCTTGTTGCTTAATGTTACACCCGAGTGTTTCACTGCGCACGTTGTAACTGCGGCACACAAACTATTGAAATATAACTTGTGTAAATAGCAAGAATGCCGGCCTGTTGACATTTATGAATATTATACCAGGAAAGTAGTATTGCTAAAGAGCTTGCATTTGCATTTTTAACATTGACTTTAGGGTTTCATTCACATACACAAAAGATTCTGGTAGTTAAAGCGGTTTATAGAATAAAGATAAAATCCTTCTTATCCTCTGTTAATAGAATGCAATCTGATTTAAACAACCCTGGTATTCACGTCTTGACTGCAAATGGATGTGAGAACAAAGTAAATAGTATATTTTACAGACGAATATCGGAAGTGATCTACATGACAAAAGTAGATGATACTGGGTGTCTCGATTCAAGGCAAAACACTTCCAGTACGAACTAATACCCATTCCAAGGCGCACGAAAAACGGCTCTCTGGTTCATTTTAGCTTGAAACAAATTAACAAGTATCGCTATTCCCTCTACCTAGACGGTTGAATGCAACAAATTGGAGTTTTAAACAATAGTTGCATACAAGAAATCCTAGTGAGTATCTACTTCAGGTAAGTTACGATCATTTTTGCATGAGAAATAACGTTTGCTGTACAAATCAAAATTTCGCAAGGAATACTCTGCTCCGATTCCTTTATACTCACCAAGTTTATGAAGTGTGTTCAACATTTTATGTTTCACTGGTTTCCAAGCGACAGCGGTTACCATGGCAACACCAGCTTATTGCCCTTTGTTTTAAACAATGTAATTTTTCTAAAAACCTAGTCACAATCTTCATAATGAAACTTGCACATTTTGTAGTTTTCACATACATTTGTATCACAAGCTGCAGACAAAGTTTATTTTTTTTAAGGTATGATACGCAAAACAGTAACAAAGCAAATAATTTGCGCTTACCTGTAGCTGCACATAATATTTTAAAACAGCCAGACGTTAAAAAAAAAACGATTGCCCTTTACTTTGCAATGCGAAATTTTGGTTTCAAAGCATACACCCCACAGCAAAAAGAAAAAAAGAAGAAGAAAAAACATAGTATTATAAGTACGCTATATACGTTGGTGGGGCTTAGAACACGAAATCGTATATTGGGCATCCACTCTTTACAAGTAGTGAAGTATATGAACATGATCGAAGGATATTCGGATTTCAATTCTACACTTCTGTCCTGTCGGTCAGGCCCTTTAATTGTGATAATAAATGTTATTTCAACTAATGTTTAGTGCATGTACATTATTTGTGATCCTTAATATTTCAGAAAGCAATATCTTTAGAAACAGCTGTTATATGTATAGAAACACTTTACAATAACATATAAAAGTCGTGGTCAACTAATATTTACGACTCTTTATTAGTATCGATTAACATGTAACTAATCAATATACTTGAATAATACTATTGAAAGCTAAAAATAATAGGAAAGCTGAAAACAGCAAATTAATTTACAACTTAAAATGAAATTAAAAACAAAAACACGTGAGTATGGAAAAAAAAGTGCTAAGGTAATTCGTTTAAAAGAGACCGAATATCCTTAAAAATTCTTCTTTTTCTTTCCTTATTTCAAGTATTCTGGGATCTTAGTTATTTGTTATTAAATCCTGTCTAAGTCTAAAATGTTGGAAAATGTATAATATCTCAAACTGTATTTTATAAAATCTTAAAACAGTTAGCTACGGTGCCCCTGCAAAGTACAGTTTAAAATGAACGCATCAAGAAATGGTCTGTTGTACCCGCTCAAATTCGCACTTTAAGATTTAAACAATAGGCCTTGTGTTCTAAGTGACGCTGCCGAAACCACCCCGTAAAGTTCGTGGATGATCGCAAAATCTTCGGCTTGACAACCTGAGCGCGTGCAACTAATGGCCAAACTACGTAAAAAAAACATACGACTAAGAACACTTTACAAGCACAGTAATTGTTGCGAGTCAAAGGGTTCAATCAAACTAGACAAACAATGCTCAAGAAATTTAAGGCCCCATTTATACGAATAAATATTTTCACGGGTACCCGAGAGAACACTCTATTTTCTTTATATACAAGTCTTCAGTTGTAAGAACTCGGGATAATTTACCATGCGTTTACCAAAAGTTGATGAATCATAAATTTTCTAAAATATCCTCCGTTTTCATTCTTTTTTTGTTATTTTAATTTAATACAGTACTTACCCGCTTATAAGAACCTAGAATTTAAGAACCTGTTAGCCTAAAAATATCAATTTAGACCCCCTTTACATAAGAACCTATTTGGTCTAGGTTAAAGAATCAGTCCTGCGTATTGATATCAATTGAAATTTATGCTGGCTTGTTAATGTTGGGGGCGTCTTCAGCATTTTGTAATGAAGAAACGGATTTGCAACATATGTGAAATTAGTAAAGGTGAGCGTTATTAGTTTCATAATTCTTATCTTCTCTGAACCAGTAGCGTCACTAAAACGAGCAGCCATGTGACATATAATTACCGGAAACCAGGAAAGAATGAATATGCTACACGTTTTGTAAGTAAGCTTGGTGATCTGTGACTCGAACCTCAGACGTGGTGTCTTGGATTCTGGTAAAGGACTCGAACGAAGTCGTTTTACGATGCGAACAAACGTTATCACTATTGTAAGAATGGCGGCAACATTAAATCCTGTACCAAACGCTGTCACATAGATGCTGAATAAACTGCTCGAGTTAGAAGACGAAGACCCCAAGTTGAATGGATCGGAATGAGGACATTGGGAGCCATCAACAGCAAGCACGAGAACGAAGATAACAGAAATAATTGTGACAATAGCCCACATCGTCAGAAGAACGTTCTTGACGTTACGTTTTTTGACACGGCGTTTGAACGGACGGAAAACACAGTCCTGTCGGTCAATAGCCATTAATGACAATGTCAAAGCGTTGATTGCGCTGCACAAGAACGAGAAAAACAACCGAACTTTGCAGATTATATCCATGAATTCTAAATGGTCCATCACGTAGGCTCTCACTGCTATTGATATTATAAATGGCATCACAAAGAAGGAGGAAAATAGTCCGATTACCGAAAGGTTGACGAACAAAAAGTGTGGCACTTTTCTCAGGTCGCGGCGTCTTGCGATTAGTAGGAAGACAAGAGAATTTCCAAACGTTCCAGCTAGAAGAAACACGGATGTCATTACAAGGACACTGATCACAACACTTTGCGGTATAGGTATTGCCGACTCATCACTGTGCAAGGTTGGATTTCCCGTCGATGGCAGGTTCATGATTGTTTTCTCAAAACCTCTTTTGGCTTGTTGTTAGAGCGAAAAGTCTAGTTATATTTCCTTCAAGCGCTCGGTTATTTTCCTTATTAGTGTTGGTATTACCTTTCTAGCGACTTGAAAAATCTTGTTTTTGAGTTTCTGTGCCACAAGTTACTTCCTTCTTGTTAGTCTATATGGACTAAACTTCTAACTGTCTCAGAATGTTTCATGACATGTCTCAGGCTGTTTTAGGTTATACCAACGTACCAATTTTACCACTGAGAAATGCCGCATCAATATAAAATGACCACTTGATCAAAGACAAGCGATTTCATTTCGGTGAACTTAACATTTTTTTACGCTTTATGTGCCACATTGCTCGACGAAGCTAGCTAAACCCATAACAACACTTACAATTGAACATTTTCCGCCGTAATCAGAAAACAAATTAAATATACGCGAAAAGGTTTAACGGACATTAAAATTATTGAACTGGTCGCTTTAGCATTTCTAACAATCTCTCAAAACATCAAGCCTAGATTATTTGAAATATTGGCGTAAATTAAGTATTGCCGGCCACACTTTATCAAAGTTCCATATTGATATAACATAATTTAACTTATTGTTTTATGTCCAGTGTATGCACCTGTATCCCAAAATGTATAAAATTCGATGTGGGCAAGAACTTAACTTATGTAATTTAAAATTTATTCGCAATCGAAGATCCAAAGACATTTTAATTGCGTGCGTTTAAAACCTTGATATTGAACTCGTATTAAAATAAATTATATCAATACTTCAGATGTCTGAGAGCAAGATCGAGATCAATGTTAAAAATATATTAAGCACTAACTAAATATTGCTTAACAGCTCCGAATCACATTAAAGCAGCTGTCAAAAAGTCACCACAAAAGATTAACACAATATTAATCTTGGTAAAATTCAAGTTTTATTTACAAATACAATATTTAAATATTAATAAATTTTACCTTGAATGTACGGTAATAAGCTACCAATTGCTTGAATCAAGGCAAATGAAATTGATTAGTAAACCGTGGGGCGATCGATTTATGTATCTCAATATTGTAGTAAGTATAGCGCAAGTACAGTTTTCCGGCAAATCTTTAAGATGTAGCAAGTAATGTCAGTCACAAATTTAACTGCATAAGCATGCATGCGAATTTATCTTGTGAAACGGATAAATCAGATGCGAAATGTTAGTTAGAAATATTAGCTGACGTGTGGATGGATGGATGACCTCAGGTCCTTCCCAGAATTCATCACTGACTGCACGCCTTGCACGCCTTACAATTCCGAATTTACACCATAAAAAGTATTGTAAAAAGAACGGTAAAAGTTAGTTTCATTTTTGTATTAAATGAAAATTATCCTAGATTATGCTAGCAATTGTTACTTTGAAAATATATAGTTCTAAACATTATGCTCCTTTTGCCAGATTCTGCTTAAAATATGTGCAAGGTCAATTAACAAATGCCCTTCTATACGTTTAACATACATCGTTCCTTGGGGTAATGACCCCGCAGAAAATTCCCACTCGCTGTGCGCAGTAGGTTACGGACAGTGGGTGAAAAATCAAAGTTTGTTGTTGTTCTTTCTCTCGTGCTAAGGATCGCACCTTTAATACTTCTGCTTTCGATATTGTCCAATATTTTTTTAGCTTTTTATGAGATCCTCTTGGTTTTCATAAGGCCCATTTACGCGGCACAACTTTTGCCTACAACTATCGCATGCAACCTGCTCACGCCATATGTACTACACGAATCGCGTCGTCTAAATCAACCTAAAACTCGCTCACAACTGTTGCATGCAACACGATAAAAGTTGTTGGATTTTGAAACATGTTTTAAAACCCTACGACAATCGTAGCCACTTATAATGTTATATGATGCGAGTTGTATACAATTTTCGCCTGAAGCAAGCAGCGCGCGCTACAAAAAATCGCATGCGACAAAGTCGGCCTATAGACTTCTTCGTAACATCGAGGATACACCACTGGAAAGATAGGGAAAGCTTAAACTGATGGCGTGATCTATCTGTCTGTACTCTTATTAACATTAAAGATGAGCCAATGAACGCGGAATCAATTTGTAAAGTTATTGCAAAACATTGTTTTAGAGCAGTTTTCAATTAACTGTCGTAAAACCAAAACAAAAGTTATTACTGTGCCAATCACAACAGACGCAGACATTCCAATGAACTAATCAGAACTCGAAGCACATACATGTAGCTGTCATCTAGCGGGGAAAAACGAGTGCGAGCAAGGTATGATTGGTTTTGGTTTTACTTCGGATTGCTTGAGAAAGTGGCACGAGGTTTCTTTTAGCCAATAACAAAGCGTGCTAATGCAAAACCAAAGCAATTTCGAAATTACTTTCGATACTCAATTGAAAACCTTCATGTGTAATCTTCTAATGGATTTAAAAGGAAGCCACTAAACCGGGTTGCATGCCTCTTATATTACGAGGTCGCTACCTAGAGGCTTTCCTTGGGAGGGGATCACTGATAGTACTTATCTCTGTATTTATTACCATTTAACCAATGGTATATTTAGACGGTTAGGGACGTTCAGGAGGCTAATTTATCCCCACGTTACTGAATACCCGCAAAATTCAAGTTGCAATGTCACTCCACGTCATGTATCAAGCGTGCATAAAAAGAACCGTTAATTTAGTTGGATCGAATTGTCTTGGATGAAAGGCGACTATTGCATTTGTTTTGACTCAAAAGTTTACATTTTTAATTGATTCTCTACAATTTTACCCTCGCGCCATCGGGTTGCGCATATACATTGCGGATGTGCATGGTTTAAAAATGCCCTTCTTAAAAGATAAGTTTAATTGACTAGTCGAAGTTCTTAACTCAATAAACCCACCTAGAAAGTTCGTCTCCGGTGATTCATCTCGATATGTTTAAAACTATGAGCTACTAAGGCTCATAAATATCTCAAAGTCTATATTGTTGCTGTGCAGAGTTTAGAAATGTCCTCTTTAAACGGTACTTTTACTTTAACCCTTCGGCGACGGTCACCGGGCTAGTAGCGCAAAAAACCGCATATTTTACCAATTCATCCTTTCTGGACCGGTTTTCAGCCAATTAACATGGAAATAGCTCAAAATGAGATTTACAACAGTGAAGCAGTATTTTTCTACTGATTGGACGTAATTAACCTCATTTTTGGTTTTGGTGCATGCGCATAAGCCAATTTTTTTTTGCGAATCTTTTTCGCTCCTTCTTTTTTGGTCTCTTTCTTTCCTTTGCTTTCTTTCTTATATGCACTTTTGTTGCCCACTTCGTCGTCTTTGTTTCCTAAGAAATTGTGGCTGGCTAACTTTTCGGGAAAGGGGGAAATGTTTCCTGGAAAAAGTAGTAGGGGAAGAGCGAAATTGGCAGTGAATTTTTCTCCAAAATATTAGTGGGTTTTTTGTGTGTAACTCTGGCAGGATTGGTCAAAATTTCCAAAATGAGGTATCTTTGCAAAGATCTATCCTTCCTTGATTCGCTGATTTCCAACTAACTACATAATCCTTCCTTGATTCGCTGATTTCCAACTAATTACTCAACCCGGCCCTATTCGGCCTGGGGGGGTGGGGCATGCACAAACTGCCCGCGCTAACTTTCAACATTCATAACTTCTTTAATATGTATTCAAACGCCATCAAACTTTGTGACTTTTCCTAAAATTTATCTGGCAACAATTTCATATGACAATTTTTGGATCACCTGACTTGATATTTTCATGGCAACAAGACTGATTTTGACAGCCATGTTTTTTGAAATTTGCATATTTATACCTTTCAATGAAGAAAAACAATGTTTATTGCTATAACTTTTATATTCTTTACGTCATTTAGCGTTTATTTATTGATTTTGATTAATTTTGAGTGAATTTGAACGGTTTTTAAGAGGTTTTCAGAAATCCAAGATGGCGGATCCAAGATGGCGGCCGTATAACTAATTACCTAATAATTACGTCATATGACGTCATCGTGTCATTTTGCGGACCGCAAAGGAGACAGTTTTGGACGTACTATATACCCATGCCCCCTTCTCCCCCCCCCCCATGCTCAGAAACTCAAAAAAAAAGCCCAGGCTGAATAGGGTTAAAGTGAAAGCTAATTGGCTCAGAAAGGCATAATCTGTATCGTTCCAAATCGAAACGAAAATGGCCAATTCAGTCGTCAAAGGGTTAAAAGATAACACTAGTCGAAGTTGTTTACTCAATAGATCCACCTAGAAAGTTCGTCTCTAGTAATTCCTCTCAATACGGTGCTGCTGAGGCATATGGCAGCTTATAGATATCTCGCTACCTAACTATAGCTAAAGTTAAAACAATATTTATATGCTCTATTACAGTCAGCCAGTTAATTTCCAGGGTAGAGAGTCGGCAGAAGTTTACTTCTATAACTTTTTCTACACCTGAGAGAAGAGTGTTACTCTAGAAAAAAAAAATACACCAACCCCTGGGGCCCTTTTCTCGGAAGTCCAGATAACTTTTCGGGTCCGGAAAGCTATTTGATAAGATACACATTTTGATGGTTTTGAAAACTAAGCAACATAATTTAAATTTGAGAAACACATCGGTTGGTTTACAAGCTAAAAACTACACAACCATTTTAGCTTCCGAAATGTGCCCCAGGACGTCGTTTGCTGACAATTATCATTATTTTTAAGTAAATTGATTTCCAGTAGTTGTTTGAGGTACTCAGCTTATGGGAGCTGTACACAATAAATGAGCTGGAGCACGCGATTAAGTCTAACATTTAGGCCTTTTTACCGCTCAAAGTGATTCTTCGGTTGATTCAATTTGAAAATACACGATGAATCCGTGATAAGGAAAACCAAGCGACTGCTCTTCTAAAAACTGAACGTTTACCAATACGGTAATGAAAGTTTACTTGTCCTAACCAATCATTTTGATTTATCCCCGTACTATTATTTATTTTACTGTTAGTAAAGATCTACTTTGACTGCTTTGGGATATGGGCCTTTCTTTGTAGGACATCATCAACAGGATCGTTATCGTCGTCGTCGTCATCGTCCTCGTATTCAGTGTCATCGCTTTTTATCACAGGAATAAAGCGCTGAGTAAAACTCTCATTTGCTTGGTACTGATTATTATTTCCTCCATATACCCCTTTATCAGGGTCATCTCCATCAACAATTTCTTCTAAAACTTCAGGTTGCTTCGGAAAATACTCGGCACTTGGTACTCGGTAATGGGACGTCATTGACATTGTTGGTCGGTCACTGTCGGCTACTCGCCATGAATTTCCAGCGTAAAAGCTCAGCTTATCATTTTGCTGACTATATCCGTAAGGGTTGCTTTTAGCATTGTTCAGGTATCCATTCTTATATGATCCATAATAAGGCTGCGAGAGGCTCCCATAACTTCCCGGTTTATTGACATTAAAGCTGCTCATCTGTAGTCCAGTGTTACCCTTTAGTGGTCGGAAATTTTGTAGCTTGTTGTGGTGATAACTTGACTGTCCAGAAAAGCGCTCTGCTGGAATTTGTTGAGATTGCGATTTGATTTTGTCTTGAACCGGTTCTGATTGGGTTTGAGTTAGTCGTGTACTGCCTCCTAACGGTCGGACATTTGCTAGCTTTTTTGGGTAGTATATTGGCTGCTTCAAGAAGCGCCCGTCTGGATTTGACTGTGGTCGTGAGTTGGTTTTGTTTTGAAATAGGCCCGATTGGGCCTGTTGTCGATTATTACCCGGTAGTGGTCGGACATTTGCAGGCTTGCTTGGATAGTATCTTGACTGTTTTGAAAAGCGCTCAGCTGAAGATTGTCGAGGTTGTGATTTCGTTCTGTCTTGAACCATCTCTGATTGGGTTTGTAGTTGTGTACTGCCTGATAGAGGTCGGATATTTACTAGCTTTTTTGGGTAGTACCTTGGCTGTTTAGAAAAGCTTCCTTTTGCTTTTGACCGTGTTCGAAAGTTGGTTTTGTTTTGAATTAGATCTGATTGGGAGGATGTCAAAATATGTCTACAAAATGAAGGGTTAAACTTTCCCTTGAAAACATTTTTTAAAGCATCATAAGTGATCGCTGGTTTATAGCGTGCCACAATGTAAGTGTAAGGTCGGCCATGCTTCATTCCTTCCGCCTTCCCAATCCCTAATTCTGTGGTACTCTTCCATATGACTTGCATAAAATGAGCAGCTTGTGGCTGATAGCCTCCTTTCGCCCAATTGTATGAGCATGCCTCCTTATACCTGCATGTGAAAACACAAATGAAAGAAGACAAAATAAAAAACGTAAAAATAACTCGGACCGCAAAATTATACGGCATATTATAATATACATGTAATCTTTACTATTTTGTGTTTAGCGCCATATGATGATAAAGAGGGAGTCCCTTATGTTTTTTTAAAGGCTTAAGTATGTGGCTGACTGGGCATTCCTTATTTTGCTGTTTCCTTCACTTGAAACTTTGCTCTGTAACTAGGAAGTAATTACGCTTTTCTGTTCTGTCGTAGCTGCTCTGACTTACATGTTCTGGCTTCATTCCAACAAATGGTATCCGAATGTCACATTCTCAACCACTGATTTAGCTTTAATTTATATATTGCACATTACATGGTGTCTTTCCGATTGTGTTTTCACGACAGGCTATTAATGTTATCGTGGTGTTTTTCAGTCAAGGCGAACGAGAGTGTTTAACGTAAGGTTCTCACCAGTTATTAACAGCACCATACGCCGTCATTCCTCCCGCGATGCTCCCCCCTGCCGCTATGTTTTCACCTTCGTCTTCATTTTGTAGAACGAGTTGGTCTTCGTGTGCCATGGGAATCTGTTTAGCGCCATTTTGTGCAAGTTTCTTTGCAAAATCATTAGCTTCCTTTGTCATCTTTAGGTTGAGTTTTAGTGGCGGGACATTGTGAATCGCCCGAAAGGTGTTGTGGGTGTCCAAAGCTGCCTTGGTGAATTCTTGAGCTGACAACCAAAAACGAACAAAGTAAACGAGGTTACCACTGTGTCTCTTAAGTTTATCCCTCAGTGTTGATTTACAGACAAGCAACGTCCATCAACTACTTGTTAACGGAAGCTGTGAAGTGGATATATAAATTATATATTTATTTATTTCGTGCTTTCCCAATCCCAACCCTTGGTTTGTCGAGAAAATAAAAGTTGATGGTATTAAAGTACTCCATTTTGGAATCATTTTCAAAACACTTTTTGATACTTTTTTTTTTTAATTTTGTGCAAGCTCAGATTCGAATTAGCAAATAGCTTTTTCAAGATAAATCGATCTTTCGGCTTAGTTCAAGGGGGTGTCTATTGGCCTCATGTCAGGCAATAGTTTATAGTCTACATTTTTTTCTACATTTTACCTGTTTCGACTCCAAAGGCACGTTTTCTGGTGAATGATGCTGGGGTGTTTACTGCAATGTGATCTTTTACTTTGAAGGATAGGTGCGACGCGCTCAGGATTGGTTGCGATGGTGACGGATGGGTGTTACTGCTGTTTATTAATTCAATGTGTATATCCATAGATGCGCGATCTTCATTAACTCTCCCAGTTCCTTTTATTTGGATGTCACCAAAACGTGATGATGCTGTGAATATGTTGTATTTAGAATTCATAAATTCGTATTCAAATGAGAAAATCCTGTTATGTCCAGGATTGCACGCAAGTATTGTTTAACAAATTCTTCATATTTGAAACTGTAATTTTCAAATTACTACATATGTACATGTGACTGAATTATGTGTACTGTCATTCTGATTAGGACACTTTGTAATACTTATCATGAAGTTCTGTGGCACCCCTCTGTGTGCAATCCTGCACATTACTCACAAAAATTAGGCACTTACAACATGTAATTTTACCAAAAAAATTAATTTCGTAATATAATTAGAGAATTAAAAAAGATAACTCATTAGTTTTATTGTTCCATAAAGCTGGTTGCAGAATTCTTAACCTCAAATATCGTATGCAACTGGTAAAACCGATATTACATGTACCGGGTGCATGTGTTCACCTGCCGCAGTTGATTCCGTGATAAACAGGATCATGCATAGCGATAGTAACATTGCTGTAAAGTCGTCACCTTAAAAAAAAAAGTTAAAAACTGAATTAATCATTTCTAACGCGTGTTTATAATTATTCACTGAGAAGACAAAAATAAAACATAAAGACGAAGAATAATCCAAAGCGTCTATAATTAAGCTTCGTTAATTTCAATTTTTTTTTCCAAATTTGTTATGCGAAACACACTGGTCCGATTTCAGTGCTAAGTGACTTTTTGAATAATATATGCAGTAAGTATAACTTGCAAAAAATTAACCTCCCGTCCGAATTTGTCTTTACAACATATGATCCGTGAAAGAACGATTAAATAAAATGCGAATATGCTGTGAGTTGATCGAAGGCATCGAGGTTATAGACAGTAAGACTTTGTAAGGTTCGATTGATGGAAGTTTATCGCAAACCGCTAGCTTTGTGAAGTTTTTATTCAAAACGTCGCGCAGAACTAAGTGAAATCGGAGGTAAAACCGAAATTCTCATTCTAATTTTATTTTTTCTCCTTGGAAATAGCATTAAACGAATATTTTTTTGTAACTCTATTATTTAAACGCTATTACCTAGGATTAAAACTTAACAGAGGATTTAATTTCTCATGTTAGAAGTGTTTTCAAAAGCTAATTGCTGCGGAACGAGCGTAGCGAGTGAGAAGCAACATAATCAGAATTTAAGAGAAATATATGAGAAAAAAATATAAGCTACGAAAAATCTCGATTTGATCGCTTTTTAGCAGAATTCACTGCGCCACGCACACATTTTGGGCCAGAATTCACTGCGCCACGCACACATTTTGGGCCAGAATTCACTGCGCCACGCACACATTTTGGGCCAGAATTCACTGCGCCACGAACAATAGCCTCGCTTGCTGCTTCAAGCTGTTGGCTGCGAGATTTGTAATATTTTGGTCCAACATGTGCCAGTCGTAATCGGAACTGAAGTGTCGAAGACTACGGCGAGTTGAGGGAGGACTGTGAGGCATGGTGATAGGACCGTTGGATAGCAAAGATTTTCGAAGATTGTACGGAATAAAAGACAAATTTATTTTGAAATCACTCCGACAGCGGTCGATGAGACTGAGCTGAGCGCGTGGGGACGCGAAACCTGAGCTGAGCGCGTGGAGACGCGAATACGATACGGCTAGCTAGTAACGCAACATATTCATTATCAATAATTAAGTTAAACCTAAATTTTCACACCTTCCTCGTGGTGAACGCGTCCTTTGCTCAACAATATTCTTCAAACATTGCAAGAACTTGATGCGTGAATTACAAAACAAAATTAGTCTTATCGGCTGGAGTTTTCGTCGATTCATCCCGGTTACATTTGCTTTGCTTTCCCTCAAAAAACGAAAGAAAAAATTCTGTAATACCAGCGAGACGATAAAACAGCATTATTACAACAAATTTACCGCGGCAATTACTATCTTTTGGATACACTAGTTATAAGTTACATGCGAAGACAAGTCAAAGACGAAACTAAAAGGAAAAATACTTTGCAAAAATCTTCATTGATTAATTATTTAACTGGAATCAAAATTGATGCTAACCCTGGGTTAGCTTATTCGCGCTTTGAACAACTTGGCCCAGGATATTAAAGCTAAGGCTATGATGACCCTCGGAGTGTCAATAGAACGTTAAAAACTGTGCAAGATATAAGGTAGTTCAAGTGACAGAGATAACGTACTATAACGCAGAAAGAAAAATAAAATAATAAGCTTGACCATTAAAATAGTTAAATTCAAAATATGGTTAAATATGTTTGTCAAAATATGGTTGCCATGGTAACACCATATGACATGAAAAAAAATTCACAGCAAAACGTCATATCATAAGTTTGAAGGGTTATGTTTAAATGGGGCTAAAGTTATAAACGTTCCGCACCTTCCGCCTCTCTTCCGGTCAAAAAATATTTTATTATAGTTGATTGAAACAATAGCAAAACCCTTGTAAAAATTCTCGCGTCGTTTTCAAGCACACAACCACAAGCAAGCTTGCTGGGACAACATGGTGGAAAACGCCTTCAACGGAGGCGTCGTATACATACATTTATCTTTAAGGGGCGTGTAAAACAACAAAGGGAGGGAGTAAAATAACTAAAGAAGCTACACGAGGCTGTGTTGACAGTATTTATGTTAATCACACGATAGTAACATAAAGAGGAACTGACAAGCCACTACAACCTGCTTTGATACCAGTTTCATAAATACGACAACAAGCACGACGTTGTCAGCCCCTTGAATCGCAAAAAGCCATAAAACAATAGAAAATATAACGATTGGCGTTAAAAGATAATAAAATAAAATATAATGAAAACTATAAGAAGCTAATGTTGCCTCCAGTGTACCTTTTAGTTTAGTATTTTGTCGGTTTTGTCGAAAACAGCACAATTTATAAATTTAATTCACTGTCAAAGTATAAATGTTTGTATTTGACAAATTTGGTTTTGAGTATTCCAGACAATAAAATTTATTTCAAATGTCATGTACATGTGCATCAACGACAACATTATTGGAAATCATTCATTTAAAAACGCACTGGGACACTTTAATCAAGCTGGCTGAATTTTTGAAATAATAACAGGTTTTAAAGTGGGTTGAGCCTCGAAATCAAACGGTTGCCGTAGGCTTGTCGAGTCTCCGTTTATAGCAAAAAGAAACTATAAGAGATAAACTCAGAGACAATAAATGATACTTCTGATCAACCTGCTTTCGTTTAGTCTATGAATTAATCTTAGATTTCTCAAAATATTTTATTGTATAAAACCGTGGTGTGAAAATGCCTTGTGTAGAGCTTCATTCCCTTTCAATCATCGATCATTCCAATATATCTATCCTCAGTTAGATAGTAAAATAAATAGTTATTTATAGAATTAAAAGTAATAACCGAAATAATAAAAACAAACAAAAGGAAATATAAACATATATATTTTTCAATTCCCTACCTCTGATTAGCTTTTTTTCTCTTCTTTGCGTCCAGTAAGGAGACACTAATGGCTCTTCCCAGAATTCTTTGGAGCTTGAATCAGAGCTGATATAAATTGTTCTGATTCTTTTTTACTACTTACCAGGCTCTTGCAAATTCTAATTGGAAAATCGATTCCTAATTTAACTGAATAAAAAGTATGAGCTTATACCAGAGTTTTAATTAAAAGAATAAAGCCACCTTTCAGTCATGTGCGGGTGAAACAATAACCATGAAATTGCGCAGGTTTTACTTTCCTTATTTTAGCCCATCGCAGCAGGTTCCGAAATTTTACCCGCCAAAATTTTAGCAGCCAATTTTGTACGATTTTCGCTTATTCTAAACTCACGGAAATAAAAGGCCTAAGGCTAGCCAAATCATGTGTCATTGATACCCTGCACTCAGTCCACGAATAACTGGGAAATTTAATATTGTTACTTCCGCTTCATGTTATAGAGTTTTGTTATATTTCGTCATTTTGCCCAGGCCGACCCCTCGTTTCGAATCCTCTTTGGTTTGCTGAGCGATGACGAATAATTATTTGATATCATGCTTCCTGATATGAAGCTCCGTAATCGCCGTAGAAAAGGAAAAGCATTCCGCTTTCTGTCATAGTGTTTTCATCCCTCATTCAGTTTTTAAATTTGACAGAATCCCGCATCTCACCTTAATTTTTACTCTCGGAGGTACAAGCAAATGCAGGCGCGGTGGTGTTGTGGTAAGCGCGTTGGACTTGAGATTCAAATGTCTGCCGTCGTATTATTTCCTTAGATAGGAAACTTTATTTCACCTATTTTCAAGTTCAGTTTATTTTAATATTCACTTTGAGACACGAAGACCAACAAAATGAAGCGATAATTGCTTAAGCGAGTCAAAGTGTGTTGGTTACTTTTAAGATATTTTTTAAAGAGAATTTCAAGTTGAAAAGCCCCCAGAGGAACTGCAATGAAGCATATGTATGTATGCATGCATGTAAATATATGTGTATCGTTTTTAATGCGAAATACGAGAATATTTTTTCAGAGGTTTCATGACCATAGTGCTTTTTTAACTACGAGGAGAAGAACCCTAAGAGATTAAATACTGAAACTAATAAATTCTCTATAATATACAGCCGGCAGTTCCATCACGTTCGATCAGTTCAAGTTCCTTTTCGCTTTATTTGTCTGCGTCATAAAGATGCCTTAAGAGACAGTCTCCGTAAGAGCGGTCCGGCCGATCTGGTTTGAAAAATAGATTTCGCTCATCTCTTGTGTGTTGGAAGACTTTCATGTACTTATACTAAAACCACAATCCGTTTGTCCGGATCTTTTAAAATTTTCGATTTTTGAGAGATTTTCGGTTCTCCTGAGCGAACGCTCGTGGAAGCCCATATCGAGGCTTAAATTTAAGGCAACTTTGAAGATCAATTTTACAAGAACTAACAAACTCTTTATAAAACAAACACCACCATCAGTAATATTATGTCTTATTTAGCTAATAAAGCGACTTTTGTAAACATTGATTGTGAAAAAAGCCCACAGCGAAACTAAAACGAACCCGATATCTCACTGCTTCTTGAAACACGTGAAAATGGGTCAAATTCAAACTTTATTTTCGAAAAAGTGGGGCAGTCTATTTCAACCAAACCAACATAATTGGAAAGAAGGTAACATTGAGAATGTCATTACAGAAAGAAACCTTGCGGTACCTCGCTGGTAAAAAAAATATAGCTGTGTGAACTTGCCAAATTTTCAAAATATCCAAGTTTTGCCCCATATTGAAAGATTCGTCAACAAGAAGCCTTGTAGCATCCTCACTCGTAGACGGATCTAAAACCATCAGAGATAAAGGAAAAACTAATTAAAAGCCTTTTGGTTCATTTTAAAGCGAATAAAACGTTTTTGAACGATTAAAGCTTGACTTACCTTGCAAGCATATTTTGTACAGCTTCATCGTGTTGGAATTTCGCTCGATGTTTCCAGACGATAAAAACAATCGCTGACCCCAAGCTTTGTATATATGTCGCTTATGAATAAGGTTAAGGTATAAACTTTGTGTTTTGCCTTCCATATTAGTCGTACAATGAAGTTTTTTACACGACCAAACGGTGAAACATCGGTAATCAACCGCTATTTCACCGCCATGTTTACCTCCTGAATGCAACCGCTGATCATCCGCTGAGTACACTTGGCTCATGTCGGGTGTAATTTAGTCGGTGCCGGAGGCGAGGCTGGGAACAAGAGAGAGAGGAGGATGCGAACAAATAATAAATTTGAATTTTGCAAGCCAAGTGTTTGAATTAAATTTTTGTCAATATTTAACTTGGTTTTTCTGGCAATTGCGAGTCAGAGAATATGTAATTGAAGTGTTGAATATCTTTTTTGTCAGTATTAGTTGTATGCTTGTTGTGAATGTTTTGTGATTGAAATAAAAACAAACTTACAGAAAAGGATTGTTGAATTAAAAAAAAGAACATTTTTTTACTTCCCTTACCTTTTCACGTTTAAGATTTTGGTTGTTCGCGCTCAGTGTTTGAAAGATACATCAACTTCCTTTTTTTTAATTCCCAGATTATAATATACCGCCCGCGTAGACGTGAAATAATCAGTCGTATCCAAGTTCTCTAAGTTTTGACATTGTTTTTTCGGAAGGACAACTTGTTTGTTTTTCTCGCATGGTGTTGTACACGTATCAATTATAACAATTGGTTTCAGTTACCTCTGATCTTCTGCGCCTGTATTTCTTTTAAGACCACAGTGATAATTTTAAGATTACATCGTCCATTCGGTGGCATCGAAGCCGGCGTATGATGTCCGTGGACTGCTTCTTGGGTAGTACAGATGGGAAAAACTGCGGCCCATCTCGTGGCGCGAGTGGTGTTCGGTTATCGGATTGTAATGATGAAATAGAAAACCATCTGATAAGCTGCCATCTTTCCAAAGAAGCCCTCAATGAAAGCGAGCTCATTCTTGCCAGGGCAACTTGCCTCATGAAGATCTACAGAGAATGTGGATTTGCTACAGGCATCGCAACATATTAGGGAAGTTTTGGAGAAGTACAAAAGTAACCTGTCAGTACCCTGAGCACAGCGGAGAAAACAAAAGTATCCATGGAAGAGACGTTGTTAACTTACAGATGGCTCAAGGCATTCAAAAGCTATTTGGGATCATCGTTCCTATAGGATCTATAGAAGTCAAGCCCTGTCGGGCGAGGTTAGTACTTGGATGGGTGACCGCCTGGGAATACCTCTTGTCGTAGGCTCATCATTTTTCTTTCCTTTACTCCCTTTCATTTTTCATTTTTTTGGTTCCGTCAAGGAGCCACTCGTCCTGAGGAGGGCAAACTGGAGCCAAAACCATGAAAACATAGCATACCTTCGACGATATTCCAACGACAACAAATGGGCGACGAAGTCGCTGTCAGTGGAAGCTTCACACCCGGCATCGAATTTAGCCTGAAGCCACGACCTAAATATCCGATTTTCCAAATATATTCGTTTGCGGTTTCTAGACCACGCTATCTTATATTCTGCTTGATCCTCGAACTTCCTCTTCCGTTCCGAATTGGTTCTTTTCCCTCCACCGCCGCCACTAGTCGACGCCATTTTGAAATTGACGGTTCAACTTGAAAAATTCAGGCTGAACTTTTCAAGTTTCGATTCGAAAAACTCGCGCACGCGCCCTCGTGACAGTGTCCCTTTAAGTAAGAATATGACGCTAATTAAATGTTGGCAGTCTTATAAGTGTCAAGTTTTTTTTATCGCGCGCTATATAGATAAAAGAATAAAAAATGAACTATACAAACGCAATATTTATAAGAGGAAACGCTCAAAATAACAAAATGCACTCGGTGCAGAATAAGCCAGCGATTGTTTTTATCGTCTGGAAACATCGAGCGAATCCAACACGATGAAGCTGTACAAAATATGCTTGTAAGGTAAGTCGAGTTTTAATCGTTCAAAAACGTTTTATTCGCTTTAAAATGAACCAAAATGCGTTTTAATTAGTTTTTCCTTTATCTCTGATGGCTTTAGATCCGTCTACGAGTAAGGATGCTACAAGGCTTCTTGTTGACGAGTCTTTTAAAATGGGGCAAAACTTGGATATTTTGAAAATTTGGCAAGTCCACACAGCTATAATTTTTTTACCAGCGAGGTACCGCAAGGTTTCTTTCTGTAATGACATTCTAAATGTTACCTTCTTTCCAATTATGTTGGTTTGGTTGAAATAGACTGCCCCACTTTTTCAAAAATAAAGTTTGAATTTGACCCATTTTCACGTGTTTCATGAAGCAGTGAGATATAGGGTTCGTTTTAGTTTCGCTGTGGGATTGTTTCACACTCAATGTTTACAAAAGTCGCTTTATTAGCTAAATAAGACATAATATTACTGATGGTGGTGTTTGTTTTTTAGAGAGTTTGTTAGTTCTTGTAAAATTGATCTTCAAAGTTGCCTTAAATTTAATCCTCGATATGGGCTTCCACGAGCGTTCGCTCGGGAGAACCGAAAATCTCTCAAAAATCGAAAATTTTAAAAGATCCGGACAAACGGATTGTGGTTTTAGTATAAGTACATGAAAGTCTTCCAACACACAAGAAATGAGCGAAATCTATTTTTCAAACCAGATCGGCCGGACCGCTTTTACGGAGACTGTCTCTTAATAGTCATGTTTGGTTATCATATATATTGGACATGACAGTTTGGCGTTCTTTGTTAGCGCAAGTTGCACAATCACTAGCTCATCTCAAGCGACAGGGTGTTATGAGATGGCTCGTACTCTGTTGAAACCATTGTCTTTGTTACGGCTATCGATTGTACTCTAACATTGTTTTTTTTTTTAATAATCGATGTGCTCGTCTGACACAGCAGGCTGATATTTATTGCTTTGCTCCAATGGCTCATAGCCTCTCTTCAAACCATTGTCTTCTACTACCATCGCGACACGGTTATTCGGGTTTACCATGTAAGATATGTGGGGTAAAAACCTGTTTGGTGCCTGAACATCAGGCTGCTCATTTAAAAAACCTTCCATATCCTGTTCGTCAACATCTCTCACCAAGGACGTCATTGGGACGTATGCTACTCCAGATGTATCTTCCGCAGCTACTTGAAAACCCCTCAGTGGTGGAACATTTTGAAGCGAACCATCATTTTGTTTCAACATGGTTCGTTGCGAGCCTCCTGGAAGGAAATTGCTTGGGTAACCTGTGGACAACAAACTTTCATCTCCGTCGGCGTTGCAGTATGAAGGCAAAAATAATCCTTCGTCGATGTTGCTTTTAACGTTTGAATCATTCATTTTACCAGGTTGATAAAGAGCTACTATAAAGGTGCATGGCAAGCCATGAAGCGTACCCAGGGCTCGCCCGATGCCCATTTTGCTAGTTCCTTTCCATATCACCTGCATGAACTTTTTAGCTTTCGGTTGGATGGCCCGCTTGCCCCAGTCGTAGTGGCATACTTGTGAATACCTACAATGGGTAGAGAGTGCATTCGGTATTTTTTCCACACTTGAAACATAAGGAAATAACTAACTGGCATAATCCTATTGCTATACATTCTGAGTATCTTGGAAGACGATGCTACGAGAACTGTCGTGTCCAAAACGAGACCATATGTTTTTTTTCCATCTGTCATTTTAGTCTCATCCCTCCCAATAGAGAGAGGTATACAATATGCAAGATGAACAGTCGAACCTTCTATCTGGGATGACCATTTATATAATTATTTCAAGCCACCCCTGAATAGGTCACTAAATGAGATATTTGAATTGAATGATTTGGTTAAATTTTTAGTCGTCTAGGAAAGAGAAGCTGATCTGAATTTTACAATTACAGTTCAACACAATCAAAACTATCAGACAGTATAAAAACATTACGAGGCATTCAACCTTGTGACTTGTGAATGAGCGGGGCTAATGAACAGCTAATTAAAATGCGAGCGAATTATGTATTAATATGCAGGGGGGATAATACACTTATTCCTTGAATATTAATATAATCCCCTCGCATTTTAATTAGCTTTTTAGGAAGAACAATTTCTCAAATGTTTACTTGGAAATATTAAACACGACGCTACGATTACTAAAATTCCGTAAAATTACTGAAATTCCGTTCTTTAACCCAGTCATCCCAAACTCGTGTACTCCATGCAGTTGACCTCCGTTGAATTTTGTGGTATTCTTGCTTCATTCCTCGCCTGAATTTCCTTGTCGGGTACAGTAGTGATCCCTCGCCCGGAATCATCTTTATCAGGAAAGAGGTCGGTTAAAACATCCTCGCGCATCGGTGCGAAAATTGAAGTTGTCAATCATTCACTACGAACAACTTATTCGAAATGCGGCTTGGAAAAATTATCATAATTAAAAAGCGGAGAACATTGTTAATACCACCAGTGCCAGCATGGAATGTTGAAAGCAAAAGAAAGGTGAACAGAAGAGGCATTTTTTTTCAGTGTATTTTTGCATCCCTTGAGGAATCCTCGCCAATGTCTAAATAAGCCGTTTATCGGCCTTCAGCTCGGGCAACGCACGAGGGGAATAAATCACATAACCCCTTGCTTCAGGCCGATACCCCTTACTTATTAATCTTGAGTGATCATAATTGCAATTTTTCTGACCACTTACCACCGATGCACTGCACCACTGGCTGTTAAACCTCCCCACTCACTGCACCCTCTAGCTACATTCTCGCCTTCGCCATCCCTTGTGATCTCGTTACGAGCATTGCCAAGTTCAGCCAGATGTATAGCCAGTCCTTTAGCCTCGAGCGACAGTTGCTGGTCAAGTTCCAAAGAAGGCGCTCTATGAATAACACGGTATCTGTTGTGTGCCATGAGCGCTTCTCTTTGAAAATAATCGTCTGTTTTTAAAAACAGTAAATATCTTAATCAGATAAAGGGTGTAAAAGCTTGGTTGTTCTAGAAAATTCAAATGTTCAATAGGTCTATCCTAGTCCTCAGATAGTTTAGATGCTTTCTTTAATAGTGCAATAACTTAGCTTAGTAGTCCCTAAACTCAAAAGGCATTGTTGTTCCTGTTGAATAACATTAATATTTACAACAAATCGTGGCCCTGAAGGTATTAGTTATAGCAAGAGTTGAATGCATTCAGCTTGAGCCTCTGACGTACACGCAAACTTGCACCCCAAAAATGTGAAAATATAACATAATTAAACTTTTTGTTGCTTTTGATGGCATTTCATATGATTTTTACCGAACAAAGGTGAAAAACACGGTTTTTATTTAAAAAAATGGATTGACCTCATGCTATGCATGACGTCATAGCTCGTTACTATAGCAATCGATTGACGCCAAACTTTACAAAAATGTGCCTCAAGGTTAAACGAACAGTGGCATCTATTGGTCCTCCTCCCCACTGTTGAAAGTAATCACATGCAATGTTTAAAGCATTTGACTTAACATTGAGGAGGATAGAGAGCCACACACATTGGCTGGCGAATTATCATCTTAAACCAAGTGTTTTAAGAAATTGTTTCTGATATTGTAGCATTTTTTTTGTTAACTATGAATTTCTACAAATCCTTAAAAAAGGATATATTACATATTACTAAAATGATTATAATAATTAATTTCAAGTCCAATTGGTTGATCGAGTCTCTAAAACATTATTCAATGTGGTTAGATTGTTTTTCCGTTTCATCCAGGAAATCAATACGGGATACTTACTGTCCAAAAATAAAGATAAACAATTAAGGTTTAACCGTGATCCTTTGTAATTAAGGACAATTTACCTGTCTCGTTACCATAAAAAGGTGATCCAAACTCGTCAACTGGCATGTAACCCTGAACAGAAGGCTGTGCTAGCCCTGGCAGATTTTTATCATCCAATGGGTATCCCTCTGAAAATCTGCCTCGATCCTGCACTGGATAACTGTTGTCTGCCTTTTGTAAACTATACACCTGATCCTCTTCGGGCCCATTACTTTGTATCTGAGAAAGAAAATACTGTTCCTGGTTATCGTCATATCGCTCTGTATTTACTTCTTTGTTTTCCTGATTATTATGTGTCTCAGTGCTTTGAACGTTTGATGCTTCGTGTTTATTGTCAGACTGTCCTTGTCCGAGAGTTTTCTCTGTCCCGTTGATATCGTTCACCGTTGCCTGGTACTGTTCTGTGACTTGTAACGGCGCCTTCAGTGATGAAATATCGGTGTCATTCGCTCGCGGGAAAGGATGTACTATTTTATTTGCAATGTCGTCTGCACCGTATCCCCCTGTAACTTCTTGGGATTCTCTGCTTACATTGACCAAGTTCTGATTCTGGCTTGGAGCCTGCACTTTGTTATCGTTTTGATTATAATTAGTGGTGGTATTTTGAAAATCACCATTACCTGGTGACTCGTTTGTCTGCTGATCACCTTGGGAAACTACTTGAATTTCGTCTGTTTGTCCTTCTAAAGGAAGCTTCTTAACCTGTAAGCTCGGGGCAGTTCTGGCATTGTGTACACTCTTCAAAAAAGAATGAAGACCATCATTTTGACTTCCTTTTCCAGAAAATGGAAATTTTCCGTGAAGAGCATTTGAAACGTGCGTTTCCTGTCCACGAACAGCTTTGGGTCCTCTTGCTAAATGTGCCGGATAATATCTGTTCATTGGATTATTGTTCGAGTTATTTACCTTTGCCACAAATTCATCATCGTATTCTCTGTCATTATCGCCGTATCGCATGCCGCTATAACTATTGCTTCCTGCACCGACAATTAACGCATGCCCTTTTTCAGTGATTTCCGCACTCATATCATCTTTTTCATCATGGCCGAATTGCGGCAAAGGATGAGACGTGTTCCCCCCATCATTGCCCGCCCTTGGTATAATACGTACGCTGCCCAAGTGTGTTTCCTGCCTTCCTTTGTACTTTCCTTTAGCTTTGAAAGAACTGTTTGATGATTTTAATGCAAGTCCTATGCTCTGACCGTTATTAGTTTCCCTTAATCTTTTGGGAACAGAGAATTGAAGTGCTTCACCCACCATTTGTAAAGTCCCGTTATTGATGCGTAATGGGTTTCCATTTGTAGTTCTTTTGCCATACTTTCCTAATCGCTTTTTCAAATAAGATGAGCGGATGTTCTTGTGCGATGGAATATTAAATGCAAAACTCAGAAATTTCGAAAATGCTTCTGCCTTGTGATTATGGCTTGGTATTGTTCTTTCCTTTGAAGTCTTATCCTGAAGAATTTGTTCCCTTTTCGCGTCACCGTATGATGGAATTCTATGAAGGCTTGCTGAAGAACCTACAAGGACGACAAAGACATACCTTTATTACCATTTATACAATAAGTTAACTGAGGATAACGAGTGCACTCTGATTGGCCAATAGCTGTTGACTGTCATACCAGTAAACCGCAAGGAAAATGCACAGGGTGAAATAAGGCGTTTCCGTCTCCGTTTTGATAACGGTTACTTAACGGAAACGTGAATTTCCGTAAGCGGAAATTCAACTATCCGTTGCGGGAAACACGAGTATACGTTACGTTTCAGTCGCTGTGGAGTCGCGGAAACGCATCACTTAAACTCATGTATCCGCAAGGTTTACGTCTTGCGTAATCCCCATTAACCGTCATGTTTACGCACCTCGTAAATTCGGCGGAAACACAATTATCCGTAGGGTTTCCTGAATGTGGAAGTGCGGAAACTTTGAGAATTCGCTATTAACCGTCATGTTTACGCACCTCGTAAATTCGGTGGACACACAATTATCCATAGGGTTTCCTAAATGTGGAAGTGCGGAAACTTTGAGAATTCGCTATTAACTGTCATGTTTACGCACCTCGTAAATTCGGCGGACACACAATTATCCATAGGGTTTCCTAAATGTGGAAGTGCGGAAACTTTGAGAATTCGCTATTAACCGTCATGTTTCGCACCTCCGCGTAAATTCGGTGGACACACAATTACCCATAGGGTTTCCTTACTGTGGAAACTTGAGAATTCGAAAACCGCACTCTTAAACACGGCGGACACACAATTAACATTATTATTTCGTGAATGAAATATAAAGTTGAAAATGGTTTGAGATCGGATAATCATTTCCTCTTACGTTGTAGACAATTAAACTAGCACTTTTGAAATGTGGACGTTCATCGAGAATACCGCGCGATCGGTTCATGCTTCTTGGGCAACACAAAAATGCATGAACAGAAATTTGTAACGTGGATAGACACAGTTGCAATCGAGTTTATTGTGTTGTGAAACTTCTTCAGACCTACAACACCTTCATTGAGAGTGGATTTCGTTTTATTTCCACCATTAAAGAGAAAGTTATCACAATATATGATAATTTCAAAATATGGTATATTTTTCTTAAACTCTGACGTAAAAAATGTCATAATATAATTCTTTAAATTTTCATATAAATATACTTTTTCATTTACACTTGATTAGGAAATAATTCACAATAAATAAAATTTTCAATAAAAAAAGTGCTTTCATTCCCTTATAATTTAAAATGTTGAGTTCCCAGCAACAAAAAACATCAAACAACAATTTGCAACTGGTAATGATGCAATGTTCTTATAGCAATAAATGCTATCAGCTTTATAAAGGCAGTGTGAAATAGAAATTTGAAAGGGGCATGTTCGCGGCTTTGCGCATGTCTCAGCATCACATATTTCTTCTCTTTCCTTTTTGCCAAATCGCTTTTTAACCTGTCCAAGTTTGCATGTGGCATCAAATTCCGACTTTTGAATCGAGTCTTGTTTTTAATCCGTAGAGCGGATCAATGAAACAATCAATAAAATTAAATTTGCATTCATATACTTCATCAATTATTTAAATTTTGTACGGGGACAATGCAAAAACAAAAACAAAAACTAACGCATGCGGAAAACCGTGAACATGTTTCTTTAAGAGGCACTTTATCATTACTATGGAAGATCAATAAATATTTAAACTGTCTTTCAGCCAGTCATCCTCCCCAAGAGGGGCAGTTTTTAGGGAGTGGTCTGTCCGACATGTTTTGATCAGCTACTCTTGAAATTTTAGTGGCTGTTCTTTTTTGCCTCTTGTTCACGTGAGCCTGATAAGTGGCATCCAGGACAGCCTTGATGGTCCTTAATTTCGTTCTCTCCCACTTAAGCGGCTTGACGTGCCTTGGTGGCGGCCCAGTTATTCCCTCCTCCTCTCCTTCACTTTCTTCGGAGGACAAAAAATCGACAGCATTGTCAAGTGCTAGCAATGCTGTAATTTTTTCTTTGTCCTGTGGAGGTATTTGACTTTTCCACCATTTCTTTTCGAAATATCAGTTTCTGAAGACCAAGAAAAATGGATTAAAAGCTGGGTACTGTTGCACAACAAATTACACACAACTTACAAAGATTTTGTTGCATGAAATTACATTTTGACAATCTGAGCGAAAGTCATTTCCAGAGCAACGTGAATTGGAAAACCATCAGTTGATGGTATTGTGTGGCGTTTGTTGTCATTATTCAGTTTTGCCATGATTATTTTGGCTGCCAAGACTCGTACCAGTGACAGTGTCTCTATTAATGTTAGTGTTAAAGTCTGATGTTATTGGTTGTGAGAATTCCATGTATGCTGTGCATATGTATGCTGATAGAAATCCATATATTTGTCATTGTAACTAATTAACTATCCATGTCTCATTTTCTTATCTATTGTTATTAATTTTCTTGGTGAGCTTTTGTCACTGTTCTGCATTTAGCAACCTGCCACAATTAACTCCAGATATGTGCAGATTGCTATGACATTTTGTTTTCTTATCCAAGAAAATAGTTGTTGCTAATAAGACATAGATCAAAATGTACAGAATACCGGTACACACCTTATTGCAATAACATTGTCATATAAAAATGAAAAATGAAAAAAGCTAAATAGAAATTAAGGAGCAAAATCATCATAGCTTGCAACACACATTTCGAACACGTTTCTCAGAAAACTGCGAAGGGTATTTAGAAACTTACAAGTAAGTTTAACTGAGGAGTGGGTGGCAACACCTACGAAACAAGTTTGTATTAAACTTATGGTCATCAAAGTTGAGTGATTTTCCTTCTTGGATTATGTATACTGTATATATATATACATGTATATACAATGTATATATATTGTTTTAAATAATATACTTAATGCATTTTCTTAAAACTGTTAATTATTGACTTGGGCATTTACAGAGGTATTGTAAAGTGATGTGAACATTTAACGATAATCGGTATTTTAAAATTAATAAAGGTGTCATTACTACATGTATCATGCCGATAGCTTACCCTTTTCACTCTCGTCAACGTCTTGTCATGATTCTATGCTGCTTTAGTTTTCCATTTTTTTTCTAATATCATCATCCTGTGTGCTCCGCCAGTACTGACAAATAGCCCCTGAAAAAAAGGAAATGTAATAAATGTACAGTGTACATCAATATTTGGTGAGTATACATGTAGATACATGTAAACTCTGCCAAAAATGGTAACTAACTAAACAACAAAATCTGAACATATTAGTATTTTCATGCACTCACACCCAAATTTATGCTGTATTTACTTGAATGAGTGCAAATTTCACATTTCTTTTGTTTACTTTGTGGTGTACTGCTTACTCGAGAGGTGTTATTTCAACTTGTTTGAGCCTTTTATCAATAGATTATCCAAATTTATGGTAAAACATGGACCTTTCCTTAAAATAAAAATGACTGTTTTCTTTAAAAGTAAGAACAAAAAGAACAGTTATTCATGCACAAGGATAAATTTCCAGTTTGTTTAAAGCAAAATGTACAATGTTATTACAGGTATTTACATTTTACTTTGACACAGTGATTTAAGAATTACCATTATTATATAAACACCAATGAAATACCAGGTGAGCTTTCGCACGTAAACATATCTTCACACGTGAGAATAACATGTTATCTTCACACGTGAAAAGATCACCGTTCTACTTTAGGACTACAAAAAAATATATTAAAGTGAAATGGTTTGATTTCATTGGTGTTTATATAATAAACAGAACATTACATGCCGCTTGAAGATACAAAATTTCTCTTCACGTGTTGAAAAATATTTCACTCATTCGCGCAAATAGAGGGTGGCAACCTAATACAATCACTAAAATAGGTTGTAATGTACATGTACTTGGAGTGTAAACTATGTATCCTGATCACCAGGAAATCCATACATACCTTTAATCTTAGCCTTAAACCATTTCTGTTTTCCAAAAGTTCCTCTGACTTCTTTCACTAAGATTTCCTCCACCTTCTTATTGCTTTCATGGTCATACATGTACCTCAAATGGTTAAAGAAAATGATGTGTCAAATAAGATATTATTTCACTTGTCAGGTGTTACTGTATCTTTTAACCGAGATTTATTATTTTCACTTCTGTGAATGGTTTTCTTTAAAGTTCATGTAATATTGTTGAAACAGAATAGCAATGAAAGGCAATTACACTTGTGTCAATAAACATTGTTAGGTTTATCAACATATTTTCTAAGAAATCCTATTAAAATTTGCAACTCGATAGCAATCGTTGTCAGTTTTATTGTAGTCTCCTTCACGATGGATTTTAAAAAAAAATCAAAGATCATTGACACAAGCGCCATTTTTTCCACTCAGAGATGGATAAACAACATTGGCACTGTCCACTCAAAGATGGACGGCCGTTACTTGTGTCAATGAACGTTGTTAGGTTTATCAAAATATTTTCTAACGACATCCTACTAAAATTCGCAACTCGATATAGCAATCATTGTCGGTTTTATTGTTGTCTCTTTCGCGACGGATTTGAGAAAAATCAAAGATCATTGACACAAGCGCCATTTTTTCCACTCAGAGATGGATAAACAACATTGGCACTGTCCACTCAAAGATGGACGGCCGTTACTTGTGTCAATGAACGTTGTTAGGTTTATCAAAATATTTTCTAACGACATCCTACTAAAATTCGCAACTCGATATAGCAATCATTGTCGGTTTTATTGTTGTCTCTTTCGCGACGGATTTTAGAAAAATCAAAGATCATTGACACAAGCGCCATTTTTTCCACTCAGAGATGGATAAACAACATTGGCACTGTCCACTCAAAGATGGACGGCCATTACTTGTGTCAATAAACGTTGTTAGGTTTATCAAAATATTTTCTAACGACATCCTACTCAAATTCGCAACTCGATATAGCAATCATTGTCGGTTTTGTTGTTGTCTCTTTCATGACAGATTTTAGAAAAATCAAAGATCATTGACACAAGTGCCATTTTTTCCACTCAGAGATGGATAAACAACATTGGCACTGTCCACTCAAAGATGGACGGCCATTACTTGTGTCAATAAACGTTGTTAGGTTTATCAAAATATTTTCTAACGACATCCTACTCAAATTCGCAACTCGATATAGCAATCATTGTCGGTTTTATTGTTGTCTCTTTCGCGACGGATTTTAGAAAAATCAAAGATCATTGACACAAGCGCCATTTTTTTCACTCAAAGATGGATAAACAACATTGGCACTGTCCACTCAAAGATGGACGGCCGTTACTTGTGTCAATGAACGTTGTTAGGTTTATCAAAATATTTTCTAACGACATCCTACTCAAATTCGCAACTCGATATATAGCAATCTTTGTCGGTTTTATTGTTGTCTCTTTCGCGACGGATTTGAGAAAAATCAAAGATCATTGACACAAGCGCCATTTTTTCCACTCAGAGATGGATAAACAACATTGGCACTGTCCACACAAAGATGGACGGCCATTACTTGTGTCAATGAACGTTGTTAGGTTTATCAAAATATTTTCTAACGACATCCTACTCAAATTCGCAACTCGATATAGCAATCATTGTCGGTTTTGTTGTTGTCTCTTTCGCATAATACATACAACATTCAGTACTTAAAACTGACTTATTTTGAGACAAAAATACTTATTATGTATAGTGAAAGTAACTGAAACTCATTTGCAATGACCATACATGTACATGTATTTGTGAAAGTTGCTTGGTTTATCAAAAAGAAAAATACTAGACTGTATCATTTAAGATCTACATTGTAAGATCACCAAATGAGATACATGTAAACATCCTTCCTTCTGCTCAAATGTGAATAAACGGCTTTGAAATTATGATAATGAATGTAAGCTTACAGTGTGTATGTCAGAAATAAAAAAATACATGGAAAGCATTCAATACATAAAATTACTGTACATAAAAAGCATTCAATACTCCTTTACAAGTACTTACTCTATTAACAGCGCCATAAAGAACTGTTTGTAGTGTGCATTTACTGTTCCAGCCTCCAGAACTTTAATTTAAAATGGTGAATTTCAACACGAATCAAGCTACAGCTGTAGGGAGGTTTGAGCCTATAGCCGGAGTAGAAAAGGCATTAAAACACGCTAAACGCTCGCGGCTTACAAATCATTTGTTGTTTCTGATTTAAATAAACTACATGTACACGAGGAAGCATAAAAAGTGTAGGCGAGCATGTTTTAAAATAGCAAATGAAACAAATTTACAAACACATCGAACCTAGCCATCGAACCTACCTTTGCAGCAACATCTTCGATCACTGGCGGCCATAATGAAAATATGACTCCATAAGCTGATGAAATGGAAGAAAAATATGCATATCCAGCGCAGATACGTTGAAACAATGTTATAAGGTGACAAACTGAGCTTATAAAGCGAGACGATAACTTTCTAATCCCTTCAAATGCTTCAGATTAAACTAAATGTACAGACTCGAGCTCGAAGGTTCGCCGTTGAAAAGTGAAAAGAGCGCCAATAACTCGAACAGCCCGCCGGGAAGAACTCCATTTGCGCATGACTAAACCGTACTCAACCTCTCCCGGCCACAGTGTGGCACACGTTTTTTATACTCCACAGACATGCATGTGAAGCAAACCTACGATTAATTGGCCCTAGTTTGTTTAGCCGGAAACATCATTTCGCCGTGATAATGGCAAATTAGCAATAAATAAAAATTTGCCCGAATAAAAAATTCTGTTACGTACAGAGCAACATCAACACAATTCTGTTTATACATCAGACCAGGAACCTATTACTCAGACCTCAGATCTCGAACCAACAACGGTAAGACTTCAGATTGAAAATTGTAGTTTGGGCCGGCCTGGAGTTTTTGTAAAATGTACGATATAAAACAATAGGAATCAGTTAGGAATACGCGGACTTAAACACTACGGAAACGGATGTTTTTGTGTCCGTGATCGGAAACCCTGCGGAAACGCGTAGAGAATGAATAAATTTCTTGTTACGTGTTTCCCGTTGTATCCGCGCCGCGGAAACGCGACTGAAACTCACAGTTTCATGTTTCCGTAACATTTCCGAGTTACGGAAACTCCTTATTTCACCCTGTGATGACTGTAGTTAGTATACATTATAAACAAGCAATATACCACACATTTCTACGGTTTCTCGGTGCAATAAACCACTTGGAGAATTACTTGTAAATCACTCGCCTTAGGCTCGCAATTTACCATCTTTTCTCGTATCTTGCAACATCACGTGTGATTTATTGAGCCGATAAGCTATAGAAATGTGTGGTAACAGCCCCTTTATTAGTAGTCGTGATCAGGTACAGATGTACATGCACAGAGCATAGTTATAAAGGCGCACAATTGTTTTTGATAATATGCCTGCTGGATGTAGGGAAACAGATTTCAACCGTTTCTAGATATAGACGAAAGCGGTATTATCTTTTTAACTTTGCTTGCGAGGAGCCTTTAACAGAAATAAATAAATAAATAAATAAATAAACAGATGAATAAAAATAACATATATTACTATTTTCTTACCTCTTGTTATAACCTCCAGAGACGTTAGTGCAATCACAAAAAATTGCAGAAAGCACATTTTTCACCTTGAGCTGGAACCAATCTTTTTTCCCAGAAGAAGCAAGAAAAAAAAAACATCATTCTTTCCAATACAAAAATGAAATAAATTATAATAAATAGGCTTGGTCCGGACAGTAAGATAAAGGTGAATTAAAGGGATGGTTTCACGGTTCGGCTCATGTGCACAGATCTAAATGCTTTATTCGCTTACTTACCAATTTTATCGGTTAAAAAAGAACACTCACATTTACTTCAATAATCACATACTATAATTAGTCAAAACAAAACGAAGGAAGACCAAAATTCACAGAAAATGTCGACGGATTACACCGACAAAGTCAACACCGAATAAAAACCTTTGACCCGAAGGATTTATTCTACGCTTTGGTGACTTTCATTGCGCACATTGGTATGTATAATCATCCATTCAATCAGCGACATTTTTCACGGGCAAATTTCCCGCCAGAGTTATGTACTCGCTTTCGATTGGTCTAAACAATAAATTGAAATCGGTTACGTTATAGCTTGCACATGCGCCGTACCGTGAAACCCTCCCTTTAAAGCCAAGCTAGCTAGCTATTTGTTTGAAACCAAAACAAAAGCGTGTTGCTCACCATTTATAAATATTGTTTTATTACGTCATATTTTACAGGTCTAGAATAAAAAATATATATTTTCAATGTCATTTTGGATGACGCCAAGGGCCCGAAATAGCACCATAACCCAAAATATTAACATTATCTTGAATAGCACATCACAAGCTATAGAAGGTAATAACAATGTTTCCAAAATATTTGTAACACATAAAAAACACAATGGGGTGTAATTACCTCACCCTCTTCTTTATTGTACTACGGTGGGTTAAGTTCCCTTGTATGTCCGAGGGTTAACCACTCAACTTCCAAGTTTTTGAGAGGACAGTCTTAGTGTTTCTAAAATCACTAAAAAAAGTAATGATTTGCATACAAATCTTCTCCCTGACATCACAAGATTGCTTTCAGGTAATTTAATACACAATTCTTAAATGTCACTTAGATATTAAAACAGAATATATTTTTATTCATTTGTTGTCACTGACATTGACAGTTACTACTTATTCCCATGTTATTACACTACAGTCCTTATAATGCGAGTTTTCCCACAGCAAAAACGAATGATCATCCCCATTCCATACTTTCAGAAAAAGAAAAGAACACGTGCACCATATTCGTATTCTCGGTATTGAACTGGAATTAGCTGCAGTCGAGGCTTGTAGAGGCTTGTAGTCAAGGACTGTCCAAATTGCTTTCCATTTAGTAGTTTTTTTTTAAGTTTTTATCCGCCATTCCTTGTCCGAAAAAGGACATATTAACCTCCCAATGGCTAAACAACTAGTGCTCAAATCATACATCTGAAGATTAAACGAGACCCTGGCGTTGTTTGGTGTTTCACTCACCACTGTCAACGCTACAATGAAAACAACTTCGATCACTGTTATTACCTACTTATTGGGTACGGAACTTAATGTTTTTAAAACAGGATATAACGCAAGTGTAAAAAAAATTTAAGCAAATGACATCAATGGCAAATTGATTGTTTCTGTTTGATCAATGAGGTGGAAAAATGTTTCACTTAATAAATGAAGTTGTTTGCAGTCAACCATTGAAGCAGAACGTTAACATGCCTCTTACCCGTGTTCGCGTGTATTCTACGTTTCATTACTTCTTACTGTGGAGCCGTATTTCCCGTTCCATACTTGAATTCAGCGATGAAAGATGGCGAACAAATAGAATCTGTAAAAATGAGGTCATCATGGTGAATACTTTTGCCAATCTTTTCTACATTTTCCATCGAACGTCAAAGATTACGGGTAGAAGTATTCACGTTAAGACACTGGCTCAAACTGGCCACCTGCTGTCAAGTTTGGTAGCTTTTCACCCAATTATTTTGCTCCTCGCATGAATTTTGCTATTTCAATTTTTGTTTTTTATGTATCTAGCAAGAAAAAAAATAGAAGATTCACGTAAGAAACTTTTCATTTTCAATTTTGTTTTATGGACAGTGCTGACACACACTATCTACAAACTTCACTGCTTCTCGTTTTCAACAATTTTCCACACAGCGATTTCATTTTAAATGGAATTGCTGTATGCCCATTTCACGTAACTGGATTATGATCTTAAATCATTGAACTTTTTTAACGAGAAAGTTTAGTTGAAAGCAGTGTTAGTAGTATAAACATTACAATATTAAGAATACAATGATTGCCAACTCTAGAATTGCATGCCAGATTCCTCTATTGACTTTTAGTAAGTGCTACCTGCTTAGTAACTTAACGTCTTTTCAACTCGAGAGAGGTTCATCCCCACTTTCCTTCTTTTACAGGTCAATTGAGTGCCAAGTGTTGCATAATATGCCGCGTGGTATGTGTTTTGGTACGTAATTACGTTTTTAAGGGTTGTGGGTAGTCGTCGCCCAACGCACAACGCCAAACGCCCAACCTGAAGGACCCGGGTCCATCTGTTTTATGAATTCTCCTGATAGACCAATCAACGATGGTTGGACAATACCATGGTAACAAGTACCAACCGACATACAGTGTAGGTTCAAAAGTCCCAGAGTCACCCATAGGTACTTTAGCACGTCACAGTCATGGGCTTACAAGCAATGTCATGCATTGCATGGTTAAGCTTTGCTTTGATAACTCCGGAACCCTTTTGCATTGTTTAAAGAAAAAAGCCTCCGCTTGATAAAGAGCGACATGTAAGCGGATCGCAATTGACGCTTGCAATCAACCTGTAATGATAGATGTGTTTTACTGTCAATATTACGATTTTTAACTAACTTCTGTCTGTCATCATTCACAACAAAGATCTGAACGCAGCTTTTGCACTGTAATATAAATCTTCCTGTAATAGTTTAAAACAATGCGCCAATCGAAAAAAGAGAAACACTTCACTTGTCGAATATTGCAGCGTAAAAAGCTATAGTTCTCGCTGTGTTAATATCACACTTCCATGAGGGAAAGAATAGCCAACTCGAAAGATTCGTAATTATCGCGAAAATGTTTAAACTGCTACTCTAAATAACTACAATAATAAAAAAAATAAACATTTGCTATTGACGTGTTTTATTTCAGACGTTCAACAAACGAAGAAGTTATTCAACTGAAATCCCGAAAAATGTATATTATCGTTGAAAACACATGGCATGGTAACGAGATTTTGATTTCCATTTATTTAGTAGTTTATAGTAGTAGTAGTAGTAGTAGTAGTAGTAGTAGTAGTAGTAGTAGATCCTTTATTTAAACACGATCAGTAATTAAAGCAATTGACATGCTTGAGGGGTCTTGTACTAGTCTGCAATAAAACAAGACAAATTTCATACCTTCTCAATATTAACTAAGATTAAAAATATAAGATGATTTGAAGGGGTAATAAACACTTAAACGTGCAAGGCAGTTTGGATGTTTTACCTTTACTAATACAATTAAGTTTGCCTTTGTACCTGTTACATTTTTACGTCTTCTTTATTCGATTTGATTGCTTTTGAGTCAAGTTGGACGGTTTTCTGAGTTTTTTGAAGAAATCCGGGAATCCAAGATACGGTTCCAAGATGGCAGCTGTGCAGAACTTATGCACCAGTCCAACTGTTTTATGATTTCTCCTTATATACCAATAAACGATGGTTGGCTATACCAAGGTAAAAAGTCCCAGCCAAGGTAGGTAGGTCTAAAATTCCCAGTGTCACCCAAAGGTACCTCAACACGTCAAAGTCATGGCCTTATACAATTAATGCTAACAATGTCATGTATTGCATGGTAAAGCTTTGTTTTGAAAACTTCGGAAACCTTTTGCATTGTTTAAAGAAAAGACCCTCGCCAAATGAAGAGTGACATGTAAGCAGATCGCAGTCTACTCTTGTAATCAAACAGCGACGCTGTTCGTGTTGTCTGGTCAGCCACCCGCCAGTATTATATTTTACACTGGAGTTTGTGATATAAAAAATTGGGTTATAGGGCACCAACAAACAATTGAAATTTAGTGGTACATTTTATTAATATCCACGTCCTGTATGCAACATCAAAATGATTTCCCGCTCTAATATATATATATAGAATCAAACAGAGAATTGTTCAAATTTTTTCAGATCATTGCGCATTGAATAAGTAACGCGAGTTATTGGCTCCTGACTATAAGGACTATGTATTTTGGGGGTTCTTCTTTTTTATGATGTTTTGATACGTAAAGTTCCATTGGTGGACCGCGGAACATATTTTGAAGTGAGTGGGGGGGGGGGGGGGGGGGGGGACTAAATTTATCGCCAAAATTGGTGTCAAATAGGGGGCATGCTCCCCCCCCCCCCCCCGGTACAATTTAAAAAATGCGGTGTTTGGGAATGGAAAACTGGTAACAAGGGCATCACACTGCGAAATAGCCCAATTTTTGTTATGTTAAAATTCAACTTGAAACAAAAGACATCACTACAAGGCTTAGGGGAATGATAGTGGGATATTTAAATGGTTTATTCCCCTAAGCCTCGTGGCAATGTCTTTTGTTTGAAGTTGAATTTTAATGTATCCAAATTGGGCTATTGCATGTAAATGACAACAGCCACCCAAGACACTATAAGATTTTTTTATTTTTGCGGTCCCTTATTTTGCAACGATCGAATCTGAAGGAAAAAGTCAACCATTGTTTTTATTTTTATTTCTATTTTAGGTGACTGTTTAATAGATGGCTCTGGATACTGTCACAAGTAAGCACTTATTGAATTTTACCCAATCGACGCTGGCTAGCTCTATATTCTTATTTACTTATGATCAGAGCTTTGTACACAGTTATTAAGCATGGGATCAAAACTTCCTTTTTTTACGTTACGATTAAACGCTTCCTTGTCATTTATGTTTCCCTGTGGCCTGTAGCGAGCTACGATAAACCAGCAGTATTGATCGTTTACTTCCTTCTGAGCGACGCCTATGCCTAATTCATTTGAAGCGTTCCATACAAGCTGTGTAAAATGCGCGGTTTCTTTTGATGCTGGGTTAGGATCTTGAAAGTTATAGCGGCAGACTTCTGCATACCTTGAAAGAAGAAAATAAATGTTAATGTAGTAAAAAATAAAGTAGCATATACAAGTACACCTGATTGAAAAAAGAACGTTGTCGGGTAAAAAGTATAAACCATTAACGATACCACAGAAAAATATTATTGTGCTCTCAGATTAATTGCACATTGTTATAACACAGTGGTTCCCAGAATTCCATTAGATTGTAAGGTTTATGTTTGCGATCCTTTGCATTTCACCCAAAGAACTCAGTAATTGCTTTAACCAATTGCTTTATGTTCTCATCATCTGGCCTGCACAATATTCCAAATTATTTCTCGAACTACCTATGACAATGATACATGTATTTTTACATTTCTTCGTTATACAAGACATAACGCCGAGCCGTTGAATTAAGAAATATTGTGGAGGTGCGCTGGTAGTAGCTTTGTGCTACAGAACGGTTTATTATATCAGTGAAAACCCAAAAATAAATGTCCAGTTTTGTTTTAAATTATTCTACTATAATAATAGTGCTTTAAGAATAAAACAAGTGTATTTGGCTGCAGATGGCTAGGATGGAAATGGATTGCATTATGAAAAAAATTCGGCTACTTTTTTCAAGTTTATCGCTTCTGTCTTGGAAACCTTGCTAAAACTCTGATTATATATGGTCTACTTTCTCTCTAAAATTCACTTAATATATTCCTCTTAGTGTTCTGTAAGCATTTTGTGTTCGAGAAAGTTACTAAGTTTTAATTTGGGGCAATTTTGACCCGAAAACCTCAAAATCACCATGGCATAGCTCCTTTAAACGCCGGCCGTGGGCACCGCCTGTTGCTCCTGTTGGGACTTTATCTTACCTGCCGTGTGTATAATTTGACGATCGCTAGGTAATTTCAGCCCTTCAAAACGACAACACAAAATGAAATTTAATTAAATATTATGGTTTCCTTACCACGCATCGACCACATGCTGAATGATGCTATGCGCTTTGAACAAATTCATTTTGGAGCAAATCTTCGCCAAACTTTCTCCTTCATTGATCTTATTTAGAACATCGCTTGTTTGATGAATGAGGTCTTCTTGAACAGCAAGCTTTTGAGCCATTTCACGAGCTTCAGACACCAAGTCCGCGGTGAGTTTCATTGGTTGTGACTGGTGAGTTTTACGAAAGGCGTTGTGTGCTGAAAGGGCTATTTTTTCTGCTACTGAAACTGTGAAATAGATCATTGTTTAGTGAAGGAAGCATCGAAACCGTTTAACCTGGTCTGTTAAAAAATTTACTTATCTTGTACAATAAAATTAAAAGAGAAGAACAGTGCTGGATGAACAAGAGAACCGCTAATAATATTACTGAAAAGGAAAAAAAAAATACAACAACAACAAACAACTTATTATTATATAGTTATATTATGATTTACTTAATATTGTAGATTTCAGTTATAGCTACTGCTTCACTATTTTATTTAACAGAGTGGGCGAGTCAACATAACTGTCTTCGGCGTCGAAAATTCGAAAGAGGAGATCACGAATTTACTAAGAGCTAATGTTAATTTTTGTTCTTATTTTTGACAACCCGCCTCGATTAGCTATGCTAACTGCGGGTTGCCAATGTTTTAAAATATCGTTTTATTAATAATGAAATAAAATTGTTGTTGTTGTTGTTGTTTTAACCGTCACGTCACGTCACGTCTCTTTTACTCTAAATCTCGAATCTTGGAATATACCTCTAAGAGACATATCACCTCTTACTCTGTATAATCGACCTTGTTCCCACCTAACCAAAAGAGGGGTTTTGGATAATTGATGGAGGGCTTTGGAGGGCTAACGAAGGTTTTGGAGAAATGTGAAAGAAGGCGAAGAATTGATAATTATTTAGGGTAGTGGAAAGCATTCGAGGCCCTTAGCCATGAATGGTTCTAAGGGCCAATAAAGGGTTACTGAGAATGATGATATTAACAAAAAATATACTACTTTACAACGCATACTAACTATAGTCTCATTAGATTGCATGCTTTCTGTCACGCGTTGAATGCGAATATGCCTTGCGGTCGCCTCCTATTTAATTTTCCTATCCCTCACTTAACATACTAATAAAAACAAGTACTACTTACATTCAAATTTAGGTTTTGGTGTGACTTGAAATGCCTTTCCTGAGCTCGAAGGTTGGGCTGTTTGTGTTGCTTTGCTTCCAGAAATCGTAGCGACTGTTGGCTTATTTTGTTGCCCAGGTGTAGACGGGTTTTGAGTTAGTGTTAATCCACTCTGCGAAGTGGGACCAGGGGTTATTGTGCTGGGGTTTTGGCTTACGGGCTTCTTTTGTGTTGCGTTCACCTTGTTTGAGACTGTTCCAGGTGTGGACGGGTTTTTAGCTTGACCTTGCCCCGAAGGCTTTGCTGATGAGCTTGCTTTACTTGGAGGAGGCAAAGTAACCCGGTTTGTGCCGACCTTTCCTATCACATTTGGTAGTGGGCGTGTCGGCTTCTTTTGTTGTCCTGTAGTGGACGGACTTTGAGTAGGAGTTACAACGCTTTGTGATGTGGGGCTAGACCCTTGGCCGGTTTGTTTGTTCTTTGGCGTTTTTGGCGACGGATTGACTTTCTTTTGAGACGGCATAATTGCTGTATTTGTTTCTTTTCCTGTTGGCTTATTTTGTTGCCCAGGTGTAGACGAAATTTTAGTTGGTGTCAAACCGCTCTGCGAAGTGGGGCCAGGGATTTTGCTGGGTTGTTGTCCTGTGGGATTTTTTGGCGATGGAGTTGCCTGGTTTGGGCTTGCTGTGTTTGTTAATTTTCCGGATGGCTTATTTTCTTGGCTGCTGGTCTTTTTTGGCGATGAGGTAACCTGGTTGGTGCCTGATGCCTTTGTCTTAGGCTTATTTTCTTGTCCATTTGTGGAAGGGTTCTGCGTCGGGGTTATACTGCTCTGTGACGTGGGCCTAGGACGTTGGCTAGATTTTTGGCTGATGGGATTTTTAGGCGATGGATTGACTTTATTTTGCCCAGGTGTTGAAGGATTTTGAGTTGGTGTTACGCCGCTGGGTTGTTGGCTAATGGACACTTTTGGCGATGAAGAAACCTGGGTGGTGCTTACGGTGTTTGTTACTTGACTTGTCGGCTGATTTTTTTGTCCAGGTTTGGACGGTTTTTGTGTAGGCCCAGTATTTTTGTTGGGGGTTGGTGTGACTTTTATTGCCTTGCCTTTACCTGGACCCGAAGGTAGTGCCGATGGGGTTGCTTTACTTGGAGGAGGTGACGTAACTTCTTTTGTGCCGACCTTACCTGCTGTGTTTGTAATTGGGGTTGTCGGCGTTAAACCGCTCTGCGAAGTTTGTCCAGGGCTTTTGCTATTTGTCTGAGTGGCTTTGTTTGGGCCAGTGTTTGCAGCGGCTCCTTTCTGATTTGTAGGTTGTGGGCGTGAGCCTTTCTGTCCATTGATGGAATTCGTAGCCGGCGATTTCTCGGGTATAGATTCCACATGAATATTCAATTCAGTTTTCATTCCATGTGTATTTGCTTCCCCAGTTATACTAAATTTGTCCTTTTTAACCAGTTTAGATTTTCTGTGCGAGTGTGCTTAAAAATAATAAGAAACAGAGACGATGAATCAATTATCCAATCAATAAATGAATGAATAAATGAAGGAACCATTTCATCAATCAATCAATCAACGTTACTGTTACTAAGTTTTTTTATTCCCTTCCAAATTAAGGGTTACCGTACAATGCCCCTTTTAAGCCGGTGCTTACACAACTTTGTTTGTTTGTTTTTTTTTTCTTTTTTTTTTGGGGGGGGGGGGGGGGGGGGGGTCAGGCAAACAAAAAATATTGTGATAAAGAACTGGGTTTCTTGTTAATTTATTTGATGTAAAGAGTTGCCGTTAAAGTGCTACTACGAAGAACATTTTTGTATTTCTTTTTCGCTTTTTTTTAACGCAAATGTATCTAATAGGTTTAGACAAATGCGAATTGCTATAAATTAGATTGATATATTCTTACACAGCCCAGAAATAGCTGGCCGAAAACCCACTAAAATCACTAAAAATCCGTCCGCCATTACTCCGTTCATAAATCCGAGCCCACGTTCTGCTGGTTTGCGATCTGGTACACGTGACTTGATTTGTGACGTCAATGACCAAACGCGGTTCCCTCCGGGTCACAGACAACAAAGCCAAAAGGCACGTGTTGAGTCATTGACGTCACAAAATCTTTATGCCAACTCTATCCAACACTCAGGGTTCGGTCCCGGTCATTTTTTAATTGAGTAATGGCGGCAAGCCGAATTCGAAATGTAAAGTTAAAATAATGGCACTTCCCGTACGAGTTTTGACTTGAAACTTCGCAAGGTAGGTAACGAGTACTTATATTTTCAAAATATGAAGAGAACAGAAAATGCATATTTTTTATCATAGTGGCACTTTAAGGAGTTGTGGCATTCTTATACACGGTAGGCACAGATTCACTCAAAATCGCTCGCCATTTCGAGATATAGTAACTTTTTCCGTTTTGATGTTGTTAACATGCAATTTTACAACAGCACAGAACTCATTATTTTCACAAATTGAATCTTTTTTGTTTTTCCATTTTTGCAATTTTTGGCGGGAAATGACGTCATAAAGTTGGCGCCAAGAACATTACTTAGAATTATGGGATATCTAATGACAATTTCTAAAAGCACTCGCCACAAGCATCTCAAAACTGAAAATATCTCGTAAATACGTTGATCCGATCAAAAGATATGACGTTTCAAAATTTGAATTCCCCGCCCATTTTCTGCTGGGGTCAAAGGTCATTTATAATCAAATCGACTGAAAAACTTGCGCCTCATTCAACTTTAACAGTTTTGAACCTAGGAAGCTGAAATTTTACAACAATATAGAAGCTATCATTCCCAAAAATTGTATGTTTTTTGTTTTTTTACATTTAAGTAATTTGGCGGGAAAATGACGTCACAAGGATGGGATATCTGATGACAGCTTCTGAAAGTACACGCCATAGTAATTTCAAAAGTGAAAAAAGGTTCGTTAATATGTTGATGCGATCCAAAGATATGACATTTCGAAGTTGGAATGTCCGTCATTTTGTTAGCACGCGAATGGCGAGCGATTTTGAGTGAATCTGTGCCCACCGTGTATATATATAAAGGGGGCGGGGTACAACCGGAATAATTAACAACTATTCACCGAAGTGGAGGTGGGTAGTGGTGGATATTTACCGAGCCGCGAAGCGCATGTTTTCTTAAGTCCAATATTACTATTTATATTTCTCAAAGTCGGTAGCTCAAAATAACAAACATGCAGCGCTGGAGGTAATTTCTCGTTTTGCTGTGTTTATCGTTGACTCTGCTTGTCTTGGCATTAAAATGCCATATAATAGATATAATAGATAAACAATTATTTTGCTTTTTAAACATTCTAACATGTCAGCGTTCTTAGTTACATACCCAACCCATTTTTAAACGGAAAAATGGGCTCTTACTTCGTGTAGAGGACACAAATGACGTAAAACAAAAGGAAACAATGCTTCATCAAAATTCTTTTACCCAAAAACAATGACCGAAAACAATGTTTCCTATTGTTTTACGTCATCTGTGCGGTACACGAAGTAAGACCCGAAAAATGCTCCCTGTAAAATCCAGTAATCAATAACCCACACCGTCGAAACGAAGCCTCTCTTCGGAAAAAAAGGCCTTAAAATCCCCCTGAATATCGAAAAATTATTTTGGCATTTAATGGTACGTAAGTGACTGTAAACACGCAACACTTACCTGCACAGTCCACATAACAGGTGATTAAAACGCATAGGGAAATAACAGCAACATTAACAGCCTTCATACCGCCAAAGTGAGACAGCTGATAAAAAATGAAGTATATGATAACTGAGAAAAGTGTTTGCAAACAGTTCATATTGGTCTTGGCCGATCCCATGATCCCTTTCTTTTATTCAACCTTGGACTTTTTTGGTACATCTAATTGGTATGCTATTTTCCTATTACTTTTTGCCTATCAGAGAGATCTTTACCTGGATTTGAACACTGAAACGAAAGCTTCTGATCAGTACTTTCCAACGAGAATGTTTTTTTTTTCTCTCTCGATATTTTGACTTCTAATGAAAGTATACGCCTTGGGCTATTTTCTCAAATAAGCATAATAATGTGAAGTCATGTGACATCTTTAGATGGATTAAGTGTTAGATAAATGAATATGATTCCAATTTAAATTTAAAAAAACCAGAACGACTTGTAAGAAAGGGAAACAAGGTAAAATAAGAAAGGCAAATAATTTTTAAGAGGTTTGACGACAATCGCATTATGAAAATACTGGGATTACTTCTGAATCAGTAACTATCTGATGTAGGTACTTTTGAGTCACGGCTTAAATATATATTATCCAAAAATAAAGGATATGACCAGATACAAAAGAATCCCGATAACCCGAGCTTTCAGATCGGAAACAATTTTGTTCTAGATAATCGAAAGTGGAATTATTGAAGGAAGTCAAAACGGAAAAACATATATAGTATTTTAAAGTCAGTGAGAACGTCGAGTCATTGGGTTTTTGATTTACAGTCAACTCTTGTCGTTCGTAACAAAGAGAGAGATTGATTCACTTTTATTTGAATACGAGAGAGAGAGAGAGAGAGAGAGAGAGAGAGAGAGAGAGAGAGAGAGAGAGAGCTGTATAAAAAAAATAATGTTAAAGGTGTCTGTAATGATCAATGGTGACCTATTTCCTCTGTGTTATACCCTTTTGCCGTTTATAAGAATCATATGACTTTAAAGAGGTGAATACTATCGTAAACAATACAACAAAATTCGTAAGCAAGCAATTTGTTATCTAAAGATACAATATATCCAACCTACCTTCTTGAACGCTTGATGAAAACTGGAATCTGATCTAGATCTGGATCTGATTCAACAAATAATTCTGCTAACAGGTTTTTGCAAACACATAACATAATCACCAGTCATAATATTTGAAGTGTTGCGAGATGAAAATAAAGCCGATATTTCCATTTCTGCCTGCATTTTCGAAACCAATTCAAATTATTTACTTCAATGTTAGTTTGTCTATATTCAAGTTGTACTGTCATTATTTTATGCCATTAAAACCTTATTTAATTCAATGACTCAAGTACAGATGCAAGCATAAGTGCCACCCTAACAACATTTTACTGGTGCGAAAACGTACTCGACCCAAGCATAAGTATGTTAAACCCGAAACCCGATAATAAGTGAGCGTTTCAAATTGTCCGTGTATGAGTTTGAGATAACAAATTTAAACAAACCTTATCTGTTAAAACCATTCAATTGCTTTTTTTGTGTTAAACAAGGCAGAAAAGTGCTCTATCATCACCTGAAATATCTGACAAAATTTCCGTACAAATTCGTGCAAATTCCTGCGCTTGCAATCCATTGACCAAATCCACAATTATTTTATGTCAATCAAGACTGATCATTTGGGTTTTCATGTAAAATGGGATAAAAAGCTAAATTGCCTCCATGCATTGTTTGCCTGGTCTAACTGATAACGTGAAACGAATTTAGTGACAAAATCGCTAAATGGAACTGAAATCCCAAACCAAATCTTGGTACCAATCTGATCTTTGTTTGTCTTTAATGGAACCGACATTCAATTCATCATTGCAAATAGCCGTATTTAGATTGGCGAAAAGGCACGCTATATTTACTTCAAAAGCCTCATTAGGGTTGTCTATTGTGAGACCTATATTGGCAGGTGTATTTTGGGAAACTACGGTTGCGTGGCAGTTTAAAAAACTTTAGCAAGCCTGTATCAATAGAAAACTCAAGAAATGTTTAAGTTGGCCAAAGTTTAATTTTAATAGTGATGATTCGAGGTGTTACGAGCTAGCAAAAGCCATTTGATTGCGGAATTGTACTTCGAGCGAGATGAGAACCGACTCCGTAATGTTATATACAGAGCACTTAAAATTGATTGTGTCCTGCTTTCTTTTTTTTTTTTTTTTTGGGCAGAGTATTATGACAGATTTTCTTAACGTCTCTGCTGATCAGCTTATAGACTTACGGGTGCTTTGAGTCTCATGTGTTCCATACGGCGCGTCGTATGTCTTTTGGTAAGTAATGATTTTTTTTACGGGTTGCGGGTGTTTCATCCAACTCCCAAAACCCAACCTGCAGGAGGACAAGCCGACACACCGTTTTTGTATGATTTATCCTCCTAAACCAACCGACGAAGGTTGGACACCACCGGCGTAAAAAGTCTCATAAAAGGAACACCATTGGGACCTGAGGAGAAGTGTGCCCATATATAATAGAGGCATAACGGCACGGTAACTATTCCCCAGACATTGTATTAGTTTTGTTAGTGTTTACTTGATGGCGTTATTTAGTCGCATAATTTGAACGTACGCGATCCTGTAGTTTAGCTCAACACCACACATTTTGTTAGTTCATGCTAGTTGGAGCCAATTCCACCAACCAATGGAGAGGTAATGGATAACTGATGGAAGACAAACGAAGATTTTGGAGAAATGTGAAGGAAGGGGGGGGGGGGGGGGGGGGGGGGGGTTGATAAATATTTAGGGAAGGCATTGCGGTCGGTTCTGAAGGTCCATGCATATGGAGGGTAACTGAGAATTACGTTAACATACTTCAACAAGAAGTTTTAGTCAAATTTAGACTTGAAATGTATTTCCTGGGCTCGAAGGTTGTGCTGTTGGGGTTGCTTTGCTTCCAGACATGGCAGTAATATGGTTTAGATTTGCCTTTCCTGAATTGATAGCTTATAATTTTTTCCACGTGAAGACGGGTTTTGAGTAGTCGTAACCCTGCCTTGTTGTGTTGGCCCAGAGATTTTGTTGGGCTGTTGGCTTACAGGCTTTGTCTGTGATGTCTTGACTTGTTTGAGCTTGGATTGCATGCTGTATTTGTTACTATTCCTGTCAGTTTATTTAATTAGGAAGGTGTAGACCGGTTTTGAATCGAAGTTACGCCGCACTGTGTTGTTGCGGCCCAGTTATTATGTAAGGCTGTTGGCGGTCTGTTTCTTTTGAGTTGGGTTGACCGTGTCTGGAACTGGTTGGCTTCTTTTAACCAATTTTTCTGTCGGTTTATTTTGATGCCCATGGTGTAGACGGGATTTGAGTCGGCGTTATGCCGACCTGTGTTGTTATTCCCGGGATTTTGTTGTTATTTTGGCGCATGGGCTCTTTTACCTTGGGTTGACCTTGTTTGGGACAGGCTTGCCTTGATGGCATCTTTTTTGCCCAGGCGTGGATGGATTTTGAGTTGGCCTAATGGAACTAGCAGCACATCCTGTCACTTAGGCTATAAATCGGACGGGACACGTAACATTTAATACAAACTGTTTTAAACGTTTGCGGTATGTCCACTTGCTTGCTTTACTTCGGTGAAGTAAAGTAACTACTACACTTACTATTCGGCGTGGCGACTTATTTTGTCGACTTTGTTTGTGTTGACGGGGCTTTAAGTCCGAATTAAACCGCCCTGTAGCGTTAGGCCAGATCTTTAACTGGGCTGTTTGTTCGTTGGCGGGTTTTTTTTTTTCACGATGGTTTTACTTACTTTAATATCTATAGTTACAGAAAACCAACACAAAATTTAAATAGAGTTTTATTTAATAACTAAATAACAATGATAAGAAATTCTATATCTAAAGAATAAGTCATATAACATTGATTTAATGCATGTGTTGTAATACTATCCAAAATATTCATTATTTCGAAGTTGATTATAAAGTGTGACAGGTATTACAACGTGCGACTATTATGAAAAATGCGACAGAACAAACTAGGATGACCTTGTACATGTATAGAAGTCATAATTGTACCGGTGTCACGACTATTCCGAGTTAACCGGAGTTTCCAGTTGTTGAGATCTACTGACTTTTTCAATGATTAGTCTTTCAATATAACCTCCTGAGTTGAAAGTTGATTTGCTATTGGTTTGCAGAAATATGAATTAAAAACTCCTTTTTTGACATTATTCATAAACATAAGTGTATTTCCTATGTTCCCACGGGGTCTGTATCGTGCGACATAATACAGACACTGTAAATTATTGATCTTGCCATATGATACTCCGACCCCAAGTCTTCTGCTTCCTTGCCAAGTCATTTGTGTGAAGTGTCTGTAGCTGTATCTGTCTGATGGGGGAGTCTGAAAATTGTACTTGCATCCCTCATCATACCTAACAAGTGAATGTGAGAATAAGGGAAAATGTCTGAAGGGTCTTTAGCTAAATATTAACAAAATGAGGAGCAGCGCAAAAAAAACATATACAGTTTTGGCCAAGCAGTTCCTAATAATACTAATGAACAATTCTAATGTAGTGCACAGAAAGTACCGGAAATGTTTCTCGCGGTGCGCATTACGTCGTGGTCGTGTAGTTGGCCTAGTACTGCCTGTAGCAGCCAGGAAACAAACGCTTGTCATCTTATATAAAGCACGACGGCCCACCCACATACATCTTCTGTAATGTTGAGTCTACTGGAATCATCTAATGTGTATTCTTACTTTATTAACATTTTAAAGGGAAAACAAACTTGAAATATGACATTGAAACTGTTCAGCAACAACATTTGTTTGTGCAACATTGTTATATTGTTATAGACTTTTTACCTTATTATAATTTTAGTGTAGTTAGGTGTCCTCTAGCTATTAGTGGAGGTTTTTTTCCTTCTACTAGATGACTTTTTAGACACATTAATAAAGTTATTGATTGATTGATTGATTTGATTGATTGGGGATTGACAAGTTTCAGTTGGGTATAAATATAACAATAGAAAATCCTTGTGCGATCACCACTAGTTAGCGATCACCTTTCTCGATTATGCAGTTAAGTAAACGTTTTAGTTTGGAATCCTTATAAGCGAGCACATGCCCTTTTCCGTTGAAAAAGAGGGTTGGTGTGACTTTTAACGATTTGGCCTGAAAAGGGATATTGATAATAACATATAATAACTGCTGAGTGAAAATGGTCAAGATTTTCAAACACCGCAAACAAAATGCACACAAAACGTTTTGAGAAATAAACTTCGGGTGAGGGGGTACCCCCATATATAAAAAAAATGATCGATTTATTTAATTTTTTATTTATTTATTTATTTATTTATTTATTTAAAACAATAGAGCTGCGTGATATCCAGGTCCAATGAAATTAGAGGTTGTTGAGAGCTGCGTGATATCTGGTTTTGTGGGTGTGACTGAAATTCATTTTTATCCATGAGAGCTTCTAATTCTATAGCAACAAATGTCATATTCAGTAATTTTTTTTCGGCTCTGTACCCTAAAAGGTACCGCGTGGTCATTTGAGATCGTAGTACCCCATTCTGCACATTCTACACATTTTGCCCACTAAAAGTTACGACAATCACACCCGTCATTCTTACATGGAAGTCCCCTCCTCCAATCCCCCTCGGAAGTAAAGCTTCAGCTTACCATCGCTTCATAATCTGCCTAAGCGCCTTAGCAGGGTCAGGTCGAGTTACTGAGCACCTAAATCCCAGGTTCTCTCCTTCATTTTTGGACGTGAGCACGAAGTCTTGTTCAGGTCGTAATAATTTGTTTTTTGCAACTTGGTCGGCATACTTCTGGGCGTCCTTTTCGAGGGTGGTATCGAGTGTCAGCAGAGGTGCTTCGTGTATTGAACGATAGTAGTTATGCAATTGTAACGCAGTTCGACCCAAATCTAAAACTTAATTCAAAACGCGAAATGTGAGAAAGTAAATAGGTTATACTGATGTTTAATAATGCATGCCTAATTGCCAGAAACTAAGCCCGGTCATTAATTTTAGATAAGTCAGAGACAGCTTCACATTTCCGCGGGGCAACTCGAATATATATAATATAAACTATATAATATAAACTATATAAGCGACAAGATCAATAATTGCATTGTAGGTTTTGGTAGTCAAGATGTCTGGATTGGAATTTTTAGGTTGTCTACGTACAAAATGGTAAAGGTTAGAGGTAATTTAATCTTTCTTTCTTTAATCTCTCTTTCTGTATTTCTTTCTTTCCTATATTTTTTTCATTTCTTTCTTTTTTCTTTCTTTCTTTCTTTCTTTCTTTCTTTCTTTCTTTCTTTCTTTCTTTCTTTCTTTCTTTCTTTCTTTCTTTCTTTACTTATGAACTAGTCATTGCTCATAGATGTTGCAAATTTTTTAAAAAAAATGTTAACATAGTTTAAAATAAAGAAACATTTAGCTTTAGGCTCCTTCCAATTTTGCATTAAATTTTTGAATTTCGTACTCTCGACGTTTTTAAAATAAACAATAGTGTTTTGAAGTTAATTTCGACAACAGAATAAAGATAGATGGGTACTGCAAAGCTATTTTGACAACAAAATGATAGTAACATTTATATCCTACAGTTTTTGGAGTCTCCTGAATTTGGCTGATCACTGATATCTGGCGCCGGCGTCGGATTTGTAACACTCGCACCAGAGACCGTTGTTGTATTGCTGCCTACAGTGGGAGTTGTAGAACTATTTGTACTGACTGTTGTCACCAAAGTAGTCGCTGCTGGAGTCGTAGGAAGTGCGGAAGTGGGGCTTGTTGAGTTTTTAGTGTTATTTGCAGGCGTTGGCGTTGATGAAGGTGGAGGCGTCGGCAGTGTTGAAGGCGGAGGTGTTGCTGTCAGCGTTGGCGGCATTGTTGGAGTGGACCCGTGGGGAGATGTGATGTTTGGTTCCGTTGTCGGCGTATCCGTTGGTGCGGCAGTTGTTGATGCGTTCACACTTACCGTATTATTAACGCCTTCCACGTGAATATCCATCACAAATTTATTAGCTTCGAATTTCCCGCCACCTTTGATTGTAAATTCCATGCCAACTAAAATAACGTAATAAATATAGAAAACTAATTTTCATGCTAATCTCTCGCAATCTTCATCGTCCAAGGTGCATAATTGGATACCAGAGAAGGGATGAGGGAAGGGGGCGGGGAGGGCGGGTGGTGTTGTAGGATGGGAGTTCACAGTGTGATAGATTGCAATTACATCCTGGATGACGGACTATTATGTATTTGTCGTTTAATGTACCTCCCTTATTTAACCCGCGGATGTTCACATCCTACCGTGGTAAAACGGGTATTGTTTGAATCCATATATCTTCGGTTTTTGTGGGTAACACTGTTTTAACCTCGTGATATCTTCAATATATAGACCATCATATTCCAAACTTGTTAAGGTGGTTATACATTGATCAGGACGTCATTTTTATGGACCCACCATCTTGGATCCGTCATTTTTTTTATTTCCAGAAAATTGCCCTTATGGTCTTAAAAATCAATCAAATGATTACAAGGATGATAATTTAAAACAGGCAAGATACCAAATAAAATTAACAAACGGATAATTAAATAAAACAAACTCGATAATTCGCTCGACCTTCCTATCAATTTAGTTGCCATAAACAACACCACATGTTGTAGTGTTAGCCTCCCTGCATCAAAACCAATAAATTAATGTCCATAAAAAGTTGTGTGTGTGAGAGTTAAAATTCACATTTAGTGTTTCTTGTTCGTACACGTTGATTACACCCAATTGATTTTGCTATCTAAAACATAACATACCACTTTTGTCGTACAGCGCATGGAGTAAAATGAGGATATTGAAACACAGCATCGTTGAGATATATTAATGGCAGACGCCACTATGGAAGAATAACAGTGAGAATAAGTCAGGCCATAGTCATAATACGTCCACATTGCAGGGAATACAACATATGACATGCCGTTCAAAAATTTTAAAAGTCGATTGAGATCTAAAAAGCACTTTAATTACTTTATCTAATTGAAACAATTTGTTATTTCCTACAAGGAACACATATTTTGTAAGCTAAGAATCAAGAGGACCTTATTTAAGCGAGGAATTAGTTTAATAATTGAGTAATTGATCTTTTTATCGCTTTGTTCAGACAGTCCAAATAGAAATGTGAGAAGTCAAAACAAATAAATATAGAAATTTGACAACCTAGAAATCTCGTTTTACACTTCGCCGATAATGATCTCTCAGAGAAATGCTTAATGATAGTCCATTCATCGGTCTGGGTACTCACTAATTATAGAATTCCTAGCTGGGGTTGTTTCTCGCACCCTATCCTATGAATTTGTAAATAAAACTCACTAATGCAGCAAAGTGCTAAAAAGGTACGTTTAGTGGCGTGGATTAAGAAAAAAAATGTCCAAATGATTTCATTAATCTTACCGTAAAAGTGAAGTCGCCTATTTCGTATTCGCAGAAGAGATGTTATGTTTAGCTATTCCTTTGTTTTCTGGTTGTCCTTGCCTTGCAATTAAAACATCATGAATATTAAGTGTAACCTACCTGGCGTGCTACACTGGTGTCCACTTGTGACCGAATTCATTTTCTAAGAGTACTTTTACACACCAGTTGAACGCAGCTTATACTTGTTTAGGTAGGTAGTTAGTGATTTCTCTTATCCAAAAAAAGAAACAAAAATTGCGAGAAGCATTTAATTATACGAACCGACTGTTATTTTGTTCTGGTAGAAGTCCAAACTTAACTGCGTCATTTGTGGAACATTGTAATTATGTCCAATATGGTGCTTATGTGTTTTGGTCGTGTGAAGTATACACCGGCGACTTGATTGGTTCTTCGGAGGAGACATCTATATTACCAAAATTGAATTCAGCAGATAATCGTGTGATTGTTTCTTCAGGTATTAAGAGCAGATCCGTGCAAGAATCAAACAAAATCGCAAATCTTCGGTAAAGCTGAAAAAAATCAAATTCGCTTCTCTTTTGCATATAGATAGTCTATAGTAAGTACATGAATGCCATGTAGTTTTTTCCTTGAAATATCTATTTGTTTTCGATAAAAACGAAGAAAGTCGGTATCATCTCAGGGCACTATTTGGCAATCCCAAACACATGCAAACAGGGTTGAAATAAGTCATGATTCACTCGACTCGCGTATCAAAACTACTGCGCTAGAAAAAGCTGTCATAGTTCCAATTTGTTGCATAACTTGTCATAGACTAAACACCATGATTTCATAAAAATTGGATTAATCTAAGTATTCAAGGGAAGCCAAAAGCTTATGGCTCTCCCGTGCTCCGTAAAACGGTAGGCGAAAAACAACAATGATTTTGAGCGGGTGCCTTTGTTCAGAATTTCGTAATATTAAGAATGACAATACCAGAATTGACGATCTTTCAAAATATGTAAAGTTTAGTTTGGGGAAATGAATTTGGGATTTTTAAGAATTTGTTGAAAATCGTGAACGAAAGACATAAAATCACGCCATCTTGTGTATGCGTGACCAACAACAAAAACACTTAGAACGTTTTTCCTTGAGAAATCTTGGCAATTAAACTCTGACGCCAAAAAACAATGGAAATATACAAACCTTAACTTGTATATGACATTCTTGAATGTCCAAAATGTTTAGTTTTGCCGTCTGTTTAATTTCATTCGTGAAGTTTATCATTAACAGTGAAGATCAGTGAAGCCCGTGGCCACGATAAAAAACGCTTTATTCGCTGAATTCTTCGTAGCTCACTTTGCACTTTCGTACTCTTTATACTGTTGATACATTTTTTTCTGGTGGAAACTGTAAAAGGGCTCACAATAAAGTGAACTAGTTCAAGCATGTGTTTCCAGTTTTCCATCCTTGCAAACCGTGAACCATTTTGAGACCGTATGCAAATTACGCCTGAATTGAAACTTGCATATCAGGCTGAGCAAGCGTTCGTCACGGTTGGTAACACAGGGTGGTATTCTTGGTGGCCAAAATTCCATATATTTTTTTTTTTAAGTTTGACGAGTGTTGTTCGGAAGTCTTCAATTAATACAGTTCAAAGCAGGAAAGAGATCTCGTGGGTTTTAAAATACAGTATTGACAGAAAACCAATATTTCTTACATGGGTGGGGCTGGGTTGGGGTGGATCTTGTCGGCCTGGATTTCACATGTTAAGCTACACAAATAATCTTAAAACGAGAACGCAGGTACAAAGATTAAGTAATTTTGATCCATTTACTTGATATTGTTTTTATTTTAAGAGTTTTATAAAGTCTTCTACTTTCGCTTCTGGTATCTGATTGGACTGCTATAGTAAATCAACAACAAAGACAGGCCAGCCCTAGTTTCATTTCTAAAGTGTGACAATAGACAATGCTTTAGTTGTGAGAGGAACATCCCTCCTTCATTGTCCTGCGTTTTACAGCGCGAGGCGCGCTACCGTGTCCACCAGACAAGATTTTTGACATTTTTTTGACATTTTTTTGACATTTTTTTGACGAGGAGGCGGAGCCAGTCTGGCCTGCTGAAAAGAAGCGGGAAGGGTAATGGCGGGTTTTCGTGTATCGATACTGCAAAAAGAATGCTTCACAATATTCGTAAGTTATCAAAATGATATCGACTCAGCGATTCTAAATTTCGTTTCTTTGTAATATTCATCCAAGTGCGACTGACAAATATTATAAACGTTTTATTTCAGCAAACATACAAGTGCGTATCAACCAAAACGGAGGCTTATACGATAACGGAAGATCTCATCCTACCCTCATTCGCGAACGGATTTTAGATTTGAACCATGAAGGTTTTGGTCCGCGAGCGATTGCGAGAGAAGTGCGAGTTAGTCACAGTTACGTCAATAAAGTGGTTCTGAACTATGAGCAAACTAATTCATCTCTTCCGGTACCGAGAACAACGTTTGCGAAACGTAAGATTGATACTCCAGTTCTCGAATACATTGAATTGCAAAAACGTCTGAAACCAAGTATTTACGCCTCCAAGATCCAAGAAAGATTGCTTTTGGATGGAATCGTGCATCCAGTTGACTTGCCTGAGCACTATCAAATCAACCGCCGACTCCGACAAGACTTGTTGTTTACAGCGAAAAAGTTGACGGTTTCTCCTCTCGAGGCGGAAAATCCTGAAACTTTGAATAGAGTGAACCAGTACCTGCAAGAAGTTTCTCAATATCGCGCAAACCAGATACACTTTTTTGACGAGTCTAGTGTCATAAAAACTACAGGAAACAGAAAATATGGAAGCGCACCGAAAGGAGAAAGAGCAATAGAAATACAGCGCTACGCATCCAACGCGACATACACAGTAAATTTGCTTCATTCTGTTGTTGGCGTTGACTTTTTCAATATCATTCAAGGACCTTCAAATGGCCTAGAACTTCTCAATTTTTTCGACCAGGCTTTACCGGTAGAGCGCCCAGATGGTAGTGCTGCATTAGAACGCGGTAACGCAGTGGTGATGGATAACTGCGGGTTTCATCACGCCCATGATGTAGAACCATTGCTAAGAAATATGCTTGACGCCTGCGGAGTTGCTCTGATTTACCAACCGCTCTACTCTCCCCACCTCAACAGCTGTGAATATTGCTTCAACCAAATCAAGCAGTTTCTCAAGCGACACCAGCGACTGGCGATGGACGAAACAGAAATCGCTATTGGGGAAGCAATTGGCAACATAATGCACCAGTCAATGTAAATCCCCGCGCCCCCAACCCCGGGACTATGCGGGGATTAGCGGGGCATTTGGCACACAATCGTGCTTCGATGAGCGGGGCATTAGCCCTATTTGGAGCGTTGTGATGATTTCAGCGGAGATTGGGTCGGGATTAGACATGAAAACTGCTGACCGTTTTGGCTCATTTAACCTCGTGGAATCGTTGAACTTCTTGCGGACGACTTGCAGACTGTTTAAGGTATGGCTTTTCATTGTTTGGTAGAAATAAATACCTCTTTATTCTAGCCGGAAGGCTTCGTGGATGACCTTGAAGCGTCTTGGCGTGGTATTGATTTAAAAAAAAAAATTTAACATGCAAGGTTGATCAGACAGCAAATTCGTTTGATTTCTTTTTATAATATTTGCCTGATATTTCGATTAGACAAAACTAACCTTCATCAGGGGCTAAGAAAGCTAAGTGAAGATGGAAACAAATTGTTACAATATTTAAAAAGGGGCTAAAATAAAACGCTGACACATGATAGGCTAATAAATTAGAAACGACTAGTAACTAGTAGTAATCATAGATTATAGTGCGTCTCCTTATCCCGTGGCACCTCGTCTTAGCCTAGTACCTCAGTTTCATGAATTAATTCAGCCACTGCTGAAAAGGGCTATGTCGCGAGATATGTCACGCAGGCAAAAACGTCGGGCCGTCATCAAACAAATTCACGCTATCGCCGTGGAATCGGGCAAAATCCTGCCGTGCCGTGTACTCCGAAAGGTCTCAGATTTTTCCGACATATAAATAGTATATTTGTCTTGATTTCATTTCGGTTATTTCTCCGATTCTGAAATCATACTCCTCAGTACATGTACCAATACCGGAACCGGAAATGAGAAATTTCGACGTTTAAGTCACGCAACATTCAACGTGAAATTTCGCAAGATTTTTCGGATAAAATTACAACTACCAATTGCAAGTAAGACACAAGACTGTTGAATATAATTCCTTTATTAGCTAGACAAATTTTAGTCACAAAACTGCGAAATCTTTAGTCGCAAATGCGCCCGATACAGGCGCAATTTCGAGCACTATAAAGTTAAATTATCTGCGTTCGCCTGGCGCGGCCGGTCAGTGAATTATTGCTACAAGACATAAGCGAATTGCACCGTACCGTAGAACATCGCGAAGAACGACGTCGGTATTTAGGTGAAAGCTTCCCAAATCAGGCAGAGAACCACAGCAAAATCAAGATAGAACATTCAAAACATACCAGAACGGCAGCGAGGAAAATCTGTAACTTCTTGCTTGATTCCAAAGAGACCCAACAACTTACTTGGTCCGGAGAAGAACCTTCGTCCAATTTTTCCACTGCGTACTTTTACTAGGCATTGAAATATTGAGCCGTACGATTCCAAAATCGGGAAAATAGCCGAAACTAAATCAAGACAAATAGATTATTCACATGTGACATTTCGGAACCCCAGCTCCCCAGGATGATGCCTGATTTCCACGCGATGCTGGATACTATTGTGACGTTTCAAAATGGCGCAGATTTGGTACCGACACATTTCTCGATTCGTTCCGCTTAGCCGACAAGATTAGGAAGCGTCTCCTTCGTCGACGCAATGATTATAACAATAATGATTATAACAATAAATATGCGGAAGAATAAATTTCGTTGCGTCTGTTCATGCCATTAGGTTCAAGTGTATTGGCTATAGTGATTAAATATGATTCTCCCGCTTTACGGATCATGTCTCTATTAGAATTAATGAGTTCTAATGGGATGATTTGGAGGTCGGTAATGGAATGTCCGGTGAGAGCAAAGTGATCTGACACGGCAGTCGGTTGATCCTGATGTTCTTTCTTCAACTGCACGTCTATCTTTATGTTCCCCAAATCGATCGCTGACTTGTCGTTTTGTCTCACCGATGTATGGCATTTGGCGCATTGGATGATATAGACGACGTTAGTGGATGTGCACCTGTAGAGAAGAAGGTGTAAAACATGGTTCCTTGTTTGATAAAAGGACATGTTTTACACCGATTTCTGTTACAACGGAAAATTCCTGGTGTTTGAAGGGATGGTCTGCGGTGTACAGCTCTGACAAGAATGCAAGAATGTCACGCAAATTCTTGGATCTGCGGTAGGAAATCAAAGGAGGGAAAAGGAATGCTTCTTTGCATCTTTTAGAAGAATGAAGGATGTTGTCATTTCTTTGAATAACTTTAGGTATGTTAGGGAGGGCTGGATTGAATGTTACTACAACTGGTATCCTGTTAGTTTCTTTCGTGTTAGGTGCTGTTTCCAGGGCTGTACTACCTGGAATTTACTTTCTGGATTTGTTCAAATCCAGATTTAAAGATTTAAAGATCCAGCTACATTTTGCTACTGTTTGTTCAAGTGGTCCTTGCATTTTTACGGAAGTTATTGATTGTTTTATGATCGCATTTTGCAAATTAAAATATGTTTTAGATGAATGGATTGTAGAGAGTTTTAATTTTGTATTTTTGGCTATGACAATTTTTTTTTTCATTTCAGCTTTAAATTTCTTTTTAACGTTAAATCCATGAGCAACAAAATTATGCATTAAACCAGCAGGATTTTCGTATTGCTTGTGGGTGTTTTTGTTCACACCCTACACGGAACGTGATTTGTACTGTGAAGTTAAGGTACAAAATAAGTTTCTCATATTATCTCGTTTAATTCCTGACGAAGTGTGTAGTAATCACACGAAACCGGTCGGATAAGAAAAGCAGTTTTAAAACAAGATTCGTTGCTGTAAGCCGCTCACTAGTACCTATTGTAAAAAATTGTCACATCGAAAAAAAAAACGAGAAAAAGTAAAAGAAAAACAGCAAGAAAAGATGAAAAAAGAAAAGATTTGTGCAAGTAGATGTAATTTTTAGGTATGATCTAACAAAGGGCGGGGCATTTGACAGACTGAAAAGCCCTGTATAGTGGGGCATTAGTTCTCATTGGAACAGCAAATGCCTAATCTCCGCCTAATCCCCGGGGTTGGGGGGGCGGGGATTTACATTGACTGGTGCATAACACCGGAGAACTCTGCGAGCTATTTCAGAAATTGCGGTTATCTTGTGTGAACAAAGTATTATTGTGCAAACACCATACCCGTCACTGCATATAGATAGACTTCCTCATTGAACATCCAAGTATACGAGTACTGTATCACTTTATAGAAATAGAAAAAACATGGACTTTCAAGCGGGCAATAAATCCCATAAATGCATTGTCATATTTATAGCAACTTTGGGCTGCACTAAGTGGGAAAACATGAGCTAGTATTTCTCATTTCCAGCGGGGAAACGCATTTGTTAGTGTCGCGTTCCCAATCGACTAAAAATGTCCAGGTAGCACTATAGACTTAATCCTAGGAGTGTATTTCAGTGAGCTGCATTTTTGGATAATTTCTCTGCACAGCTACCTTATTACATGAAATTTTGGCGACACGTTAATTTAGCGATTTTGAAAAATCCATATTTAGCGGCACTTGAATTTAGCGATTTTTCGTAAATTTTGGAACATAAGTCACTTAATTTTCGCGATTTCACGAACTGAAACTTTGGCGAATTGTGAATTGTGTCGAGCTTTTCATTTATTCTAGGATTCCACAGCTCTTTGTAAACGTAGAATCCGCGGAGTCCATACGGGAATGCAAAATTTAATACTAGCGAAGAATCCATTTCAGTTGTCAAGCTGAAATGACTGATATGTGCACGAGACATCCGATACACGTAAACAGCATGATTGTGTGAAACTGACCAGATGGCGGAATTTCATATTGTACTCACTTTAATTTAGCGACGATTTAAATTTAGCGACACTTAATTTTGGTGCATTTTAATTTAGCGATTTTTAGAAAAATCGCTAAATTCGCTAAATTTAAGTGTCGCCAAAATTTCATGTAATAAGGTATATAAAGTGCACACCGGTGAGGTCAATAAAAGGTCACGAAGCTTTTTACACCATTTAGCCGTAAATTCAAAACAAATATATTTCTTCATACTGCAGCTGCTTCCAGAACAAATGAACGTTAACATTTATTCCTTGATATCCATGTACATGCCTTGTGTTTACATCTGCTAACCCTAAGAAGTGGGTTCAGCGAAAAATATAGTCAAATGTAAATCAATACAATGTCAACAAAAACAAACGCAACATGATCACGTACTACATGTTGTTCTGCTTCAAGGCCGGAATAAATATTGTTCAACATTACAAAACTACTGTCTCCTTTGACTGTGGTATTACTTGTAAAGATCAACTAAACAGCTTTGTCCATGTAAACATCGACATTTCGACCTCGGTATTGTTCAATCAACATAGGCAATCGCCAGTCCTCGCTCTCGGTAAAGTCCGGCACTTTTCCGCTCAGTGCTTTCTGAAGTATCATCAACCCGTGCTCGTACTGCCGAAAGTGGAGTTAGAGAATCATTCTTGCGACTGAGTTTCTGGAGTTCCTCTTGAGCACTAGACAACATCACCTTCTTTATTTCCATGTTCTCTTTCATCTCCGCTTTCACGTGATCTAGCGGAGACTGTCCAGATGATTTTGAGGAACATGTGGCTTCTTCAAAGCTCTGTTCGAGAGAACGAGGGCCAAGCATTGCATTCCTTCGCGGGGTCGAACGATTTTCTCCCGGGTTTTCAATTTCTTGTCGAGTCTCGTCGCGTTTCCTGCTTTTCACCGAGTCTGACAGTTGCTGAACAGCAGGAGAGTCGAGCTCAGAGACTTTTAGCCGTATCCTACCAACCAAACCTTCTACGGAAGATGCGCGAACAAACATTTCCTTGAAGTTTTCTTCGTCCTCGTCGTTCAAGTTTACAAAGTCACCATCTTCGTCCTCATATCGAATTCGTATCGGGCTGTATTTCAAACTATTGCACCGTTTTCGTATATCTTCAACCAGGTCACAGAATGAGTACTTTTTTACCACCCCATCTGATATCTCTGCCTCTACATTGAATTTTACGAACTTTTCGGGCCCGTATTCGACTTTCACGTTGTATTTCATGTTCAATTCTCGAACTCTTCGGAGTGCGAGTCCCTTTAGAGGGCGGGAACAACTTGTCAAATGTCGCGACGGCTGGATTTTGATTGGCTTTAACGAATGCGACTTCATTGTTAATCAATCAAAAAAGTGTCAAAAAATGTCAAAAATCTTGTCTGGTGGACACGGTAGCGCGCCTCGCGCTGTAATAAGAAATATTTCGGTTAATCTTCTCTTTAACCGATACATACATGACTCGCGCTTTCCGCTCATTCCTTGCTCTGGTATTACCTTTTTCTGTTTTTTAAAGGGGAGGTCGGGGCAATAAGAAATCAATTCCTGTGAAAAATTGCTGACGAAAAAAAAATAAACACAATAAAATGAAGTTAAAAACACATTGAAAACTAGCGGAAAAGAAACAATGCAAGGCACGTTTCATGCACAGCATTAAGAAATATAATTGATTAACTAATCAATTAATTAATTAATGTCATTATAATGAAATAATAAACTGATGTGATATTTTTTTGGTGTATGTAGGAGAGCTATAAGGCATTTAACTCTAAAACACCCTTATGGACTACTGGTCCTAGAAAGAAGATTAGGAAACCAAGGAACAAAGAATCTTCCGCGTTCTGAATTCTTAGGGTTTTTTACAACAACAACAAACAACAACAGTTTCATTTGAAACCTTCCAATTACAACAGTACCTCCCATCTATCATACATACATAATTTCATTCCACTTTAAGCGAGTGCTACGTCGCTTGTACAATATATGATAGTCCAATACACCATCTGGTGTCGTATTCAGGGCCCATGCACCCCATTGGGAGAGATGGGACAGAAAACGTTTGGGAAAGTTCTGCTTTCTCTAGTTCAGTACTGCAGTCGCACAGTGTTCAGAGCCTTGAAGCATACCGCACTGTACATAGCGCTAGCATTAAGCGTTTCTAAAAAAAAATACATGAAACATATGGCAAAAAGACCCAATGAATACCTTATCCACCCATGTACCAACCGTGACTGTCTGCTCAGCCTGATATGCAAATTTGAGACGTAATTTGCATATAGTCTCAAAACGGTTCACGGTTATGCAAGGATGGAAAACTGGGAACACATGCTTGAACTAGTTCGCTTTATTGTCAGCCCTTTTACAGTTTCCGCCAGAAATCTGGTAAAAAAACTGTATCAACAGTATAAAGAATACGAAAGTGCAAAGTGAGCTACGAAGAATTCAACAAAAAGTTTTTAAAAGCGTTTTTGATCGTGGCTACGGGCTTCACTGTTCATCGGATAAACTTCATAAATGAAATTGAACAGACGGCAAAACGAAACACTATGGACATTCAAAAATGTCATATCCAAGTTAAGGTTTGTATATTTTCATTGTTTTTTTGTTTTTTGGCGTCACAGTTGCCAAGATTTCTCAAGGAAAAACTTTTTTGTTTTTGTTCAGTTTGTCACGCACACACAAGATGGCGTGATTTTACGTCTTTCGTTCACGATTTTCAACAAATTCTTAAAAATCCCAAATTCATTTCCCCAAACTAAACTTTACATATTTTGAAAGATCGTCATCTCTAGTATTGCCATTTATAATATTACGAAATTCTGAACAAAGGCACATGCTCAAAATTATCGTTGTTTTTCGCCTACCGTTTTACGGAGAACGGGGGAGCCATAAGCTTTTGACTTCATTTGAATACTTAGATTAATCTAATTTTTATGAAATCATGGTATTTAGATTGTGACAAGTTGTACAACAAATTGAAGCTGTGACAGCTTTTTCTAGCGCAGTAGTTTTGATACGCGAGTCGAGTGAATCATGACTTATTTTAAGCCAGTTTGGTGTCGCCAAATCGAACCCCGGACTGAAAACTAATGTTTTCGTTTTCCCAGAAACAAATACGTTTTTCACGGAAAAAACTACACAGCAATTGTATACTTACTAAAGGCTACCTGTATGCAAAAGAAGAGCGAATTTTAGTTTTTTAACTTTGCCTTGTAATGTTTGATTTTTGCACGGATTTGCTCTTAAATCCCAGATACACTATAAAATTTTCCTAAACATAACGAACGCCGTAGTCAGAATTGCACAGTTTAGCGCGTTATCGTGCAGTGTTAAAACAAATATATTATAATCATGACATACAACATTTTATGGCTTATCCTGATTATATCCTCACAAAGACTTGGACAGGCCTAGAAACTGACTACTACTCAGTAAATCTGCTTTGAAAGAAATGGCTAAACTAGGCCACGATGAAAATATCCGTGGAGTGATTTCACTCACGTGACCGGCGGCCGTATTGGGTTGCTACAACCATATGATTTAGGGTGTCAGCTCCATTGTACATTGTACACCTTCATTGCATTAGGTAAAATTATATGTATTGTCGTTCTTTTGTGTTCTAATATTCTATTGTTTTAACAAAAGAATAAGTGTTACTCCTAAATCGCGCGTGGTATAGCTACAACAATAGGTAATGTTTGAAAAATAATAGAGCTGAAGTCCCATATGATTCGTTTAGGACACCTATATGGCCGCCATTTCATTGTTTTGGGACACCAATATGGCCGCCGTGACGTCACGTGCAAACGCTCTATTCGTTGACCAAATTACTGCATGGTGAAAATTTTGCCATACGGACCACTTACGAATTCTTGGAGCCAGCCTAAAATTTTGCGAACTAACGTTCATGGAGTCATGTGAGCTTTTATTTCTATCAATTTGAGCCAAAGCTCAAAACGCATATTATGCTTTTGTAAGAACCTGCAAATAACGGTTCCATTTTGATTAAAACGTGACGACTTGCTCATGCACTTCCTAAAAGTAGTAATCCGTATCTCTGAATAGTTTATTTTCATTACCTTAATTTCATATCAGTGTAATGCGAATATGAACATACTTTTGCGTAATATGCACAATATACATTTTATATGTAGTTCATTAAATTAAATGCCTCTTATTAGCCGAGTTCGAGGTCCGTACCGTAAGTTACGGACCGATTTTTTTCTCCTCGATTTATGGCTCGCACGCGAACCGTAACTTACGGTACGGACCGAGAAAAATGAGGCTAATTATATCTCTAAATCGGAGAAAAAGGAAAACCTTTCAAGTCAAAAGATAGATTACTTCATTTGTCTGACGTACTACGTCACAAGAAAGCATTATAAAGCAAATGTTATTGGCTTTCAAAAGTAGCGTGTGATCGGTCCTCGACTCGTCGTGAACTAAATTGCGTGGCTCTTGAGTGAAAACTACATAAACGAATTAATTTATTCTTCCATGTGTTGAAGGAAACCGGACACAAGGTATTTTTCTTTGAAAAGAATTCCTAGTTACTGGTGAAGACAAGTGAGGAAAAGAAGAATGATAACGCCGCGATACAATCGCCAAAACAAACGTGTTTGTCAAACTGGAAAATGTGGCAACATTTCGGTCTACAGAGGTGAACGAAGAAACTCTCAAACTTCAAAAAGGACTGCAAATATCTCCTCATCAAAACTGCAAGGTGCTTTTGGTTTTTGTTGTGCTTTAGTGGCTTCATGCTAAACATTGTGCATGAATGAGTTGGAATTTCAAACGCACCTGACAAATTTTCAGCATGAGCTGCAGCAAGAGCCTATTTGCGAATACGCAAAAATTGTTTTCATGGAATCCACTGCAAGGACAAAAATTTCGCTGAGGAATCAAGATACACTTTCAGCGTAATTCTGTAGCTTCAAGTTTGTTCTTATTAGAGCCACTGCCACGAACGATAACTCTGAACTTAAGTTTTATATAACTAGTCAAGAAATTGATCAAACTAAGCTTAAGCTTATATGATACAGTTTACCGATGGAAGCCGTTTCAAGTTGTTTTGCAGCTTTATGTTTTTCATAGAGAAGTTTTCTTACGAAGAAAGGTACTATTGTGTCAATGCTGAATTAAATTGTTAGAGTTAAACGAATTTGCCGAGTTACTAGAGTTTTTACAACTTACAGCCTAAAAGCTAAATACCAAAACAATAAGCACGTACTAAGCTTTATACTCGAGAAAATTGTCAATGCTTTTTGATTCGCGGCTACGGGCTAATTAATTTTTTGCTGAAGTTATATAGTTTAATTTCATCGAATAGAGATTTTGTAACTTAACATGTTAACCCATTTACACGTAGCTCCAAACGTTTATTCTGGATAAATTTTATGGTGGAAAACAACTTTTGTAAGCGGAGGAGGAGGACCGAAAAATTTACCAATCATACCGCGCGTACTATTATAAACTAAGAGATATAATAATTTTTTTTATTTAAGCATTACGGCACTTAGTAACTGTTTCAGCACAGCTTTGACCAAAATACAGCACCCTTCCCATGACATAATTTCCTTGAGGTTAGCTCCCTCTTTTTAGCAGGATCGCAATAAGATGGATCGAAACTCCCTTTCTTGACATTTTCTTGAAATTGAGATGTGCTGTCAACGTTTCCTTCGGGATAATAACGTGCTGTCACATAGTAGCAAGTTAAGTCATTGTCCTCTTTACTGTCCCATCCCATTCCAACATCTTGAGTCGAAGACCAGACGAGTTGTGTGAAGTGTCCGGTAGATTCTGACCAACTTGGGTTGTTGAAGTTATATTTGCACACTTCCTTATACCTTGAGAATAATACCAAAAAGTTTTTGGAGAAAAAAATTGAGAAACGTATGCTCAGATATGCATGGGGTATGCTTATTAACTCTATTTTTCCTGGGCTTTTTCTTTTGAGTTCCTGAGCCTGGGGGGGGGGGGGGGGGGGGGGGGGGGGGGGGGGGGGGGGACACATTGCGCCCTCCCTCGTAACTTCAAGAATATTAAGGCTATAGCAATGAAACCTAGAAGGTACATAGTACGTCCGAAACTGTCTCCTTTGCGGTCCGCACAATGGAACGATGTCGTTATATGACGTTGTTATTAGGTAATAAGATATATGGCCGCCATCTTGGATCCTCTATCTTGGATTTCTGAATTTTTTCAAAACCAATAAATTAACGCTAAATGACGTAGAAATTTAAAAGTTATACCAATAAACATTGTTGTTCTTCATTCAAAGGTTAAAATATGCAAATATTTTTACGTCATTTAGCGTCTATTTATTGGTTTTGATTAATTTTGAGTGAATTTAGACGGCTTTTAGGAGGTTTTAAAAAAATTCAGAAATCCAAGATGGAGGCCGTATAACTAATTACCTAATAACATATGACGTCATCGTTTCATTGTGCGGACCGCAAAGGAGACAGTTTTGGACGTACTATGTACCCTCTAGGTTTCATTGTCATGGCCTTAATGTTCTTGAAGTTGCCCCCCCCCCCCCCCCCCCCCCCGCCCCCCGGCCCAGAAACTCAAAAAAAGCCCAGGCTGAATAGGATTAAGTCATTTTCATTTTCATTTTCCGCGACCGCCATCGCCATCACCACGTGCGATTTGGTATAAAATTGGCGTTCGCGCTAGTTTTTCTATCTTTTTGCTGCTACACCGTGCTGACGAGACCCAACCAGGTCGAAACAGCTGTCCACGGTTGCATTTTGGCTTGTTCAAGTTTGTATTACTATTTTTGGCTGATCAGATCTTCTATAGATCCTACGTATTCCAGCAGCATTTTCGTTCGCGGTCCTTTGCTCCTTGTTCTACTATTGTCCTGAAGAATTATCACCTTAACCCTATTTTGCCTGGGGGGCCCGCGCTAACTTTCAACATTCTTAACTTCCTTAATATGTATTCAAACGCGATCAAACTTTGAGACTTTTCCTAAAATCTATCTGGCAACAATTTCTTATGACATTTTATTGATTATGTTACTTGATGTTTCCATAGCAACAAAGGTATAAATATGCAAATTTCAAAAAAACATGACTGTCTAAATCTTGTTGCCATGGAAACATCAAGTCACGTGATCAAAAAATTGTCATATGAAATTGTTGCCAGATAAATTTTAGGAAAAGTCACAAGTATGATGGCGTTTGGGTACACATTAAAAAAGTTATGCATGTTGAAAGTTAGCGCGGGCACTTTGTGCCCCCCCCCCCCCCCCCCCCCCCCCCCCCCCCCCCGCCAAGGCCGAATAGCGTTAAAGCATTAAAATGTTTCCTTTCAAACTAAGTGTAGTACGTGTTTGTGTAAAGTATCGCTGCATATTTTAACGCTAAAATCTAAAAAAATAAATTTTGCAGTGTCGCTGTACGTCAAGTCAGCTATAAATATGATATTCAGTGCCCAACTTCAACATTTAGTATATTCTATAACTAAAAACTGATAGTCGAAGAAAAGTGGCATTATGTTTAAGGTGGCTCCAAGTATTTTTTTGGGGGGGTCACACTCCTTTTTTAAATGCGCTTTTACATAATCTTACTTTAGCTCAATGAATCTGAATGTTAGGCGTGGATGAAAGTTTTGGATGATGCTCTTTTTATGCTAATCAGCGTTTCCATAGCAACGGTAAACAAACATGGCGAAAAACAGTTTTTCCTAAATATCTTTCGATTTTGGGGCTACCCTCGATAAGCGAATAAATGCGCTATAATCTACACTGTATAGCACACTAAATGGGAAAATTTGAAACAAATTAAACTGTTCGATTTTAAATAAATCGCTGAAACATTTTCAACACGTGTTTTTTCATGTTTGAAATATAAGCGGTCAAAACATACCATAGGTCTCACAAATTATCATTAAATTACCACATAAAGTTTTCCCAGACTTAAATTAGTACTCCCTGCAAATAGCTCTAACTCCTCGGCAGTAAAGAGATCGAGCTTTTCATTCAAATGCAGTTTTTCTTGACGTTTTCACTTTTTACAAGCAAGTCAATTTAAGGCTCTTTATTGTTTTATCTGCGGTGAATAGGTTTTTCTGTTTTTGTCAATTTACCGACCGGATATAGCAAGTCACTGATATTTCAAACGGCGCCACTCGTGCACGTGTGGATGAATGAACATTTATCTGCGATGCATGGGAAGAAGAATCCCGTAATTATCATAATCAGTCTGCTTTAAGCGGAACGACTACCTTCAGACTCACGGAACCGTAATGGCCGGGGCCAAAAATGGCAATTTATTTTGCCAATATTTTCACGGCAAAGATGTAAAACGGAAATAATAAACCATTGCACTAAGAAATAAAAGCGCGCAAGGAAATGGTATCCTTTGTAACACAATACAACCCTAAACCTCCACGAAGTACAAGCCCTGTGTACATACATCCTCATGGACAAATGAATCACAACCTTTGCTAGACGGATCTATAAATAACCTTCCCTTATTTCATTCAAAAGGGGTAGATCTTTAAAAGACATAATGATCAGGGCTAAACTGAGGACCGAGTCGCATTGGCGTAAAAAGTTGTTTATTTTACAAAAAAATCTGTCATCATATAGGATTTGCGAGTGCGACCCCTCTGTCAAAAAAATATTAAAAATGAGCGGAATGCACCACATGTTCAAAGATACCGACACTTGAAATTGGTGAGCTCTAGACCTCGCCGAAATGTCCCAATTCGTCAAAAAAGCCATTAATATGTCAATCATGACGTAAATAGAAACCGAAAACGCGGTAAAATCAATTTTCTCACGAGTTTGGCGCCTTTCTCTAGCTCAAGATGGATCCAATGTAGCCATATGCCCCGGGGGGAGGGGGGGGGGGGGGTACTCCCATATATGAGCTATATAGGTATGTGCCGCTGTGAAGGGTATGTTTTTCAGGCAGTTTAGTCTAGGATAGGATATAGTTATCAGAGATTTTTGGTCTAGAATAGGGTATCATTTTCCGCGAAACTGATGAGTTGCGTGAAGAATTTAGTCTAGACAAGGTTTACTGGCAAATGGCATTTTAAAATCGGTACGGCCGGCAGTACGGCATTTTTACTGACCCCTGTTTACTAATAACTGTGATAGTGAACGAGTTTCTGGAAAATAGCGAGTCTGGAATAGGTTTAGGATAGGGTAGGGTTTTTCGGTGTTTAGTCTAGTATAGGGTTGCAAAATGCAGCTTAAATGGTCTAGTATAGGTTAAGGATCTCAGAGTCCCAGCGGCACACCCGCACCCAAAAATTGGCCGAGTACCCCCCCCGGGCCATATGCATACTGAAGCCCCAGCGGTTTTTACCTTCTATTTGGGAAAAATCTAAATCTAAATCCAGGAGCTGCTATCAGACAACCAGAAGTTAACCGGCCAGCTAGCCAACATTTAGCGACGCAGCCGACATTCAGCGATACGGGTTGTGTCGTCTTCGCCGTCTTCGTTGCCTGACTTGACGCTCATAATCCAACAGTGCCAGTTGAATATTCAGGTTATGAAGATTGTAGATACAGTGCATATTAAATATACTTGCCATTCTCACCTGCATGCAGGTTAAAAGGCATAAAATTCCGAGAAAAGCGAAAGCCGTTTGTTGCGGTTCCATATGTTCGTAAATAGCGTGATTGCATGACTCATTTTGGTGGGAGATGGAAGTTTATCTTCTTCTGTTGACACATTGGTTGACATGACTAGTTGACTGTGCGACCCAAACATAACAAAATACTTTTTTTGCTGGAAACAGAAAGTTGAGTGAAATACAATCTCACCAAAACCAATTTTATCCTCTAGTGCGACCCGGCCCTGTGAAAACAAACCAACTAAAACGAGTGAACAAAGGTCATACTCGCCCGGCGCTAGTAGAATTTGTGATAGGCCTGTCAACACCTTTCATTTCATTTGGTTTCACTGCATGCATTATTATAATTAAACGAGATTAGCGACGGGAGATTTGCGTCATCAGTATGGAATTTATCAGAGTAAATCGCAGACGCTCTCTTGCGCGAACGCCCCTAGCGGCCGGGAGCGATGAGAAGCGGCTGTATTCAAAGGCTAATATAAAAAGGGAAGTGCGACCCAAAAAAAACTACTTGGAGCCACCTTAAAGCAGCAAATAAGTCACACAAAGCAAAAACACAAAAGACTACTATTACATTAGAGAAGTATGAAAGAAATCAGAAAATTAATCAAATTAAGCAGCAAATAAATCATAGAAAACATAAGCACAAAAACTACTCAAAACAAATCAGAACATAAAGCCGCATTAAAAACCTGTTTTGTGGGAGTGGCTCGCATTTACCTGTACCCTTAAGAGGTACCAATTATTTCTGGCTTAGAGAAGTTTTCATTTGAGTGTCGTAAAACCAAAACCAAAGTAATTACTCTGACCAATCACAGCAGTCGTAAACAATCTAATGAACCAATCAGAGCTGCGAGCAAGTCACGATTGGTTTTGGTTTTACTTCTGATTGGTCGAGAAAGTGGCACGAGATTTTTTAGCCAATCACAAAGCGTAGCAATGCAAAACTTTCGACACAATTGAAAACTGCTCTAATATTTTAAAAGGTATCAGAGTAACTCTGACGGTGGTTATTTTCGATTCAAATAGCCTTGGTACAAAACGAAACAGGTACGACCATCACCCCCGTTTCTTTTATATAAGAGTTCTTCCAGGCAATGTGGGAGTTAGGGTATCGAGCAATGTATCGAGAACTGACTAAAATTTGAAATGATATATATGAAATAAATCATATATGAACTGCGGAAATGAAATCAAATGAAGAATGATCCTCGCAGTTATGAACGCAATTTAAGCAATTGCGAAAAGAAGCCTGAAAAAAATTCAGGCCTTCAAGGGGGTTCGAGCCCGTGACCTCGCGATACCGGTGCGATGCTCTACCAACTGAGCTATGAAGCCACTGACGTTGGGAGCAGGTCAATTGTAGGTTCATATGTTCCCGTGAAAGGAATTGCTTAAATTGCGTTCATAACTGCGAGGATCATTCTTCATTTGATTTCATTTCCGCAGTTCATATATGATTTATTTCATATATATCATTTCACATCCACTCCTTTCGCGGGAACATATGAACCTACAATTGACCTGCTCCCAACGTCAGTGGCTTCATAGCTCAGTTTCTAGAGCATCGCACCGGTATCGCGAGGTCACGGGTTCGAACCCCGTTGAAGTCCTGAATTTTTTCAGGCTTCTTTTCGCAATTGCTTAAATTGCGTTCATAACTGCGAGGATCATTCTTTATTTGATGAATTTATTTATATATTATAATCCGCAAAGCTGTTGGCATGAAAGCGGATTTAAAAAAAAAAATACAATGTAAAATAAAATAAAGCAAAACAAACTGACAGGTGTTGCGTGTTCATTAATTAAACTACTTCACAAGTTCCATGGTGACCATCTCCTTGAACTTAGCAAGGGTGGGGGCCTCAAGTATATTGTTCGGGAGCAGGTTCCACTCCTTAAGTGATCTTGTTATAAAGCTGAATTTACGGGTGTTAGTGGAGCTATACAGGTTGATAAATCTCTTGAAGAATGAAATCTCTTGAAGAATGAAGAATGAATATCTGAATAGTGTTATTTATTTAATATTTAACTCGTGTTCTGAACAGCTATTTAAAATATGTTTAATTCCATTTCCTTGAAGGAGGAAGGCAAGGGTTGACATAGAACTGCTTACCATTTGTTAACTGCTTTCGAAGCTATCTCCCCTGGGGTCAATTCCTCTGAGGTGCAAAATTTTGCTAGATTCTCGCCTTGTCCTCCGGTATCGTCTGTATGGATAAGTTTTCCCTGAGTTGCTATTCTTTTGGCTGTGGCCTGAGCATCACTGTTCAACTTCGCACCCAAAGTTAACGGAGATGAATTATGGATTTTACGGTACGTGTTATGCTCGTTTAAACCAGCCTGAAAGAAATCTGTTGTACGATCATGGTTAATTGTTTGGATCCAGATTTACTAGTACGACTGCGTGTAGGCTTCCTGCAGACTCCTCGTCGTATTTATTATAAAATTCATTAATAATCCATAAGAAAAAAAAAATGACAATTTAATGAAGACTTGTAATCCTATTACAAAACAGCTATATAATGCTAGTTAGTTACAACCACTGGTGGATGTATACTGTGGTTGTAACTAATTAGCATTTCATCTTGTGCCCGCGCTAACTTTCAACATTCATAACTTCTTTAACCCATTGACACCTGAGGATTTTTACGTTTTTGAGTGATTTTCTACATACACACGCCCCATAGGATTTCGTGACTTCATATTTGGAGTTACCATTGAAAGTGCTGCTGTTCTAAAACACTGAAGGCCCGAGTTTACTGGAAACGTCATTGTGACGATCTCATTTTGCTTGGTTGATTTGCAATAAAGGGTCCAATATGAATTATCTACGATTTTTGGTAAGTTCACGGCCATTTTTTATCTTTAGTAGCTGCCTGATGAGCATCATTAAGCTTGGAGGTAGTTCAGAGTCCACTTCTCAATGAAGCGAGTTAGGTGTTGTACTTCGTTTACGAACTTGGCTCGTTGCTCGTTGAACTGGAAAAATGGCCGCCTGGAAACGAAGTAGCTTTGGGACTCGACTCTGGATGAATTTTTCGACCTACCGCGGCATATTTTGGAAGTTGCGACCACAGGAGAACACAACAAGCGCGAAATTTCGGCGGTGGTTCAGAGTGGCTGTGAACTTAGTATGTGAATGGACGCCGTCAAAAAATCTGTTTATTTCCCAGCATGCAGTTCGGTGGTGATGTTGAAAATCGAGGCAAGGTGAGTATGCACTAGTATAAGAAGCTGTAGCTAGGCCCGAGCAACGAATAAGAGCAAAAAAATTCACTGCTAAGCTAGGACTAGGACTGAATTTTGCTGTAAATGTTGACTTTTGGGTTTGCCACGATGATTTGAATAAAAAAACTAAAGGCAAAAACGTGATTTTTGTTGTTTTTCTATGACGTTAAAAACGGTAATTTTTGTTATTGACCAAATTCAAACGCTGATATTCTGCAAAAATCGCTGACTTTTTTGTGTTTATTGGGTATCTCAATTTGAAAGACTTTCTAGTCAATGCTCACAACTGCTAGTTAAGGTAATGTTCGCACGGTTGAGAAAGTTACAATTTTATAAAGCAGTGGAGTCTTGTACGGGCGGTTACGGGCGGTTCAGGTGTCAATGGGTTAATATGTATTCAAACGCCATCAAACTTTGTGACTTTTCCTAACGTTAATCTGGCAACAATTTCATATGACATTTTTTTGATCACGTGACTTGACGTTTCCATGGCAACAAGATTTTGACAGCCATGTTTTTGGAAATTTGCATATTTATACCTTTGAATGAAGAAAAACAATGTTTATTGGTATAACTTTTGTATTTTTTACGTCATTTAGTTTTCATTTATTGGTTTTGATTAATTTTGAGTCAATTTGGACTTTTTGGTTTTTAAGAGGTTTAAAAAAAAATCAGAAATCCAAGATGGCGGATCCAAGATGGCGGCCGTATAGCTAATTACCTAATAACTACGTCATATGACCTCATCGTTCCATTGTGCCCCCCCCCCCCCCCACCCAGGCTCAGGAACTCAAAAAAAGCCCATGCCGAATAGGGTTAAAATAAATAAAGATGCACAACCTCCTTCAGCTCCTTCTATCCCATTGTCTGTCCCAGTGGGTCTCGTACTGCTAGCCGCTGTCGTTGCAGTAGCCTCCGTTGTTGCGGTGACCTCAGTTGTACTACTTGAGCCTGTCGGTGTGGACGCGCTGCTGGTGGGCTCCTCAGTTGGGGTCTGCGCAGTGCTTATAGTAGTAGCTGCAGATGACGAGGTAACATCAGTTGTTGGAGATGTAGTCGGGGTAGGTGTTGTTGTAGCTGCAGATGAGGTTTCAATTGAGTGTGTATTACCCATGGTTGCCATGTTTAGTTGGCAAAGAGCATCAAGCATACATGGCGGACACATGTGCGGTGAAAGACAAAGATCTGCTGTTTTTGACAGTGTGTCATAAACTAGCTGTCCGTTGATTGGAATTCGAAGCGAACCTGAATTTCCTGCCAAGGATAATGCGGCAAATGTTTATATGCAATGTAACAAAAAAATATGTGAAGTTACTAAACAAGGAGTGAAAAAGTTGGAACCTTACCAGTGGAAATCAAACTTAACCAGATGAAAACGCAATGAATAATGACAAACCATTTCTCGGTTCCCATTGCCGACCTATGAATCAAAGTAAAGCGTGATGGAAATATAAACAGTGTCAATGCAAATTCGATATCTTTATAGAAATTATACATAAGGCTTAGAGATAAAAATGAATTCATGAAAGGATCGACAATGTTTAAATATAGAATATTGAATAGTTCGCAAACAATTAACAATGTATAGTCTGCTTTACACAACTTCCCAATTCTTTACCAGAACACTTTTTTCATCTCAGCATGCAAATTGAAGATTTACAATTGCTGACCATAAAGGCCAATTAAGAAAATATGTTTTCCTTTCAAATCTCGTACTTACGTTTGTCAAGTTTGCAAATGTGAACGTTCAAAATACAACTCTCGCTGCTTATCTGTCAGCCAGACTCCTCCTACAACCATGGAATGGGGACGATGTACCTGCAAAAAAATGATGACATTATATGCATGAGTACCACGCAATGAATATCCTTTCATCGTCGTTTAAAACCAATAAAGTTACTGTTCCTTGTACATAAACATTGAAATTTGCTGATGAGACCTTCTAGTATTATATGGAAGATAACAATCGGTAGTTTTGAATTAATCCTACCTTAAGACGGCTGCTCCAAACACGGTTTTAAACACGCTTGCATTCCGACTATTGAATGACCACCAACCGTGCATTTGATATTTTACAGAACATGCCTTTCACCCCGGCCCACACTCTCATTGTGTGAACCCAATGTAATGAACAAGTGGTACGGCTGGCCGCATGTTGCGTTTAATAACCATTGGAGTAAAGTTGAACACGGCAGTGATACATTGTAGGCAAGGATAATATGTGAAGTTAGCGAACGATTGAAGGAACTAGGATATGTACCCGCCGCAGATTATAGGAGTTCTAAGATGACATCTTTTTTCACCCTCATTGATTGTGGAAACTGATCAATTATGGTAACCGAAATGCAATACCATGTCTCAACGTGCGAGTGACATCTTGCTTTGGTGACAGTTTGCAAGGTTACAAACACTTGAATCAGGAAATGGAACGATAGTATTTTTTAAGTGTTCCAAGGTCTTTTGACCACCATTGTACCTACTAGTTTTTAATTTTATGGTTGTAGCTTTTCAGAACTAAGGCTTTTGTATTTTATACTATATGTACCAGAGTTACATATATGTCAAGGAACATTTATACCCAGTTTAAGTTTAATAAAGACCGGTTCGGGTTGAAGTCCTCCCATACATGTCACCCTTTACCCCATAGACTCTAATTACGCTTAACCTAGAGAATTATCACCTCTCCATACTCCCCTCCCATAGAAGGTTATCACCTCTCACTAAGCAGCATGAGGGATTATCACCCCCAGAGAGGATTATCACCTCTCACTCAGTACCCTGTGAGGTTATCACCCCCTTGAGGATTATCACCTAGGACTGAGTCCACTGGAAGAATTAAAGAAAAGTCACTTAATGTCCCGTGTTGGGGTACGACATCCCTTACCCCTTTCCCCGCATATGTTCTTGTGAAGTTGCTTACTTATAAAATTAGGAAGGGGTTGTGGGTTAGGCACATCAATAAAAAATGGTCATAACAAAATTTTATCTACATAACATCACTTTTTTGCGCTAAGACAACTGAATAAATGTGTGAGAAGGCGTGGGTCCTATAAAATATCTGACGTCATTATTTATATATTGAATTCTTCATTTAATATTGATGGCCAGGATAAGCACGGACAATCTAAAAAGGAAATAGGATTGTATGTAAATCTTCTTTTGGCCAGCAATAGTGATTGGAATTAGTGGAGTGCAGTTCAGGGATTAGTGGTAAGTAGCTCCGGAAAATACGAAAATAAAAATATAACGAGAAGTTGTATTTGAAAGATCTTTTTATTTGCTTGATGGAATCTACATGGTGTTCTGATGACAAAATCGAAAACAAGTTTTTCGATATCGGTTCTTCTTTCCCGTCTTTTAACCGTCTAAAAACGTGAAATTTCACTTCCGGTGGGGTACAATATCGCGCAAAAGAAAAACTGGGGATTGTAGGCTGTGAATGCCAGTATATGTTTCGTATGTCCTAAAGACGAAGCATTGTTCTATTAAGATGTGTTGTCTATGGTTGTAGCAACACGCATCCAGCTCATTTTTGCTACTTTATTTTATATTTCATTTGCCTTTCTAAACCCTGAAAAAATTCGTGACTTTTTCTGAAACCGATCTAGAAACATTTTGACGTTACAGAGGTTTGTTCCTGACATGTGATGTTTCCATGGCAACCATGATATTCACATGCCTATTTACCTGTTTTTGCATTTGTCTGTATATATTGATTTTATATTTTGACGCTTTTCTAACAAAGATGATGGAAATCCCAGATGGTTGTTTCAAGTTGGCAGCCAGTATGGTTACCGTTGTTGGATTGCATTGTGGAGTATATATATATATATATATTACGCTCACTGTTCATACAGTTTGAGCACTCTCTGGATTGGGTGGAGAGCCTTGTAAGAGGTGTTCACTATTGGCATATTGCTTCGCTCACTGCTCGCAGTTTGAGCACTCTCGTGACTCCACAATGCAATCCAACAATGTGTAACCGTACATCCTGTGCCTAAGTTCAGGAGTTGCCATAAAGCCATTATGGTAACAACCGGGAGGGCACATTGTATACATAATTGTATATTACGCTCACTGTTCATACAGTTTGAGCACTCTCTGGATTGGGTGGAGAGCCTTGTAAGAGGTGTTCACTATTGGCATATTGCTTCGCTCACTGCTCGCAGTTTGAGCACTCTCGTGACTCCACAATGCAATCCAACAATGTGTAACCGTACATCCTGTGCCTAAGTTCAGGAGTTGCCATAAAGCCATTATGGTAACAACCGGGAGGGCACATTGTATACATAATTGTATATTACGCTCACTGTTCATACAGTTTGAGCACTCTCTGGATTGGGTGGAGAGCCTTGTAAGAGGTGTTCACTATTGGCATATTGCTTCGCTCACTGCTCGCAGTTTGAGCACACTCGTGACTCCACAATGCAATCCAACAATGTGTAACCGTACATCCTGTGCCTAAGTTCAGGAGTTGCCATAAAGCCATTATGGTAACAACCGGGAGGGCACATTGTATACATAATTGTATATTACGCTCACTGTTCATACAGTTTGAGCACTCTCTGGATTGGGTGGAGAGCCTTGTAAGAGGTGTTCACTATTGGCATATTGCTTCGCTCACTGCTCGCAGTTTGAGCACTCTCGTGACTCCACAATGCAATCCAACAATGTGCAACCGTACATCCTGTGCCCAAGTTCAGGAGTTGCCATAAAGCCATTATGGTAACAACCGGGAGGGCACATTGTATACATAATTGTATATTACGCTCACTGTTCATACAGTTTGAGCACTCTCTGGATTGGGTGGAGGCCTTGTAAGAGGTGTTCACTATTGGCATATTGCTTCGCTCACTGCTCGCAGTTTGAGCACTCTCGTGACTCCACAATGCAATCCAACAATGTGTAACCGTACATCCTGTGCCCAAGTTCAGGAGTTGCCATAAAGCCATTATGTATATATATATATATATATATATAGGAGTAGGGCAGCTGCGATGATGTGGATTCTGTACAGAGCGGCGATGTTCATGCACCAAAGCATTCATTTACGTTTTGTTTCTCCGGTGTATTATGTTTAAAACGTTTTTTACATTGGATCATATAGAACAGGTTTTTAGAATTACATGTTATGTGATTATAAATGCAACGCTCCTCTTTAGTACCTAAAATAAGTGAATTTTTTTGGCCTTGTTGAATAAACTAACAAGTCAAACAGCGTGGGTGGTTGCATCTGTAAGCTCCTGCCGGAGGCACTATCTAATCTTTCTCTCTGGTTGATTTCCTTAAGGCCCGTTTACACATGCGCTTTTTGATGCGATTTTTGTCGCGCTCTTCAGTGCAACTTTTGTCGCATGTGTAAACTAGCGGCGATTTCCTGTGCTATCACGGGTGCGACATTTGCTGTAATTTGCTGTGATTTCCCATAAATCGCCGCCAAGTTGCATCAGGTTTCGAACATGTTCGAAACCTCTGCGATATCGCGCGAAAAATCGCTCCCAAATCGCACTGAAATCGCCGCGATTTGAAGATGCAACTTGCGCGCGACAAAAATTGCATCGACGAGTGCGACAAAAATTGCACAAAAAATCGCCTGTGTAAACGGGCCTTTAGTTCAGTTTAACCAGGAGGTCACGAAGGCTTGCACTTCATCTATAAGCCATGACAGGTGGTAAGGGAAAACTTTGTTTGCAGCCGGTGGAGTATTGAAAAATGTTAAGGTGTTTTCGTACAACAGAGGAAGGCCGAGATTACAAAGAGCTGGATTGAAGGTGATTACGAAAGGTGTTCGGTCGGAGGCTTTCCTTTCTTGTTCTGGCTCAGTAACAAGATCACTGTACTGCGAGGGATGGAATGGATGCGTCGAATTTCACTCTTTAGGAAAGAGCGGCTATATTCTCGTTTCAATGAGTAATTAATAAGTTTCGCAAAGCGTTTTTCAAAAAGAAAATCAGTAGAACATGATATGTCTTAACCTTAAGGCAAGGCTGAAAGGAATCGAGCGTTTGGTGCGACTTGGATGACATGAAGATTTTAAGTGATATTGATGTTTTTCTGTAGGCTTGGTGTAAAGGTCCGTTTGGATTTGGTTGTCTTTAAGCTAATAAAAACAAGACTGACAAACAAGTAAACACTACAGTTTCAGGTTATTCGCCGATATTTTTTCCATAGTGCGGTATCTATAGTTTCCACCTTAACTGATTTGTGGTAAATCTGAAACATCTTGATGCACATATTTTAACTTAATGCATTTAATTTGTTTTCGGAAGGCCGGCTAAAATTTATGTTTCACCGAAAATTTGGAAACAGGCCACAACATAACTCATGGTAACCGTCCTGTCTTGTTTTGTATACAACTGATTTGAAAATCAATGTTACGAGGGGTGTCAAAATTAAACAAAAGTGGCTAATAAAATGTCAGATTATCCATCTAATCCATGTAGTAAACCCCGGAAAAATCAAACACTTAAGCTATATAACTCCTATATTAGCCTGTGAACAGGCTTCTTTTTGGGGAAGAGGGAAGGGGCGGCGAAGCCTGTGGACTCCCCTTTGATGCCGCCGTTCCGCCCCCAAGTAATTATCCTGTTATTATAATTGTGAACAAGTTAATTAATATGTCAACAAGTTGTCATGTTTTTGTCAGGTTGAATGCATCGGTAGAAGTATAAAAATAGACAGGCTAAACACGACTCCCACTCTCCGCTAAAAAGTATTTAAAAAGCCTAAAGTATAAACCTTTCCCAGTAAGAATTCAGAGAGAATCGCGCCTTTAGATCGCAGTTATGAATTTGTTCTCTTCGATGATATTGACCTTTTGATCTCGGCGGATTATACAGTGTAGTGTTTCCGGCCACACTCGGTATAATAGGCATCTTAGATCCGAGTCTCAAAAAGCCGTAGTCTATAATTCCACTGCAATGAAATCATGAATTATTAATTTAGCTCCTTAGTAAGTTCTGTAGTTGAGTAGTGTGTCTCAGTGGAGCTAGGATAAACCTCTGTTGTTTTGTAGTGGCGTTTGATTTGGCATCCAACAGATAATCTGCACATGGTGACTGTTTTGTAAATCCAGTCGGCAAAATTCAAAAAACATCTTGCTTTTTTGCCACAGACTTTAGACACAGCTTTTGCTCTTCTTTAAGTCTCGGTATATGCGAAAAATTTCGCAACGAATCGTTCAAAGCTTTCTCCAAATTGCATGCAACGAGTCGCCGTGTTTGTTTATCATTTGAGCCAGGAAATGGAATAATTATGCAAATGTAGGGCGCCAGGCATCTGAGATGTCAACATGTGTCGTCGATCACCACATGCCTGTCAACACCAAGTGATCTGACCAATCAGCTCATGATACCAGACTCTGGTATCATGGAACGGCGGCATCAAAGGCGAGTCCACAGGCTTCGCCGCCCCTTCCCTCTTCCCCAGTCCGCGATTTTAACCTAAACCAATTCCCCAAAAAGAAATTGCAAATTGCAAATTCTTGTTGACAGTATTTAACCCTATTCGGCCTGGGGGGGGGGGGGGGGGGGGGGGGGGGGGGGGGCACAAAGTGCCCGCGCTAACCTTCAACATTCATAACTTCTTTAATATGTATTCAAACGCCATCAAACTTTGTGACTTTTCCTAAACTTTATCTGGCAACAATTTCATGTGACAATTTTTTGATCACGTGACTTGACGTTTCCATGGCAACAAGATTTTAACAGCCATGTTTTTGAAATTTGCATATTTTGTACCTTTGAATGAAGAAAAACAATGTTTATTGGTATAATTTTGTATTTTTACGTCATTTAGCGTTTATTTATTGAGTCCCCCCCCCACAAGCTCAGGAACTCAAAAAAAGTCCAGGCTAAATAGGGTTACGAAGGGACACACGTTTAGTACTCTTGTCATTTATTAGTTACTTGCCACACACTATTTTTTTAGTTTGTCACAAGTAAACAAACTGCCGCACTTTCCTGTTTTAGTTTAGTTGTGAAAACAATACAAGTTTAACGTAACTGGGCATTATTTCGTTCCATTCACGTAATATAAAGTATCCCGGGTCCAAAGCTAGATACGAACAAAAAACGATCTGGCATTATTTGATTGGCGGTTCCTTTCAAAGTTGCTCGTAAGATCTTCCATTCTTGCTTTTAGAAAGGTTATATTTTGTATGTTGAATGCACTAACTATTTAATTGAGCAAACTGTCGAGTCTTCCGAATAGTTTTGGTTACTTTCGCTTTCGACGCCAACATTGAGCGTTTTATTTTGACCGGGTCTTGGTATACCCGATCTTCTTCGTCTATTAACACAGTTACTCCAAAAGTCAATTATGGAAACATGTAGTGTACATCTAACTTTTTATTCTGTGGACGAAATCATATGGTGTCACCGTTGAAATGAAGCCTTTTCGGCAGTACTTTTACATGTTACATTTTTTTTCAAAATTTTACTAAATGACATTTAGGATTTTTCTTAAATTTTGCTTGTCCTTACTCTTGGGTGTTAAAGGGTTGATGTTAATTTACCCGCCACATTGAAAAACGAACATCAAACTATTATAAAATCTACAACTGTCAGACATTGCGATAACTATTTAATTTCCAACTGGAAAATTTACCATGTCCTCAGGGCTAAAATAATAAATAAAGGTATAAAAAAAATGTATATATTTTTACAGTGTTCAGTTTCAAATTGGCTTAAACAGGTACCATGAATTTCCCAGTAAAAACAAATACAACACATTTCTATTTCATGAACACCTACTGAAAATCAAATATTTAGAACAATACCCTTACCAGTGGGGAACCTCAGCGTGCAACATTGGCACAAGAAAACACATGTCTTGATACTTGGGATACTTGGGTAAAGAGGTTTTTTTAACAAAATAATGGTAACCCATTAAGAGTATTGAAAAAAAAACATACGTTTATACAGTTTAATTGCTGCATGTCAAAAAGACCTTCTTTTGTGTCAGAACGAATATTCACTATTCTTGCCATTCTTTATGAATCACCACATATTTTTCATTAGATCATCATTCAGTCGGTCGTGACACGCTTCACTGTTTCAGTTAATTGGTGAAACACCTGAAACTCAACCCACAAAAAGCGAATTTACATTATACGATAAGAGGTTCTCTTCCGATTCTCATCAACGTTTCTGGTAAGTAATTTTACTTGCAGAATCTATCCATACGTAAAAAAAAGCTATCCTTCTTATGTTAAGCGCGATAAATACAACGCATGTTGCTCAAATCACATTCCCGCCGCTTATCGTTAGGCAATTCAAATTACTTTCGCTATCGAGAGGCAAACTACGTGATATTTCACAATCAACTGAACGTTGAGACATGTGACACAAATTATGCAAACATGAATTCAGATAATTCACTTACTATGTAGGAAATTTTAGGGCTGAGCTCAACCCATTAATTTCGCACAGATTGTTAGCCCTAGTAAGGCCAAATGGGGACCACATGAGGCAAAGAACAAATATTTGACCTCGTTGGTATAGTAAAAAAGATATGATAGTTCGAGCAGAATGCTCCAGGCAGGCCGGGGCTTTATCAATATTTTTCCCAAATGTATAAAAATGATCCGTTTATCTTCATATGAGTTAATTTAATTTGCGAGCAAGGCGTCGCAAGCTCTTTTGTTGCAGAGAGTAATATGTTAAAATTTTTTTGTAGGATCATAAGATCAAAATTTAAAACAGGCTTTCGGGAAATGGAAAATACATAATTTTAAGGACAAAATACATTTTTATTTTATCTTATGGTCATTAACGAAAATAAAAGAAGTTCAGTGTTTGGTTTGAAATAGAACACAATTGCAGGTACCTTGGAGTTGTTAGTGATATAATTACTAATATTAACTTCTCGAATACAAAATTGAGTTACATTTAATTTTTCCTTTTTTTTTCATCGCGATTTTCTGTAAAAATGCTTCGTAACTACCGTTAACGGTATAATGTAATTCAGAGCTCTGTAATTAAAACGTGCTAGCTGAACAAGATTGATAAGCAGATAAACACTACAGTTTTTTTAACTTCATAGCGAAGAGCCTTGCCTATCCACCTGTAATATTGTATCGTATCAAGTCTTTAGCGCTAAGCTCATCACAACGGTGTTGCCTGAATGTAATGTATCATTTGTGTTGCGTGTCTTAACGTTCAGTGATTATAAAATATATCGCCTTTTGCCTCGAAAGCGAAAGTAATATGAATTGGCTGAAGAGGCCGCGGTTGATTTGAACAACATACATTTACAGTTAAAAAACTAAAGTTCGCTCAGTTCGATCTTTTGCATACAGGTAGCCTTTAATTATATTCAAATGCTATGCATTTTTTTTCGTTGAAAAATCTATTTGTTTCCGAAAAAAAAAAACGAAAAAAGTAACGTTCATTTTCAGCCCCGGATTCAATTTGGCGACACCAAGCAGTATGATTCACTCCACTCGCGTATTAAAACTACTGCGCTAGACAAAGCTGTTATAGATGCAATGACAAATTTTGAGTCGAATTGTTTTGCAGGATAATTTACATTTATAGTGTGAAAACGAACTTCGAAAGTGCGTGCGCTTGACTGCTTGCGTCGCTTGTGAAAACCAAGGCTTTAGCCGTCGAAACCATAGGCCGCGCGTTGCTTAAATCAGGCTACATGTATATTGCGCAAGCTTGAGCACTACTTTATAATTCAACAAATTGATAACAAATCACAGTTTCAAGAACAATTCATTAAGGTATATGTTGTAGTTAATTTTTTATCTCAGGTAATTTTTATTTTTGCATTGTTTTTGGGTATGGTAATATATGCTAATGAATTTGAAACAAAGGAAAAACAAACATTACCTGAAATAAAAAATTAACTGCAACATATACAACCTTTTATTAAGTAAAACGGCTTAGCCACAATATTTTACCTCGCGCCATTTCTTACGCAACAACTGAGCAGTAAAAAAAATTGCTAAAACGAACTTAGCGTACACATTTTGAGGGTTTTATACGAAAAGCTTTCGTATTAAAACACAGTAAAATGTCATAATATTTTATAGTAGCAAGTGTTTCGTGTCTTAAAAAGTTCAATTCAGAAGCCAAAAAAAAAGGAACAAACACACGCCTAAACAGAGCGGTGAAAAGTCTAAGAGAACTGCAGCGAGGACAGTATGTCTTCGAAAAATGCACAGCTAAAGGACATAATTAACAGACATGAATCAACCTGATTGTATTTTTTGTATTTTACAATTCGGCTCAGGTCGTACCTTGACAAGTTGCATCATCGGGAAAGTCGACCGGCTCATCAACAAAAGTGGAAGCATGGCTTCTCTGTACCTGTTTGTGTTCCTTGGAATTATCTGCTCCTTCAGTTTCAGCTAAATTCACCACTGCACTCACAAGAGTCTCTAAGGCATCACTTGTACCCAGCACTGTACTTGGCGTTGCATGGCGGTCCAATACCATTGACACGTTATCACTGATTGAGCAAGGAAGATCTGAGGAAGCCAAAGAATCTCTAGCTCAAGCAGCTCTGACCTTAGCTTTGCTGGATCTTGGTGGAGGAGCAGTTCTGCCTGTCACGGAAGAAATCACAAAATTCATTCAAAGTGAAATGCGGTTCAGCAAAACTAGAGCGGCTTTCAAAACATACAACCGTGTTCTAAATGAAGAAGTTACCAAAGCAGGAGGTGGAAGTATTAATAGAAACAAAATCCGAGGTAAGAAGACAGCTTTAAAGAACGCTCTCAAGTTAGACATTAAAAAGTTTAAACCTGGAAGCAAAATTGCAAAAGCTTTTAATAAAGCAAGTAAGTGGTTTCGAGGAGCGTCCGTGTTTGATGTGCTTGGACCACTCACTGATAGCTTAACTATTGGTCTCAACATCTGGGGACTGGATATGGCTATCAAAACTAACAATCCAAACGCGTTCCAAACTAAAATGTGGTATTACGATTTAGACAAAATCGGTGTAAAATTACCATTACTCACTGAATAAGTTTGCCATTCCGAAAGACACTGGCTAATTGGACGGAGAAAAATGGGGCTTCCGTCAAATTCATGAGAAACAAAACAACAATTTTTCTGATTCAGTTAAAGTTTATTATTTTATTCACTGTACCTCTTCCCTCCTTATATTGTTACAAATCTGGTAAATATTCAGAAATTCTGATCCCCCCATTAACAAATCGAACAAACACAGCTATACACATCTTATTCTAAAAAGTTCAGAAATTCTGATCCCCCCGTCAGTTAATCGAACAAAAACAGCAATATACATCTTATTCTAAAAAATTCAGAATTCTGATCCCCCCGTCAGTTAACCGAACAAAAACAGCTATATACATCTAATTCTTAAAAATTCAGAAATTCTGATCCCCCCGTCAATTAACCGAACAAAAACAGCTATATACATCCAATTCTTAAAAATTCAGAAATTCTGATCCCCCCGTCAGTTAACCGAACAAAAGCAGCTATATACATCTTATTCTTAAAAATTCAGAAATTCTGATCCCCCCGTCAGTTAACCGAACAAAAACAGCTATATTCATCTAATTCTTAAAAATTCAGAAATTCTGACCCCCCCCCCCCCTGTCAATTGACCGAACAAAAACAGCAATTCACAATGTAGTCTAGAAGGATTCAGAATTTCTGACCCCCCATCAATTAACCAAACAAAAACAGCTATACACTAATTTTAAAATGCTTCAACGAACCGATCAAACTTTTTTCGTAAAATGTGACAGTTTGGAAATGAATTTATCATTTGCTCGACACTTAATTCACATAAGTTAAAAACCTAAAAATCACTCGTGAAAACTTAACCTGGACAGCCAGATGACCCTTGCGTGACCAGACATGAATGCAAAAATGATATTCCACTGTCACAGTCTCTAAACACTGTTACACAGCCAACGAGAACGGTTGCCTGTATAGTATGCAAACGGCAAAAACAACAGAGCCAGGCAACCGTTCTAGGCGGGTTACTCCCTGCATGAAAACAGGTCCTTACATGTCATTAAAACAGCATCTATTTCTTTAAGGTGGCTCACAATAGTTCCTAGCTTTTTTTATCACTTATACTGTCAATTATTTATCAGTTGAAGCTACAATGGTGGTATAAAACAACGGCCAGTCATTGGCGAATAAGTTATAGTGATGTCTCTTTTATGATTTAACAGGTTACCATATTAACGGTATAACCTTTTAAAGACACCCTTAATTTTAGCTTTAAGTGCCTATTGCTAAAAAAACCGAGTTCGGTGACTGAATTGCAATAAACATGTTACATGTAGGTTTCAACTTTGTGCCAAGTTCAAAAAATTATTGTGAAGGGATTCATAGTCACCTTAAATCAATGCTAATTACAATTTACTAATAAAAAAATGGGGGTCACCAAGCCCATTTTTTAATAATATTAGCACTTAAAGCTAAATTTAAGGGTGTCTTTAACAGGTTATACTGTTACTATCATGGTAACCTGCTACATCATGATGATCACTATAACTTGTTCAACAATGACTGGGCATTTGTTTGATACCATTGTAGCACCAACTAATAAAGTGTGGAAGTATTGATTGTAAGAAATTATTAGAAACTGTTGTCAGCCACCTTAAAGGAAATTCAGAATGCTCATAAACAAGAACCAAACAATAAGAGAAATTGTCCTACACATGTAAATGTACTGACAGTGAAACTGTTTGTGAAACAGTTATTTAATAGGTGTGCTGTTTAACCCTTTAAACCCCAATGGTGATCAGCATCAAATTGTTTTCTTATTATATCAATTCTTAATCAATCAGAGGTTAGGAGAATTAAGGATTTGATCCCCCAGGATGAATTCTCATAAAATTTTAACAAATTATAAGAAATGCACGTGGACAAGAAAGAAGAAGTTTCAAACTGTTTTGATTTTGGAGATTAAAAGGTTAAATACACCTTATTGAAGAAACGTTGACGCATGAAAAGCATAAACCATGAACAATGAGACCGAATGGGATTCTGGGTAGGCAGTAGGCAGCATTGGCAAGCTTAGTAATATTCCATTTCTTGATAGTCAAGATGTTTTCTTTGTTTAAGACATTTTAGTGCATTATTTATGCATCGTGTGTTAATATAATGTGTATTCTGTCACAGATGAAGATTAATTTTTCCAACTTCCCAGTAAACCTTTAGGTCGCATTTTTCATGGTTTATGCTTTTCACCCGATAACGTTTCTTCTATTTGGTGTAAATGACTACTGTTTCCAAGACCCAGTCATCCCTGTTAGTCATCTTTTTTTATCGACTTTTCTTTGATATCCTCTAGGAGGTACCACTTATCCTCCTCCTTTGTGTCCTGATCTATGTAGACTGACTGCCTTTTCAGTCACACTCCTGCTAGCATCCCATTTCCTGAAAATGAAGTATGATATTATATATTTATTTTACCATGGACGATGTTTCTTTAAAAAAATACTTGATTTATATGGTCTCGGGTACCCAAGACAGCCCTCCCCCCCCCCCCCCCCCCCCCCCGAGTTACCCTGGACGAGCTAACTTTTCACTTATTTCTTTGAAAAATTCAACCAACCGTTTACATGAGAATCGCGAACTCATCTCGGGGGGCGATACAACTCGGGTGGTCGAGTTGTCTCGTCTTGGCAGGTAGGGTAACCCTAGCAGGTGGGACAACTTTTTCTCATATAAACACTTTGGCTCGCCTACCCAAGACGAGACAGCTCAAATTGTTCCAGGAGCCTGTGTGTTTTAGGTCAGCAGAGACCAAACGTGCAAAAAAATGGCGTCCCGAGAGAGACTGGTGTGCTAGAGGGGACAGCTGTTACAACTCACAACTCCATATAAACGCTTCGTAAAGTTGTCTCGGGGGGAGGGTTGTCTCTAAATTTCTAGTTCCATTACGTGTACATGTACTTTTACTCGCACTGTTCTGAGTCACACTGGTCTGAGTTCATACCAGTCTCATACAGTGTATATACAGTGTACTCAGCCTCTTAGTTTTGGCTCACTGTGAAATTACAACAAATTGTTCTTTTGGTTAAAAATACATTAACCAAAAACTGCAACAAATTGTTGCATGTGAACTAACTGGTAAATAAGGCTAAACTATTCGAATAAGAAATTATGGCTCCTTTTAAACGGTTTTAAACGTTTACTGTTTAGCGATAAATCTCTCCAAGCATTTAAATAGCAATATTGAGTGGGTCATTCTTATGCAACGGTTTAATTTGTAAAATTAATAACACGTCTCCAAAAAACAAAAACAAAATACACTGTATATTAACCTGGAAGAAGGGTGTTCAAAAGTGGTCAACGTAACATAACCATCGCATAACTTTAATACATAGATGTTATCGTGCTTCTTGACTGGTGGCCTGCCAGAATCCCATGGAATGGCACGCAACTTCTAATTTCAGATATTAAACTTTTAAGCTCTATGTCTGCCGATAGACAAAACTACATTACGAAAATGAAAATAAACAAGCAAAGAAACCTCATGGCTGTGATAAACCCAACTTCGTACGAGGTTGCTCCATGTATAAACGCCTACAATTCAAAAGCTCATGAAACGAACCAAACAATCGGTCTTAGCTTCCACATAAATGCTTACCTTTTCCTCATACAACGTCCTTGAACTTGACTGGAAAAGAACTTCAATCAGATGGGAAAAGGTAGCCACAAGAAAATTAATCTCCTTGCTATAAACAGGCCGGCCGCGTGAAAGTCCAACTGAAATTCTCACACTTTCCCATTGGCTCAAAAGCCCCACGTGACGTTAGAACTCACAATACGCATGTGCCGAACTCACGGCTTCCCTGGAAACTAGCTTGCTCAACAACCAACATGGCGGGCTGTTGAAAATTATAACGGTCAACTCGAAGAACTTATGGTTGCTTCGGGGAATAAATGCAATGTATTTTGACACTTTTTGGAGCGTTAGAAGCCAGAAGAAACTTTGCAGTGTTGTTTCATGTAAGGAAAGAAATTAATTTTCAAGAGTTTTAAAGGAAAGCGAAGACCACTACAGCAAACATTCAAACACGTGTTGTCACTCACAGCAAAAGAAGATTCAATCAAATGTTCATCCACGAATATGGAAAGCTTCCAAACAAAGAAACGTTTTAAAATATCAAAACGGATTGCATGTGTAACGGGATGAATCGGATCAAGTGGCACATGATGGGAATCGAAGAGAACGCAAATGAGTTACGGTGTACGTTGTGGACTTGCTAGCGCTGTTGGCCGTCGAAGAATATTTAGCGACAGCTCCCCAAAACAAAACACAGTTCGCCAAAGATAAGTGGTAAGTGGTATTTGCACTTTATAAACCAAAGTTGTCATGTTACTGGGGAAAAGGCACTGCACTGTCCCCTCGAAACATGTCACTCTTAAACTCGAATTGTTATTTTAAGAACCAAATTGTTAAAACAAATCGACAGGTAAGAACTTAAAATTAAAACAACAAAAGAGTTCTTACCTGTCGATTTGTTTTAACAATTAACAATTCGAGTTTAAGAGTGTGTAGTTCACAGTGTAGCTGAAAAAAGAAAAACAAAGCACAAAGGACCATGGTTGAACGAGCCTCTTTAAAGAAAACTTGCATTCTTATTGATCAGTAAACTACGGGCAAAAACCAATATTTCATGCTAAGAAAAAGCAATTGTCTAAATCAAACAAAGAAGTTAATGAGAACAAGCATACTGTACTGACCTACATGTAATTGAAAGTAATTTTGATGATACACTGAAATTGAAACGGTCCTCCAGTTGCTTTAGAAACAAACGGCTTATTGTACTTTGCGAAACAAAATGGAACGAAACGAAATGGGAATCTGTACTTTGCGAAACGGGAATCTGTACTTTGCGAAATGGGAATCTGTACTTTGCGATTTAAACAAGTAGCAAGCCGAAATTCGTCGTACCGTATAATCCACGTTTCTTTATCTTTGTGTATCTGTTGCTTTCCCTGTCGCTTGCAACATCATCACAGCCGGAAATGTCACGCAAGCAAGAATTACTCTACGATGACACTACAGCTTCAATTATATATATCAAACATTACAGCAGGATTTGGATTTTGGTCCTTTTCATAAAAGTAACAACTTCAACAGCGAAGTACAGATTTTCTTGCTTGTGTGACATTTCCGGCTGTGATGATGTTGCAAGCGACAGGGAAAGCAACAGATACACAAGGATTTTCATTTATTCATTTCGCAAAGTACAGATTTTCATTTATTCATTTCGCAAAGTACAGATTTTCATTTATTCATTTCGCAAAGTACAGATTTTCATTTTTTTCATTTTGCAAAGTACAGATTTTCATTTTCTCATTTCGCAAAAAGTACAGATTTTCATTTTTTCATTTTGTAAAGTACAGATTTCGCAAAGTACAGATTTTCTTGCTAGCGTGACATATCCGGCTGGGATGATGTCGCAAGCGACAGGGAAGGCAACAGATACACAGAGACATCACACAAGGATCGTTCAATTCAGTGGATTGTACGGTATGACGAATTTCGACTTGCTACTTGTTTATTTCGCAAAGTACAGATTCCCATTTCGCAAAGTACAGATTCCCATTTCGTTTCGTTTCATTTCATTTCGTTCCATTTCGTTTCGCAAAGTACAATAAGCCGAAACAAACAAATATGCTATCCAAAGCAGAGCTTTCTTATTATTTTCAAAACCAAAACTTGTAACCCAATACCTTTCTTGTATCAAAGAAAATTCACCGCCTGACGAGTGAATTCCATGTTCAATTTCAAGCAAAAAACCGATATCGCTGAATCACAAAGCGATGAGGGTGATATCTGTAATATAGTTTATTTAGGCCCGAAAAGAAATCAACGAGCAGCGAAAAATGAAGTTGGTTTCCTTTCTCCTCCCATGTAAGATAAGAGTGACAGATGTCTATTGCCAACTGCTCAGAGATTTTTATCTAAATGTTCTGTATCAATAAAATCAATGACAATAGCTTCTTTTATTTACCCTTATGAACCTACAAAATAGTAATTATCTAAGATTCTAAGATATATGATATGTTTTGCCACTGATTAAAGAAGGACACAAGGGCTATTAGACCTGTCTTGTTGTCTAAAAGAAGCCAGAATTTACATGCACTTGGGCTTGCAGGTGAATTTTCATGTGTGTTGTGGCTGTGAACTTAATTGAGTTAAGTTGTATATGATGTTATTGTTTTGCAGATTTTTGGCTCTATTCTGGAACACAGCCAAAGTTCTTTTTGAATGTTTGCGGATTTAGCTACACCTGTACTCCCGCAAATGCACATTGTAAAGGTGAGCACCATTTAGAAATTAAACAAAATCACTACATTTGTGTATGTTGACCTACATGTACAGTGTAGGTGGGATAAGCTTGTTAAATAGAGAGTTTCTTCAAAAGGCAGTTGAACTAGGGAAGTCTTGAAATACATGTACAATAATATTAATTTTATTGATTAATAAGTGTTAAATTTGAGTAATTTTAAGTTCAATACATTACCATATCTGATTTTCAGGAAATGGAATCACTTACTAGCAGAACTACAAATGAGGTTATCCATTTTAACAGTATGTTGATCATGCCCAAAGAAGGATGATCAGTGGCATCTCCTTGTGACCATCAGAAGAAAAACACAATACAAAGAAAACATCCAGAAGCAAGCTAGATCTTCCTATTAGTTTTGTTTGTTTAAGTGATGGAGGCAACAAAAATTCTGAATCCCTTTCAGAATTAATTTGAAGCCTGAATTTTGTCAGGTTGTTTTTTCAACTGCTTAAGTTGATAGCAAATTGAGAGGATCACAAATTTCACTCATGTTTTTGTTCAGTTAACTCTTTAACTCCCAAGAGTGCCAAATATCAAAACTCAAGAAAAATCCCAAATTTCATGTTGAAAAATATTGAAACCAAATGGTAACTGTATCATGTGAAAGTACTGTACTGCTGTACATACAGTGTAGGATTTCGTCCACAGACTCAAACGTTAGGACTGCACTACATGTCTCCATAATTGACTCTGGGAGTGAAAGGGTAAAGGGATGAGGAGGTCAGAAATTCTGATTCTTTTGTTCAGTTACATGTAAGTGACACGTGAATTGGAAATTCTGAATCATTTTAGAATTAGATGTGAATAGCCAGTTTTGTTCAGTTCATTGACAGGGCATCAGAATTTCTGAATCCTTTATAATTAGAATTGTCCAGTAACAAGTGGTATAGCGGAGTAAGAAAAAGAATGATTGTGGAACTCTATTGATGACATTACAATGGGATCAGAAATTGTGAATCCATACAGAGGTAGTCATGCATAATTATAACCAAGCCTGCGAATACAGCCGCCTCTTAACCGCTCACCGCAGTGAACCGTATTTGCTCAAGTTAGTTTTTAATGATCGTTTATTATCTGATAGACTCTCTGATACGTAAGTTCGGAAAACCTGTCAAGCTGGATGTTAAATAATAATCATTTTTCCTCGGATAAGTGACGGGGATCTCCGAAATTCGGAAAACCTCTTTAGTTAGATGTTAATAATCATTTTTCCTCGTGTAAGTGATGGGGGTGTTGTTTGGTTAATTGACGGGGGGATCAGAATTTCTGAATTTTTAAGAAATAGATGTATATAGCTGTTTTTGTTCGGTTAACTGACGGGGGGATCAGAATTTCTGAATTTTTAAGAATTAGATGTATACAGCTGTATAGCTGTTTTTGTTCGGTTAACTGATGGGGGGATCAGAATTTTTAAGAATTAATGTATATAGCTGTTTTTGTTCGGTTAACTGACGGGGGGATCAGAATTTCTGAATTTTCAAGAATTAGATGTATATAGCTGTTTTTGTTCGGTTAACTGACGGGGGGATCAGAATTTCTGAATTTTCAAGAATTAGATGTATACAGCTGTTTTTGTTCGGTTAATTTACGGGGGGATCAGAATTTCTGAATCCTTTTAGAATAAGATGTATATAGCAGTTTTTGTTCCGTTAATTGACGGGGGGATCAGAATTTCTGAATCCTTTAGAATAAGTTGTATATACATGTAGTTGTTTTTGTTCGGCAATTGACGGGGGGATCAGAATTTCTGAAACCTCTTTTAGGATTCGGGGGAGATCAGAAATTCTGAACAGGTTTTAAATTTAGTTCATGAAAATCATAAATTCGCTCGAAAGAATTTTGTGCTTCCTTGCAAACAGAGAAAACTCTCCTATCAGTTTTTGTATGATTTTACGATTTAGAGCAAACATTAAAAATTATCCAACTAAAAAAGTGGTGAAATGGCTTTTCCGATAAAACTTCACATTTTAATTTTGGCCAATTTTCCACTAATTTCCGAAGAGGTTGTAGAAACTACCACGTGCAAAAGACATTTTCCGAGGTAGGTTGATAATTTATCCGTAAAAATAAGTCATTTTTGTAGTGTACCTTAGTATTTACTCTGAATTTGTCTAAATCGTAATGCCACATTTTAGTTTGGAACGCGTTTCCAGCTGGAATCGCTTCTGCGTCTTTGAGCATTGCTGCCGGAGTTATTGGTCTAACCACCTTTATCGCCGCTGTAGCAACGGGATCAGCTCTTCTTGGGCCTATTGGAGCTATAGCTGGGGCTTTTCTTGGACTAGTCGCTACACTGATAGAACTTATCACAACCCCTGCCTATGATGTAGCAGCGGTCGAAGCATATAGAGCAAGGCTTCAGGAGCTTCGAAACCTCCGAGACGCCTCAATTTCCCACATAGACTGGCGGATGGATTTTTTGGATAAGGTGGGATCACCATACACTGATGTTTACGTCAACAACCAAGCCGCTACGTTGGAAAATGTTTTGCCTGTCTCTACAGTCATTTTTAAGGATTGTTGGTCAAAAGAAATCGTTCGCTGCCCACAATATCGTACCTCTTTGCACCTTCGAAAATATATGGGTCACGACAGGATTGAAATAACTGATACTCAGGCGAAAACCAAGTCTCTCCTGTTTATGGGAGTAAACCGATACATAATGAGTCCAAACATGCCTGCAGAATGGAGTAGAACAGGATGGGGCAAGGCAGCCGGTCACGTTGGGTTTGACTTCTACGGAAAATTTAAAAAAGGGACATCCTATAAAGGTGTTCATGTTTTTATCAATTCAAGCTTTGTTTCTGGGGAGCCATTGAACAATATTAATTTAAATACTGATGTTCTTATGAAAAGCGATATCGAACAAGATGATGTGGTAAGTATTGGGGAATATAGAAAATTGTCTAAAAAAACCGGCCGTATAAAAATTGATACTGGATATGGGCAAGATTGTTTGAACATCAACGGTATGATAGGAGAATTTCATTCTGATTACGAAAATGTACTAGATGCAGATTTGGGAGTCGGTGTGCTCGATTCATTATCATTCCAGGGAATTTCGAAACAAAGAAAGGACATCAAAGGTGTGTACTTTGATTCAAAAACAGGTGTTGTAAAATTTTATCACGGTCAAAATAAGATCCACAAACTGGGCACAGTACGTAGGGCATACATATTTCATGGATCACCATTTGATGACCACGTGATACTTTATCATGACGATGCGAGGTATAAAAAAATTGTAGTCTTTCAGAAATCTGGAAGTAATGTATATGAGTTTAATTTCGACGATATAGTGAATGCACAAAAAGGTCAATCAAAGCCTCTCAAATTTCACATCATTGACAGCAGCAACAATGCCCCGAAAATCAACCTGCAAACCTCAGATGCCAATCGGATTAACACAAACCGTATCGTTCTTAAATACAAAACGTTGATATATTACGGCACTGCATCAAGTTTATATCAACCATTACTGGAAATAACCTTAGACACAGCAAAAACAGGAACCTTATTCATCAACAATGCCAACCCTCGCTTGATTGATCACGATGTTTTCTTTCCAGTATATAGCGACACAGGAGAGAAGAAAATCCTAAGTTTTCCTCCCTTCCCAACAGCAGATTTAAAATTCGGCGATGGTCAAGATGATGCGCTACTTTTGAAATGCATAGCTGGCCAGCATCAAACTTCTGGTAACTATGTGGTTGATATGAGGGGAAAGAGGAATTATGTGATAATCAGTCAAAAATATTTCTTGATCCCTGTGGTATCGACGGCGAAACGGTAACCCTTACTTTAAACCACGGCTCTGCTAGAGGGTCCTACAAAATTTCCATTGAAAAACCTTCCGACCCAAACTTCTCCTTCAATATTGAAATTAATGATATTAACGAGATACAGAACGAGTACGGATATCGAATTTTTGATAGTTGGCAAAAGAAATTCATTCCAATCGACCTTTTTAAATGGTACACAGAAAAAACAGGCTATCAGCTTAACGTGAAGACCACAGAAGATGTCCTTAGAGACGATTAACAATATTCGATTATTCGCAATTCGGTCGTCGATGCGTAAAGAACTTCACATAAAAAAATAAACAAGACAAAAGTATATCTTTAAGCAGCCATGCCTTATTTTGTTTATTACAAACAAATCATCCATGTTTATTCCCATGTTTATTATTAAACTGACAATTTTTCAGTGATCTGGATGAACATGTTTCCAATTTAAATGATTCATTTATCTGGATAACTGCATGACCAGTCAGTGCTTGCTTATTTGAAAACTCTAAACCAAAACAAAAAATTAAGAAAACTGAGTATAAAGAAAGGCATACAGTCCAAAAAAAAAATATGACAATGATAACATTCAAGAACCAAATTAAATCAGGTTGATAATCTTTCAAGCAGGTGCAAACATTTTGTCGTGACATATTTTTGTTCAAGGCATTTGACGTGTAGCCTGTGACAGCCGCCTCCTCCCCTCTGAAAAAATAGGGAATTTTTTTTCTGAGGTGAGGAGTCGGCTGTCACAGTCTATTTGACGTGTGAATTCCTGCTTAAATTAAAGTTATAACGGAAAATTGCTCCCACAAAATCCTCCTACAAATTAAAATGTCCGGTGTGAAGAATGTTAAGACAGAGACTACAATTACATACCGGGCTCACTTGGCAACGAAGAAAAATAATGTAACAACAACAGAAAAAAAAAACAAATAGCGCAGTGAACTATAGTTAAGCTAGAAATCCGACTTCCTTCTCCGACTTCAATGGATCTTAACCGAACGTATTAATAAATTAAAAGATATTCAACTGTTGAACTTGCTGAAAGAGAATTAGAATGGGGACGGTTTCAATTCAACATAAAATGTGATAGGCATTTCATTTGATAAAAAAATGCAAAAATTGATAAATTTTTTTCTATAGGGTATCAAACTTTTTAACAGCATATACAATATTAAAAACTGTTACCAAGTGTTGCCCTATACATTCATATACTTAAAAATAAATATTTCAATAAATGAACCAATTATACAAGCTAATGATAATAGTAATGGGTAAAATATAAAAAAAAAATAATGAAATATTTAAAAGTATTAACCATGCATTGATACAGAAATTATATATTATGATTCTAAGCAGTACGTCCGTGATAGCGAAACGCTATCTTTGTACATTCGAACCTTAAACGGATATATACCGAAAAATTATAACTGAATGCTAATCTAGGGCCTGTCCCAAATAAGACGTATTCTGTTTTTTCTTTGTAGAGAAAAAGATCATTGTAGCATAATCATTAATTGACTATCTTAGGTATATTAAGGACTGGGTCTGCCCCTATTTTATCAAAAGAGTAAGGGCGTGGTCTATCTCCAAAAGGAGATGTGTCATAAGTATGAAACTTGGCAACGGCATTCCACTCGTTGAGACAGTCCTTTTTGACGTTGCTGTTTTCATGGCAACCTTTCACGTGACCAACTGAGCTTCCGGTTTGTTCCTTCAGTGCTCTTGCAGACAAGGAAAAATTGTGTTTTCTGAGAGTTTTAAGTGGCATTATTTCTACCCTTTTAAGGTACTTTCCAAATGTAACTGGAAACGTGGTCCACCTAAGCGTCATGACTGTTTTCTGGTTATTACGTGACAACAAAATCGTGACATTTCAGTCGTCACGTGACCTGGACACGCCTTCCAGTCAGTTTCGTGTATGACTTTGCGCACTTAATTAAAAATATCCAAACGATATTTTGTCAGTCAGAGTGATTTAAATTCTCCTGCACTTAGCCAAAAGAAAAACATGGAAATTTGATATCTTCATCAGTTGCGCGCTCTTTTTGTGACAACTTCTTATCAAAATTAATCTTTGTATCAAGTTTAAGCCTTTGGCCAAGTTTCATATCAATATGTTCCAAACTTTATGAGATAGACCCCCCCCCCCCCCCCCCTAGTTTTTTGATGTACCGTAACTGACCCAGACCTTAATATACCTGAATAAGAACTGAGCAACAACAACAACAACAAGTTAAATAATGAAAATAAATGCATCAATTCAATAATAATTGGTTACAGCTATGGCAACTGATCAATTACTCTATGTTACGCATGTAATTCGATTTGACACAATCACGAATAAAGCATGATTAAACAACGTTAAAGTTCTTGTTTCTTAATTTTGTTACTCCGCGTGCAGGTAGCCAATCAGTACATGGATAGTTTGGTTTCAAAAGTTGATTATTATAGTACATATATTCGTTTGCCTACTTTTGCGCACCATCGACCCATCCCCCGACTTGAAAATATAAGCTTAGTATTGGAGGCATTCCAGAGAAATAAAAATGCAACGGCAAGTTAAAAAATTAGTGGTAATTCTAACAACAGGGCATGAAGCTTTCCATACATGGCAAACATTTTTTAGCCATTTGATATCTGTGTATTATTTTTCTTTTCTTTTTAATTAGAGGGGACCTCTCAACGACGTTTCGCGATACCAGGGCAACCCCCGCCCCCTCCCCCTCATTGATGTTCATTATGAGTAGGTTCCTGAATACGGAGCCAACTGCGTTCCATGATGAAAATGAGACGTGGCTCTACATTGTAGGTGTTTTAACCAACCTAGCTTGCAATAAGGTTTCCACATCTTACAGTGAAATAATCTTCCAAAACGAAGTCAAGAGAACCCCCCCCCCCCCCCCCCCCCCCCCAAAAAAAAAAAAAAAAAAGGACTAGAATATAATAAACCGACGTTTTGCCTTCTTATTTTGCAATTGCTGCCTCGGTCGCTGCCTTGGTCGCTCAGAATGAGTATCGCTTTACCTATCATTGGTCATTCTCGCCTTAGGCAATGTTACGCGTACTGTACGCGTACTCCCCGGTTCATAAATTAATGTTCTTTACCCTATTTAGCCTGGGGGGAGGTGGTGACTTTCAACAAAGCAAACGCCACCAGAGTAAGCCACTTTTCTTAAAATGTATACTGAAACAATTTGGTCTGGCAGTTCTTTGTTTACGTGACTTGAAGTTTCCATGGCATGGAAACAACATTTTGAAAGCCAAGTTGTTCGAAATTGGGATTTTTACCTTTTAACGAAAAACATTAATTATATAACACTTGGTCGTACAAGGGGGAGCCGGTGGTTGCTCCCCTCCCCTTTCAAGACCATTTAAGATTAGCACATGCCGTTTTCATGCCCCACGGTGGGGGAATAAGTTTGCGTGTACGTCCGAGGGTTAAGTTAGTCTTCGTAGCTTTTCATTTTTCGCCATTTTAGTGTTTCTTTATTGGTTATGGTTACTTTTTGGGGCAATTGAGACGGTTTCCGAGGTTTCAAGAAATACAGAAACCCAAGATGGCGGGTACAAGATGGTGAATCCAAGATGACGGCTGTTCAGAATGTTTGACTCCCTCAATTCTCACGTAAAATGACATCCCGTCTTGCGGACTAGTGGGTAAAGTTTGTCCTTTATTTGTTCCATTTTAATTCAATAAGTATATCCCTAGATGTATAAATGTAAAAGAGTTGCAGGTCTTGGTGCTAGGGTAGTAGGAAAAACCGGGGTGGGCAAAGGGAAGCGAGTAAAATAAGGGAATACGTGAGGAACAAAATGCATGTTTCATTAATCAAAACTGTTTCCAATTGATTGACACAAATACAATCGTTAGCTCACGAGCGCTTGATGAGAACAGCATATAATGCATGGCATTCGTTTATTTTATTTATCCATTTTTACTAGTCTTCACCGTTATGGTATGTCACTCATCTTTTAGCACATTCACTGCGTAAGACATGAAATGAACAACTCACAAAACTAATTGTATCATATCTCGTTTACGAGTAATGGTTATGTCTCTATTTTGGCAATGATTTGCCCTGTTAAAACTTCCTTTTGCAACGTTTTGTTGATAAGCTCCAATCATGTTTCCAGGTTCCTTGTAGCGACCAACCACATATATGCAGTTGCGAAACGTTTGGCCATCTGGTGTTATGTATGTTCCTCTAGCAAAGCCTATGCCAAGCTTTGTACTTGTTTTCCAAACCACCTGAGTAAAGTGACCAACAACACCTGAAACTCCACGGTGACTGTTGAAGTCGTAATCACAAACTTCATCATACCTGCAGAAATGATTAAGTGCAAAGACTTTCGTTATTCAAGAAATTAAATGATAGGAAGGATCGTGTATTTTAGAAATCATTTTAGCGATCATTAGAAATCATTTTAAAAGCTCTGCAAACACATTTAAAGCCGGCGATCCCAATAACCCATAATCATATACTGCAAAGGCAACACTTAGATCTACGCACAAACTCAGATCCGCACTAATAACTTATGAATTGAAGTAAATGATGGGGAGCACGGATGATTATTTTTCCGTCACGCTCATTCCTTGTCTGTTTGCTTTCAATTGAATTGGTATTATCATACGCCAAGAAGTGTATAATTTAAGGAAGGACCGATGACATGTTTTACGCCATATTAGGTGGGAGTTGTGTTATCATTTCAAATGCATGGCCGCCGTCTTGGATCCGCAATCTTGGATTTACATCATGCTAGGTATAAGCGCCAAAATCGAAATCAACAGAAAAATGCGATCTTGGCTTAAAATTTGGATGATCGCGTACGTCACTGATCCCAAACAGGCTAAAACCTAAAATATTTACCTTACCTTGTAGAGTGCATCACAGGTTATCTATTAGCAATATTGACACTCTACTTCGCAAAAGCTCAAAGGAGATGTAACTTCTCCCACTCCCCACTCTTATACCACGGTTGGAATAAAAGGTTGCGTGTACTTCCGTGGGTTAACTTGGTGCCCACGTGATATTCCGTAATAGCTGTTTTATAGCTGGAAAAAGCTAGCCCACAAGGTTAAAGGGCGAGATTATGCTAGAATATATCAGGCGGCCATAAGCTACTGTTTTGTTTTCCTTTACATCGCCAACAGATCAAAGAAATAATGAGGTCTCACATCAAAGGTTCATCTGGTTCGCAAACCACCCTCTTGACAATAAAACTACGTACTAGATATGTTGCGTTTCCTTGTTGCACATGGGAATTTATTCCTCTGTATTTGGGATGTACTAATTAACTTAAAGCGGAAACGTAGTCCGTAAGACAAGCATGGGTCCATTAGGAAACTAATAATCAAACTATTAGTCGTTAGGGTATATAAAAGGAAGAAGAGACGCTTTAAGATTTCACTCGCCCATGAAATCCAAAATTGTAAGATGCCCCTTTCACCCACCCATCCTTTCTCAGCCGGGTTAATCACGCTACACCATTGTTTGTCACTTTCTGCTATAGCTATTCCGATCGGAGTTGCGCATTCATATCTCGATAATGACGACAACTGCTGAGACACTATGTGGCTTGGTGCGCTGCCTATTCTTGTTATCGGCGGTTGGAATCGTTGCCATTCCACTTTGTTGATGAACTTCATGTTTATCATGTTTATTTTAGGACAAAGTTATTGATTGTGAGTTTCTGTCTCCGATTAATTAGTGCCCCCCCCCCCCCCCCCCCCCCCCCCCCCCCCGCCAAAGAATATATATATATATATATATATATATATATATATATATATATATACGGGAAACTCGAACTGTTCGAGATTTAGTTGTGGGGATCAGACAAGCCAAAAGTATACTCTAAGCGATATAATTAAATGAAAAGCTGCAATAGAAAGTAGCAGTCTTCCTTAGGAAAAAAGAACACTTACTCACCATGAATCGATAGCTTTCTTTACTAAAGCTGCATCGCTGCTGCCGCTGACACACTGCAGTCCCAAGTTTTCACCCGCGCCATTTCTATTGTTAGAATGTTCCAGCTTGCCTTTTCTGGCAAGAGTCTCTGCATACAGCTGCGCATCACCGTTCAGTTTCGAATCCAGCTGCATTGGAGGGGCATTGTGTACTCGTCGGTATTCATTGTGTGCCTCTAGTGCAAGTCGTTGTTCCTGTGAACCCCCTGTAATATCGTCATTGACAAATTAGACTTCCTAAACATGCTAGCGCCCTGTGACAAAAAGCTACGAGGTAGGTTCTTAGATTAAAATATATCAGTTTTTAGATCAACAGATAGTTTTGCGAGGAATTTTGCATCTGTATGACGATTTATGACCGTCGCGCAATTATCAAGAAAGGATGGGAGGAAGCCGCGATTACAGGCAAAGCAGACGGCAGGAATGTAATTGAGGTGTCTCGATATAATTTTTTTTGGCGCGCGCAGAATGGGTTCTAATTTACCCTCGGGACTTTTAAAATTTTGAGTCAAGAAAAAAGATAAACAAACATGGCGCACACTCCTGTCGCGATTGTTTTTTGCGCCGGCCTGGTAGACTGTGTTTTTTGCGTGTATGCAAGCTAGGTTCACATTCGTCTTTCTTTAGTGGTAATGTGTTTTACCTAGAAATAGAGAACAGGGCGTCAAAGTTCACAAGAATGCAGCGAAGAATGGTTTCGCGATCGAAAACTCAGCCCCGCATTGACGCAATTTTCCTCTGAATACGAGAGAGTTTATTTTGGGCTGTTTTTAGGGGCAGTGTATTTGCTTAAACTAGCCTCTAAGAGTAATGCAAAATGTGTTGGGAAAGATAATTCATCTTCTAATAAGGACAAAGAGCAACAGAGCGTGTGCGCCACGATATTTCCACCCACTTCGTGACATTTGCGGTCGATTCTCGTTATCACTGAAGTAAATAAGAAAATGTAAAAAAAAAATAGTTATCCAGCTACGAACCACCAGACGATAAAAAGCAAAAAGGAATCTGACATTTCATGGCTTTTAATGAAGCAGCAAATCAGAAATACTCAAAAGAAAAAATTGGGAAATCTTCGAGCTGGCGTTCAACAAAAGACAACAATAAGGCTACAGTGATTATTAATTTGTAGTTTTTGAGACGGAGACAACTTCTTTAGGTAAAATAGCAGCTATAACTAAACAGGTAAACACTTACAATCACTATGTGTTACCAAAATGCAACATCTGCTACTACGTCAGTGAAATCGATAAATGGCCAGAAAACTTTGCTCAAAGTAAACATATTCCAGTGCAGACTGTTCATCTGAGCGAATGCATTCAAAATTTCATCACTCTCTCTCTAGTGCAAATATTGCCAAAATGTTTTGATCGGCAACAATTCTCTGTTTTCACTCTCCCACATTGCTACTCTGTGCTAGGTATGAGTTAAAAGAAACACTTTCATCCATGAAAAATTATATTCGCCGACAGTCCATTTAATACCTTGTCAAAACACTCACAAAAATTAAGTAGCCACGAGTCGCTCAGACCGGGAGGGAAGCCCTGTAGAAGCAATCTTCTATCGGTTTTCAAATCTTTTTAATGAAGAGCTTTTTAGCACATGATACTTTGGGAGATGTCTGTACTCTCCATCGCGTATTATTTATTTTGTCTCCAAATATACTATATAGTGAAACCAAAATACTATATCGAGCCACCTTAATGAAGAAGATCCTTAAAAAAACATTTACTTTCAATTTTGGCTATTCTTATTTAAAATTCCAGTTAAGATCTTAAATATTTGCCACATTTCAGAAAATCAGGAATATAGAAATTCGCTATATCTTCCCGAAAAATCTCAAAACAGTGACTTTGAGGTGATACCCTAGTTTTGCACTGCGCATCATTATCGTGCATAATAAATTACGTAATTTGCGCCGCGTGCACGAGCGCGCGCGCATTCCGGGAATAGTGACCCATCTAGTTTTTATTACATATATATTTTTGATTTACTAGATGTAATAAATAACTGGAACACCTTAAGGTAACTATGGAAACATTCACCTTCTGATAAAATTTACTGTTAGCTATTTCTTGTTCTCCCATAATTTCACGAGTGTTCACATAACTCTACCTAAGGACAGTTTTCCAGAAAAACAGAGCAGTTATGTGTGAACTAAAGTTGACAAAAAATTGAGTTCATTTGTTTTCGTGGCTCTGGTTAGTTATAGATCACAAGAGACGCCAACGTGTGGTAAGGACATTAAACATCAATACCTCCCCCCCCCCCCCTCCCCTTGACTATTGTCTAATTGGTCTCGTTTTGTTCTTACTACATTTTGAAACCACCTATGTTCTATAACTTTACGTTAGATACTTACGGCAAATTACATCCTTCCCGTTAAGTCTTTAGTTATAGTTTCCGATTCCGCTTATTGAACTAACAGCGTTTATCAGGGTCACTGTGTTGTTGTATGAAATAAATAGACTTCATCTCTAAAACTGATACCTGCATAACTGCTTCCAACGCTTGGACCAGCTGGAAGATTTGTAGGAAGTGAGCTAGGTTCTGTTCTTGTAGTTGGCCCGGTACCAGTGCCCACAGTTGGTCCAATGCTGGGTGGCTGATTGGGTGGACCTGCACTGCGCCCCTTAACAGGGTTTAGTTCCAAATTAATCTTACCATTGGGTGAAACATTCATGGAGCCAGAAAGTTTGTAATTATCCGGTGTTAAAACATTTCCTTGTCCATTGACTGAAAGGTAACGAACTGTCAGTGTCAGTAATACAGTTTAGAGAAGTAAAGTTTGCAAAACATGTAGTCTAAAGCTGGTTATCGTTGTTAAAAGTACCCTATTTGCCACAATGTGATATATTTCAAAGGGACTCAAGCAGAAATGGCAGTAGTAAACAGGTTATTATACCAACCAGGCACGCGACAACTTAAGAATATCAAATAAATATCGACAAAGCTGTATACAAATAGTCATGGACAAAGTACACAAACAGTACCATTAAACTGAATTGTGTCGATTGGAACAAATAATTGAAGATTACACAAGCAAAAGGATAGTTCGTTCAGCCATTACAATCCATTGTCAGCTGACATGTGTTAGGATTCCGTTTTACGACTCTAACCACTTAGGACAAAAGGAGAAGTCGCAGAGATTTGGTGTCATAAAACCAATTTCAGTGTGTTTGCAACAAGAAAAAGCGAAACATGTGTTGCAACTTTGTGATAAATTACATGTACCACCCTAAAGTGCCAAAATTGCCAATAAGTGTCTCTAACCATAATAATAATAATAATAATAATAACTTTATTCAGGTGTCAAATGTACAAATAGCAGTAATAAAACCACTAAGTAAGGGCACAATAAAATAATTTAAATAAACTAATAAATCGCTAAATATTAATCTAAGAATAATTTACATATAAAATATGTACAGATTCTAAACACACACTCACAAATTCAATCTATATATTAAATTAAATTAAATTATATATATATATATATATATATATAATTAATTAAATAAATAAAACTTGTGGTCAGCTGAATCAGGTCAGGGCACCATGATGCACAGACAATAACAGACGGGGGGATAATCTGAGCCATAGACGAATAGACGAATTGTGTCTGACTGAATGGCAAACTACACAAAAAAATTAGCCTAACTTTTTTCAAGTTCTCGCATTTTCGTTTTTAAAGCGGACTAAACTTGATCATGATTTGTTCCTCCCTCAGGAATTGATTATAATGTAAATATATAAAGGTATCATGGCACGCTTTTGACCAAAAATGAATAAAGCTGCCGTGACGGTGCCCCCTTAACAGCTCAGATGGTCTTTTACTGTACTTGGGACCGTGACAAATGACCGTGACCATGACAACATCGGCAATAGCGATGCTACTATAATTGAGATATTAATTAAGCAATGTCGCATATTTTTGGTATCCCTTTGGAGAGACAAAAAACTTCGTATTTGTATTGAGTCCCGACGATGGAAACCTAAAAATAATGGTCTCCTTTTCTTAACCGAATTTTTAGACGAAAGCATTGAAGATGTAAAAAACTGTCTTTTTGGCTGAGGATGGGCCGGATGGTAATGGAATGAATAAAACTGGAAGAAACTGGCCAGTATTTACAGTAACAACTAATCGCAATCATCACTTACCATCATAAATAAAATATGTCCCCAGAAACGACAAAAGCGAAACTTTTGTGATAACCCTGCCAAGAAAACAAAGCAGCTTCTACGTTAAAAATATGACAGGTCGGGAAATGGTGCGCCACGTCAAGACAATTATTTTTATTTCATTTTAAAGTAATGCTCCACATAAGAACTATAGTAAATTTCATTGTTCTGCGGCATTGGCTCTTTCCCACATAGAATTATCTTTGGTTTCAAGAATAAAGGAAGGGCTGATGGTTCATAATTATATTTCATTATAAAAATACACAAAATCCAATTGCGTCAAATATAGTTTAGGAAATGTTCGTGCTTAACCAATCAGAATAGCAGAAGACAATAGCTACTAATTTTGCTTCTTTGATGAAGTTCCCCAAATACAATATCTTTTAAAGATTGCATGTTGTGCGATTGGCTCTTAAAATACTTGAAACCTTAAAAAAATTACACTTAATGCACCTTGAACCTTAACGTTTTAGCGGTTTTTGAGTCTAGGCAAATGAGATCACTAGTTGTAACAATGAAAATAGTCGACATTACATCGTGCATTGCCGTTCAGCACTATCCTTCTTATGCGGATCATTACTTAAGTTGTGGCTGTCTCATTTGCAAGGAGGGGTCCTGCATCAACTGAATAATATGAACATCGCAGAGAATGGGTCTTTTAAAACACAATTATATCATAGTTTAAAATGGTGTTATTCTAACTGTTTCGTTTTCAAGTTGAAGGGAGCTTAGTTTATATTAAAAGCTTAAATACTGCTCTATCCCCTTGACTAAATCATAATAAAATAAAAGAGATTTAAGAAATGCGAATTGAAATTGGATGAAAGAAAGAACGATATAGGCGTTAAGTTTCTTTTGAAAAATCAAGGGCAAACTGTGGCAACAAATTTAACTTACAAATGTAAGTACTCGAGAAACTTGCTCGCGAAATGATGGAAAAGATGCCTCTAATTTAAGCTTGAACATTATATACCGATAAAAAAACAATAAGTTGTAAGATTTTTTTTTTTGTCATGGTAAACAATATTTTCTTCAATAAACGCCAAATGTGTTTTTAGAAACTAAGTTGATTTGAGAAGGCGTTAAAAACAGGGACTAAAAAGTAAAGGCAGGAACAAAGACCAATGGTACATTTTTAAAAC